>CM076572.1:813499257-813565157 GCA_034641835.2 Pinus albicaulis | reverse complement strand
TCCACAGTGTCTTGGGGTTCAAATCTGTTAACCTTCCCACCTTTGTGCCTCTGCCTCATAGGCACTTGGCCTTCTTCACTGCTAACACTCCCTTCTCCTAAAATGGTGATTAGTGTTGCCTTTAAACAACCCTAGGCCTTCTTGTGAAACTTGATAGGAGGAGTGAAGACTAATAAATTCTTGCTTGGAGGTCAAAACAGAGTGTTTGTCATGAGAACTTAGGGTTTCTACTCACTAGGGTTTAGTCAATTCCCTTATTCATAAAATCATGAATTTCACTGGAGGAGAAGGAAAAACATCCACCTACCAACTTTTGGTGTCCTTGCAGGTCCTTGGATGCAACTTGGAGGTGCTCCTTTGTGGTTTTTTGGCAATTTGCAAGTGGAGGAGGGTTTTTGGCTTAGGCGCAGCGCCTACACGTGCTGTCGGGTCCCTTCTGCCCTGCGCGCAACGCCTAAACGCATTCAGGCCTATCGGGCCTCCTGGGCGCAGCGCCTGAACGTGTTTTGGGGCCTGTCAGGCTCCCTGAGCGCAGCGCCCGCACGATCTTATGGGCCTATCGAGCTCTCTGAGCGCAGCGCCCGCATGATCTTCTGGGCCTGTCGGGCTCTCTGAGCGCAACGCCCGCACGATGCCTTTCCTGTAGGGCAATTATGGGCGAACAGGTAGCGCCTGTCTGAATGCGCAAAACAGTGTAAATTTACACTGTAAAACTTCACGAATGCGTAGCGCCGGGTGCTGTAAGCGTAGCGCCTGCACGAATGCGTAGCGCCGGGCAACTTGTCCAAATTTTTCACTGAAACTCAAAATTTTCTCCTTGGATGCTTTTAGTTGTCTTTGTATGTGCACAATGAGTTGAGTGAAGGGTAAAAAAGGCCCTTTATAGTCTAGGGAGATAAATTTAATCCTTGTATACCCACTTTCTAATGTTTTTAGTCTCTTTATCTTTCACTGATACACTATTTGCTTTTTGCAGTAGGTGACTTAAAAACACAAAAATGGCCTTTTTCCCTTCTAACCATTTTTCTTTGTTGCTCTTCAGATTGCTGACATGGTGAACTTTGACTTCCTTTGGCCTATTTATGCTTTTAACACTTTGTTCTGCAAATGTTTGTTTGAGTCACATAATTTACTGTGTTGTTGGCTTGTTCATGCCTTTCAACCACTTTCAGTCAATAAGTGTCATGAAAACTATGAAGTGACTCTCTTCCCTCTGATCTCTAGAGCATGCTAAAATCACTTTGACAATCTTAGGCACTTGCATGGTGGCAGCATCTTTAAAACTTCTCTGTTCTTACCTTGGAGATTAAATTGCCCTTTGCTTGATGGGTGACTGAGAAACTTGTTTCCATCCTTCTCATTGATCTCTAGGCATGATAAATCCATCTTTGACAAGTACCATAGTCTTCACAATCATGTATGCTATCTCCTCTTGGGCACCTTTGATTTGCAGGTGCCATGACATACTGATTTAGCCCTTTCTGATGTTCTTGGAGTTTGACACATTCAGTGACATAACAACAACCTCATGATCAGCTTGGCTTTCCATCTTGAAACTCAACCCTATGCTTTTATTCCTTTGATCATTGAGTGCAAATGACTGAAAATGAAGGCTTGACCTTCCATATACTGATACTCTTTGCATTCTTTCCCTTTGAGGCAGTGAAACACTTTACCTTAGCAAACTCTGGAAGTCACCTAAAATAGTCTCTTCAAACCTTTGGCTACTGTCATCATGGAGGTCTATCATCTTCATTTCATCTCCCTTGCCTATCTTTCCAAAACCTTAGGTTTCTGGGCTGTCTGGGAAGAATTGTTAGTGTTGTCTTCTAAGTTCTTTATAGCCCTTTCAAGTTCATTCCTTTCTGTCCAGTTCACCTCACCTTTTTCCCTTCTTCATTTATAATTTCTAAAAATCTTCATTTCATGCTTGGTTGTACTGGTCTGCCCCTATCCATGTGATTTGCTGCATTGGCTCCTTGCTTGGCACACTGTTGGCCTAATCAGTCTTAGGAACCCTGATTTTTCTTGAAAATACGCTGCTTTCTCCTCCATGTGCTTGTGTATATCTTTAATGAGGAGTAGGCCTCTTACCTTACCAATTTTTCTGCGGATAGTCACCTTGACACTCCTGCAGAAATGTCAAAATGAACAGTTGTCTTTTGCAGAACTTGAACTTGATAAGGAGGTCTTCCTTGGAGAATTTTCTGATCTATCTTGGACAAACAAGTGATGACCTTCTTTCACATTTGATTCAGCTTCTAGCACATGAAAAACAGTGATTTAGAACATCAAAGATAACCCTACAACCTATGAAACCCTAGTGACCTGGTGGAAAACTCCTTTGACTTGTCCTTTGACTGAAAGCTTGACTTGGGGTCTTCAAGTATGAAAAACAGAGTTTTTGACAAATTGATGTATTGAAGATCCAAAATCCAATGTACTTGATTTATCTAAAGAGCCTACAAAGATAGTTTTGAGATCATCAATGCTTGAGGCATCTGGTGAGCATAAGAAGGAGTCGGCTGTTTGGTAATCTTAGAGGGCAAGTGGAGGGGTGAGGCAAAGGCAAAACAGAGCACTGAGGTTATGGGTGGGAAAATAGGATAAAGATGAGTGGCATGAGCCCATGAGGGGTCCTCTAGGAGTGGTAAGTTGACCATGACATGATAGAATAGTGAAATAGTGAAAATTTTATCTTAAGGATAATGAAGACGGTGAGATTTCTGAAACTCACAATATTCATGAATCTTGTTTTTAGAAATCTAGGACAAGTATTTAGTCATCTACAAAATAGCAAAAATTATTGAAGACTAACAACACACACGACACAAAATTTGCTCTGGCAAACCCTTTCGAGAGAAAAGCCCAGCTAGAAGGTGAGGTCGCTCTGCTCTCTTTCTTTGTCTGGAAATATGGCTGTGAGTACAAAAAAGTATGGTCTGTGGCTCGTGGGTGCTATAGTGCATAGATCTTTTCTGTTTGCTCTACCTCAATCCCTCCTAGCTATTTTTGCTCAATTATGGAACAAATGCAGTTGAAAGAATGGAATTCCTTTTCCTCCCAAGTGGCTTGGTTATAACACATCTCGATAGCCTACTAGTGGTTAAGTTTGACTACCTCAACTTTTAACCAGAGTTACAAATTAGTCTTTTAGGGTATTTTACATCATAATCACATGGCTAGCCCCTTTTCCATGAATAATGGGGGCTGACGCAGCATCCTCTCGAACCATGATGGTGAAACAGGGAGGTCAACTTTTGAATGGCATACATTTCGCATACGAACTATGATTGACACGCTTCTTCGCCATTGGAAAGATCTCTATGTGTAGAATAGCATGAAAAGGTGTTGCACTAAAGCAAAAAAGCTTCACCCCCCAAAAAACGTCATTCGATGCCTCAAAACACTCCCAGAAGGTTTCGAACCATGTTTTGCCAAATTGGGTCCCACCCGTAAAAATGGTCCCATGAGTTGATTCCTCCACTTTTTCCACTTTGAATGCATCGAGATGGATGACAAACAATATAATGATCCAATTTAGATCACCTGCATGGTCTTTTAATTTGCATCTACGTGGAGCTGCAATTATGACATGTGTGTATCCCCTTTAACAATAGTCATGCATAGACCAGGTTTGCGGGGAAGCTTCAACCCCCCCTCGTTCCCGTTTCCGAAACGCGCTCCGTGCGGGAGCATTTTGGAAACGCTCGGAAACGCGCTCCCGAAAACGCTTCCTGAGGGGAGCGTTTTCGGGAGTGCGTTTCCGAACCTGTTAAAACGCTCCCTGCCTTTTCGAGCGCTCGAGCGCTCAAGAGCCAACGTCCCCGAACGCTCCCCAGAACAAAAAAACGCTTCCCGCCGCGCGCAAATTTTTTTAAGTGAAAAAACGATTTGTTTATAAGGGGGGGGGGGGGGTTTCATTTTGGTTTTTATCGTTTGTTGAGTGTTGAGAGAGAGAGCAAGAAGAGACAAGGAGAGCAAGGAGCAAGGCAACAGGAGGATTGAAAGAAAGAGGTGGGCCTTCTAATCCAATTTTGTATTTTCTAGGATGAATTTGTAGGTTGTTAAATTGTTTAAAAATGAAAACTTGAATTTTTCTTGAATATTGCATTTTATTGGATTTAAAACTTAAAAAATGAATTGTTTTTTTCCTATGTTGCATTTCCTATTCCCATTTGGCATTTTTCCATTTGTTTTGCAGGCTAGAAACTTGAAACTTGAAACTTGTTTCCATCATGGCTATATGGCTAGGGATTTTCTTCATGTTGGTTCCTTTCTTTGTGATAATGGTGTTGGAGAGTAGTAGAAGAAAGAGGCAAATTAGAGAAGAGGAGGATGAAGAGGAGGGTTATGGTGGATTTGAAGAAAATCCTGAAGAGGAGGAGGATTATGTTGAGGAGGAAGTGGGGAGTGGAGAACTTGAGGACACAGATTCCCCAACTAAACGGGACCAAACTCAGACACCTTTGTGGAAATATGTTCAGAAAATGGAAGGAGGGAAAGGTGGTGGAACCACTAAATTTATTTGCCCCCATTGCAATAAACAATATCATGGTTCATACACCCGTGCGAGAAGGCACCTTTGTGGGATAATGCCAGGGGATGGAACTAAAAATATTGGAATCAAAGTTTGTACTAATGTGCCAGCAACACAGAGAGAGAAATATAGGAAGGAAGAGGAGGCTGCCCTACAGAGATCATCTAAAAGATCTAGGGGTTTCATTGATTCAGGCCCAACACGTCATGGACAAACAAGTTCAACTTCCACCCATGCCAATGGTTTTGGAGGCAGTGGCATTGGATTAAGGCGTAGAACCATATCCGATTTCCTAGATGAAGGGTGTAGGAATGATGTGGATTCAAAAGTTTACCGGTTTCTATATGCATGTGGAGTGCCATTCAATGTTCTTCGCTCACCTTATTGGCATGAAATGGTTTCTGCCATTAATGATGCTCCTAAAGGATACAAAAGCCCTGGGTATGACAAGGCCAGAACCATGGGTCTTGATCATGAAAGAGCTAAAATAAACAATTCTTTGGCTAGAATGACAAGTTCGTGGAATGATCATGGGCTGTCCATTGTCTCCGATGGATGGACCAATGTAAAAGGAAAACCATTGATAAATGTTTTGGCTGTGTCGGTTAGTGGTGCAGTCTTCCTGGCAGCTTATGATTATTCAGAGAAATTCAAAACCGGCATTAACATTGCAGAACCATTACTTGATATAATTGAAAAGATTGGGCCATACAATGTCATACAGGTCATCACTGATAATGCTGCTAACTGTAAGGCAGCAGGAGCAATTATTGAGGATAAATACCCCAACATTTTTTGGTCTGGGTGTTTGGTTCACACAATGAACCTTTTGATGCATGATATCATCAGAAACAAACAACCTCAATTCAAATGGCTTGGTGATTTGTACAAGAGAGGTAAAAAAATGATAAAATTTATTACAAATCATAGCAATACCCATGGGCTTTTCCGTACTCACTCCAAACTGGAGTTGTTGAAGATAGCAAAAACTAGATTTGCTAGCTATTACCTCACCTTCAAGCGCCTTTTGAAGGTAAAAGAGTCATTGGCTGCAATGGTATCAAGCCCACACTGGCAGCTATGAAAGGACAGGGCAGCAACAATAGTTGACAGGCAAGGTTTCGAACATGTGGAGGAGACCGCCCTTGACCCTCTGTTTTGGGCATGTGTGAGGGAAATTTTGAATTTTACCAAACCCATTTATAACATGATTTGGTTTGCAAAAACTGATAAACCAATCATTGGAGAGGTTTATGAGCAGATGGATAGCATGTTGGGGCAAATAAAAGATATTGTTAAGGATAATGATCCCAACTTGTATGCTATGATTCATGACTGTGTGTGTGCACGGTGGAATAAACTCAATGTTCCACTACATGCTTTGGCATATATCCTTACGCCAAAATATTACTCTCCATCTTGGTTGGGCAAACCTGCACCTGGAGGTGGGGTTAGGATGAAACCTCACACAGATCTAGAGGTACAACAGGGGTACATGAAGGCATTGGACAAGTTGGTACCCGACAGGGAAGAGTGTGCTAGATTGCGCCTTGAATTAGGCAAATACTTCAGTTGCACTGCTAACTTTGGTTCTTTCCATGCAATGGAAGACAAGGACAGATTTGATGCTCTCACATGGTGGGAAGCAGATGGCGACATGGGAATTTTGCCAAAGTTGGCTAAAAAAATTCTCTCACAGGTTGTGAACACTTCTTTTGCAGAGAGGTGTTGGAGCACCTACAGCTTTATACAATGTGAGAAGAAACAGGCTGAATGAAAACCAAGCTGAAAGCTTGGTTTATGTGCATTATAACTTGAGGTTGTTGAGCCATTACTGTGATCGGGCAAATGAGAATCAATCATACAGAGTCTGGGACAACAACCCAGAGGATGATAATTTGGAGGACGGCACGTTACATCTGGAAGAATTGGAAGCAGAACTTTATAGGGATGATGATGAAGCATCAGCAGCATCGCCACACACAGGGCCAGTCCCACCATCTACTGGTAGCAGTGCGGGTGCGGGTGCCAGTGCCAGTGCCACTCCTCGATATCACACTATTGTTCCTTTGCAGATCCAGCCTCCACCTTCTAGTCATGGTCGTGGTACTCCTGAGAGTACTAGAAGACCAACATTTCCTTGTGGCTCACAAAAATTAGACATTTCTCGTGGGCGTGGCAAGGGGCCAGCCAGATAAAATAGATTTGTTGTTTACTAGTCTTTTCTATTTGTTGTTGACAGTTGAACAGTTGAAACTTGACTCTTTATGATTTCATATATTTAATGACAATTTAAGTTTGAAGTTTGAATTTGAAAGGTGAAACTTTGAAGTTGGCATTTATAAGTTTACTATTTACAAGTCATTATGAATTATGAATATGATGCTTCATGAAAGTTATATGGTGATCAATGAATGAATGATGATAAATGCTATATAATATCAATGATGATAAATTTATATATTGAATTTTGAAATCAATGAATCAATGATGATAAATGATATATATCAATGATGATAAATGTTAGATATTGAAATTTGAAATCAATGATGATAAATGTTATATATCAATGATGATAAATGTTATATATTGAATTTTGAAAGCTTGAAACCTTCAGATTGATGATTTGCGAGACTCAAGAGTCAATATGTTGTATGCTTCCAACTCATGGGCGTGGTTGATGAAGATTATAACTTCTAGATGATTGATGTTATATGATTCAATCTATGTTTTTATGTTTTTTATGTCTAAGTCATCATTCTACATGTTTTTGTTGACATATATGCATCAAAATATAAAATATATATATATATATATATATATATATATATATATATATAAACGCTCCTGAAAACGCTCCAAACCGGAAGCTTCTAAAAATGGCGCTCCCGCTCCGCGTTTTCGCTCCCGCTCCCAAGTAACCTTGGCGTAGACCATGGAGAGTGAAGTAGAGTCCATTCCCCACACATTTTAATTTTGGACTTTAATATTAAGCCAAATCAAATTAAAATAATCTTCAGCAAATTCGTGAGTATTTCAACACTGCCTCTTTAACTTAGCACTTGGAACCTTGTTGACTGCCTTTGACTTTGCAGATAAGTTGTGCTTCATGTGGTGGGCCCTACAGTGTTTCCATATGACCATTGACTCTCCACTTAATTCCATGTCAAATTTTGACTTATTTTGACTTTGGAAAAATTTATAAATTTTCCAACTATTAATTTTTTTTCTTCATTTTTGCCACTAACATTAGGAAAATTGGCTTTTGAGGGACTATAAGTTGTTTTTTGACCCTCAAAGTAGGTCTTAAAAATAATGTTGGGCCTCTAAGGATGAATTTCGAGTAGTCACATGCCCCAAACATTTCCTAGGACCACGTATTTACATCTTTACATAGAAATTAATTAAAAAATCTTGTTTTACAGGAATTTTTTAATTATTAAGAAATCCTACTTAGACCTAGTGAAATTCCGCAAAATTTTACAAGTAATCTAACATGGTAATATACATTGACTCTAGACACTAGGACTCACCCAAGGTTCTACCATCAAGCCCCACTCCAGCTTTGGGGGTATATCTAGGAGAAAAAACTCAATTAATTGTTAATTGTTAAAAAACACCAATAATTAATTAAGTAAAAAAAAATCTCCCTAGAGTGAACTCACTTGTTGGTAAAGTCTCAAGTTACCTAGCCCTGTTACATGGCTTTATTCATTATGTTAGCATCACATTTACAATATCCCCGCAAGGCTGCAGAATTTAAGTGCAATGAGGAAAGAGAGAAGAAAGGGGCTTAGAAGCCCTGATGAAATCTGGAATTTTGTGAGTGCAGGAAAGCTCTGAAATATCCTTGGGCATGGAGTCTTCAAGTGCAACTTTAGTGGTCAACACCAATCGTTCAAACCATCTCATTATTCTCACACCTATAGAGATTCCTCCCATGAAATTTGTCTATCTAGGAGCTAGCCCTAGTGTAAAATTATGACTCTTATTCAAGAAATTAGTGTCTCCTCTATTGAATATTCATTAAGATTAGTTTCCCAATAAGATCCTACATGTTTTCTTCTTGACATTTGAATAACAAATAATTCAAAGTTTAAAGACCTCAAATAACATAACTTTTAACATTCACATAAATGCCCTATAATTTCTAAATAAAATATAAAGGCTGACCATCAAACTAGATCTTTACCAAAAGTTGAATTTTATAAGTAATAAAATTCTGTTCATTGCAGAAACTTCTAAATCAATCTTTTCCATTTAGCTGTGACTATTATTTAATATTTAGTGCGTTGGATTCATATTATTAACTATAAAACTATGCAGTCTCACATTGTTACAAAACTCTTTGATATATCAGTCATCTATAAAGAACTAGAATTTCTTGTAGAGCAGCACTTGAACAATGACAAAATTAAGTACATCATTTTTTTTGGTCCAAGATTTTAAGGAACTTAGGGAACCTTCAACCAACTACATTGATAATCAGTAGAAATTTTATAAGAAAATAATTTCGACCCTGGTTGTCTGAAACAAGGAAATGGCAAAAGTTTCAGAAATGGGCCTCACCAGAATTTAGGAAACCAAGAAAATTGAAACATGTATATGCGTATATGTGTAAGAAGTATTAAGATACTAATGAACACAAGTGAAAAATCATAATTAAAAAAATGATTGACTAATAACTTCCATAGATTACATAATATCCTATTACATCAATGATCAGGATCAAAATAACTAAGTTCATAAATTATGCTTTACACTCTCCAAAAGCAACTGAGCTAGCAGATTTTCACACTGCTTGCAGTCACTGCTCATTATGTAAAATTGATGGGAAGTATTCATTAAGTTTTCCCAAAGTTTTGACCTCAACTATGTGATTTAATATTTTTTATTGCCTTATTGTATTTAATCTCACTGTTTTTCTATTTTTTAATCGCGTCGTGTGGACCATTATGAGACTGAGTGTCCCATATGGCCCGCTGCTAAATGGCTGCCTTTGGGGAAGACCTCAGAAACAGCTGTTTCCTGGGAAATGTCCAGGAAGGACTTCAGGGAAATATCTCCAAGCATTTCCCCTGGTTTTCCTGGGCATTTTCGTTTTGAATATGTCCCCACTGGAGACTGTAGAATATTTCAAATAGCTCAGATTTCAACAGATGAACAAAAGGCAGAACAAACATTTACCTGCCCCATTAACTTCTGCAAATTCTCAGGGTTGTTGGCAACTGTATACATGAGGAGAATTGGAACGCTAACATAAATCCCAAACTTTAACACTTCAAGTATACCCTTGGAAGTCCCTAAAGAAGACATTTTGCCTTTTCAAGTAGATATTATACTGAATTCCTCCACAGTTTAACTGCAAGCCAAAGCATAAAGAAACGGGTTGACACATGATAATTTGGATTCACCATATAATTTACAAGTTACAGCATGCTTCATGTAAACAGTAAGATTCGTTTCAGACAACTCACCAAACTAGCTATGTGAAAGAAAAAAAGTAAACATGACCAAAAATAATTATATGCACCATTTAAGTCCATACAGAAAAAGTAAGAAAAGAAAAAACTCCATGTGCCACTGATACATCATCTCTCAAAAATCTGTGCATTGATCAATAAAATGTGGCTTGGAACAGCTGAAGTGAGTTTGGCTCTGAAAGAGCAAGCTGCAAAGGTAACAAATTCCTGGTACTCAAAATATATTGTATTTGGTGGATATTCAAGACTTTGCATCTTTATTATAGGACTGAAAGGCATGGAACTACCTTGGACAGCTGTTAGTTGTCCACTGTATGACATAGTCCACATGCCTATTATCGTGGAAAAATGAAAGCTTTCTATGTGATTCTAGAATCTACATACCTGAAAAGAGTTACAATATTCTAGGGAATCAGGACTATACATTGTTAACAATATATTGTATAGCATTATTTTACCTCATTTCATGGGTGGATCTGATTTCCAGGGTGGAATTTTGATATATGTAATATCTTGTCAGAACCTATGTTCAACCCTTTGACCAATTACCAATTGTGACTTCGAAGATGTTGATTACATATTTTGCAAAAGCATTCCTTGGTGGAACTGCTTATGTCAATATCAGGGCAAATTCAACCATTGTACTCAAGCTTGCAGCTGCTAACACTGAAGTCCTAGGAATTAGTGAAATATTCAAAAAGATTCTCTGCTTCATACCTTGCACTTAACACTCTCCAAATTTATGTTCGGTAAGATTTCTTCAGCATTATCGATCTATTTTTTATAGGGATCCTTAATCAAAAAGAAGATTTGGGCTTCACCAAAGCTCCAGAGTCTAAACCACTAGTTTGAGCAAGAAACAAATGTCATTGTAAACATTGCTCAGAATTAGAATCACTATTGTTGCAGCAACAAAAATTGACACACTAGAGCTTAGTGGGCAAATCAGAGTCTATTACCAGCATGCCCCAAAATTATCCCTTAGGCACTAAGTTATATATACAAAATGGCTCCTACGTCATTGAAAATTTGATAGTATGCCATGAAGACAAAAATAACAAGAATAAAGATGCTTAGACAAAATATTATCTGCAAATTTTATTTTTATTTTTTGGAAAATGCTTCAGATTTACTTGGAGAAAAAAAAAAGTATATCAGGGGTCAAAGTAATTACAATATATGGACAACAGGGGTACCAGAAAGTTTCAATCTACATAAGCTAAAATGCTAGCATATGAGCCCAGACCCCCACAGGAAGGAATTCAACATCACAATGAAATGCGCTGATGTTAACTCTCAGGAACAAAGCCAGCTCATGCCTAAAGCTCAATTCCCCTAAACTAATGGGGTAAGGATCCAAATTGAATGTGGCTTTACACTGTGATGTTTCCACAGAATACTAACTGCAACCAATTAAATTGTGTGCCATAGTAATTTGCAGCTGTTCCTAACCATCCAAGTGTCCCACAGGGGCCAAAAGCGATCCCTTCCATGAAAGCTGGGCCACAAAATAGGAATGAAATTCAGCCTGAAACCATCCCCCAGAAACTCTAGTAGTGGGACGTTTCCAAAATGCATGTTGAATTGTCCCATCCTGATTCCTTACCACATAACACACATGCCCAATTTGTCATGCCAACTTTGCAAAGCCTGCTCTTGACAGTGAAACCTTGATGAAGCAAAAGAACTCCTAAAATTTATGTTTGAAGGAGACATGAACTTTGCAAATGGTCTAACAACTCCTCAAGGTTGATTATCTTGGCACATGAAGAAATTGTTGGAAGGAAACTAATTGCAATATCTACAGCCCTAAGTCACTTGACACGAGGACACGGGATTCGATGGACATGCGGATTCAAGTGTCGGATTCAGGACACGGTGACCCCTGGAACAGGACACATCCAGAAACATTATATATTATGTTATTAAAATATATATATATATATATTAAAAATTAGATATTTCTTACACAAATTCATTCATCCAAACATAGATTTAAGATACCCATACATGATACATTGATACATTGATACATCATACAATCATACATATTACAAATTTACAAAGTATTAGTAATAGACATATTCATCAATGATCCAATAGGAGAAACTCAGAAATGTTGAAATTTGGTTACCAAAGGACAGGTGCTTCCCTAAGGCTTTGATCTTTTGCTTAGGGAAAAGTGTCCAAATGTATTTCATTTTTCTCATAAGTGACTATATAAGTTATAAAGTCAAATCTAATTTAAAAGTGACTTTAAGTGATAAAGTTACTAATTCTAATTTTAAAGTGACTTTAATAAAGTCAATGTGAAATTATAAAATGAAAAGTGACTTTGGAAATAAATGACTAAGAGGGTCTTTATTAAAGTGGGGTTAATTAAAAAATAGAAAGTGAGATTTAAATGCACATTTAATCTCAGCCCTAGATCTAAAGCTATCTCAACCATTGGATTTAGGGATTCCCCAAAAGTCACTTAGGGTTAGGTTAAAGGAAGAAAAGAGGGAAAAGATCATTCAGTCTTTCATGAGCAGATTGAGAGAAGGAGAGAAAGAGAGTTGGAGAAATTTCTAAGTTTTGAGAAAGTGAAGGAGAGGAGCAGTTCAGCAAATCCGTATAGCATTTCGAGGCTACATGCATTTCGAGGCAGCAGTCCGTACAGCATTAATTAGCACGCATTTCGAGGCAGCAGTTTGTACAACATTAATTAGCACGGATTTCGAGGAGAGGGACCTCACAGAAAATCGAGAAGGTACATCAAGCTAAAGGCACAATTTCCGAGATTGTTGGGCACGATTTTCGAGACAACATGCACGGTTTTCGAGGAGGCACTGTTGTACTTTTCCATACAGTGGTACAGCTAAGTATTGGGCATAGTTTTCAAGGCTATTCACTGCTGTAATAAATTTCTATTTTGACTGTTTTGTTGATTTGGCACATTTTCCGAGGTGGAGGCAAGCACGGAAAACGAGATAAGTTTGTACATTGTTTGCTGGAATTTTTCCTGTATATTTCACTTCTCTGTAAAAGCATTTTCCAGAAATGAAGAAGAGTTTCTCGAACTAGTTTTCCCCAAGAGTTGTAAGGGGTTTTTCTAGGGTTATATTGACCAAAAATCAGCGTGTCAAATTTCTATGTGTGGCTGAAAATATTTGTGTTTTTATTTCTGCAATTTCCAGAATGTGTGTTTTTAGAAAATATTTATTTTTCCAGCTTGTTGAATGTATGGTTATGGGAATGGTGGGCATTTAACTATATGAGAGAAATAAGGAGAAACTGAAAACCGGAGTGGGTCATAAAATTTCTACATGGTATCGAAGCTAGTTTGCTGAAAAGTGCAGTTTGGGACAGCAAAGAGAAAAATTACAGCAAGTTGATTTTACACACAGAAAACATAACCTTTACCATAGCAGTGTCATTTTCAGTTTATTAGGACAGCAAGCATGTCTTTGGGCTTGAAGGTGGAGGATAGGTTGGATGGGTATAGCAACTACAGTATATGGAAGGAAAGAATGCAGAGCATCTTTGAGGAGGCAGAAGTCTGGGTTATAATAGTGAATACCCAACAGCACCCTGTGAATGTGCCTACTGATGTTGTTCAGTTGGCAGACTTTAACAAGAAGAATAACAAGGGTAAGAGATTGATTCTAGATGGTGTTAAAGACCATTGCATTCCTCATGTGAGAGGAAAGAGACTTGCTCATGAGATGTGGACAGCCTTGACCAATCTCTACGAGAGTACCAATGAGAACAGAAAAATGGTCCTAAGGGAGAAGCTGAAGGCCATTAAGATTGCACAGACTGATAGTGCTACTGCATACCTCACAAAGATCACTAATGTGAGAGATGAGTTGGCAGCAGTTGGAGAGGACATTCCACCCACTGAGTTGGTGCGGATTGCAGTGAATGGCCTTCCCAGTTCATAGTTGAGCTTTGCTGATGGGATTGTTGCACATGAGACCCTTCCCTCTTGGAAGAGTTTGTGGGATGATTGCATACATAATGAAATCAGAAAGAACCAGCTTGGGGCAGCCAAACCAGTTGAGGAGGGTGAGGATGTAGCACTGGTAGCAAGGGGCAAGAAAGGCAAGGAAAAGAAGTAAGCTTCCACAAGTGGTGGGGGGGGCAAAGGTAAAGGTAAGCAGCTGAACAAGGAGAAGGATTATTCCAAGGTGAAGTGTTGAAATTGTCAAAAGACGGGACACTATGCAGTTGTGTGTCTAGAGAAGAACAAGAAGGGGAAGAACAAAACCATGGCCGCATCAACAGACATAGAGGACTTTTCGGAGAGCTTTGACAGGGAGTTTGGGTTCATTGCTTGTGAGTCCACTAGTGCAGGATCACCTGCCATAGAGGGTGAGAGGGAGTGTGCATTTCCCTCCGCTAGCAGAGCATCTTCAGGTATTTGGTATGTTGATAGTGGGGCTTCACGTCATATGATAGGAGTCCGTGAGTACTTCTTAGAGCTTTCAGAAAGTGGCACTGATATAGAGGTAGTACTCGGAGACAACAACATTGTTAGAGCAGTCGGTGTGGGGCCATTGACATTTGATAGGGAACCCAAACCTCCCTTGAAGGTGTCAGATGTTCTATATGTGCCAGGGATGAAGAAGAACCTTATATCCGTCTCAGCATTGGAGGACAGAGGGTATGAGGTATTGTTCAAGAGAGGACAGGTGCTTATATATCCTAGGGACGCTCTAGCTGATTCAGCTAGAGTGATTGGTGTATGCCATGCAAAGGTGTACAAGTTTGCGTTTCAGCCCCTTTCGACATTGAGCAGTAGTACCAACAACAAAGCTAGCAGTTTAGAGTTGAGCGAGATTTGGCACCGCGGGATGGGACACATATATCATGGAGCCTTGAGGACATTGCGGGAGATCACTACAGATGTGCCAAATTTCAGTTCTGATCACCTAGATACATGCAAAGGATGTGCTATGGGCAAGTTTTCCAAATCCCCTTTTCCCAGCAATGACAGCAGATCGACTAGAATACTTGATTTGATTCATACCGATGCGAGCGGCCGGATGTCTCATGTTTCCTTAAGTGGATATGAGTACTATGTTTTATTCATTGATGATCACTCCAAGAAGACCTGGATTTATTTCTTGAAGAACAAGAGTGAGGTCTTCAAGCAGTTTCAGGAGTTTAGAGCTCTTGCGGAGACTCAGACAGGTCAGAATATCAAGTCCATCAGGTCGAACAATGGAGGGGAGTACACCCTTGGTGAGTTTGTTGACTATTGTGCGGAGGTAGGCATAAGGAGGGAGTTCACAGTTCCTTACAACCCCCAGCAGAACGGGGTTGCGGAGAGGAAGAACAGATCCATCGTTGGGGCTGCCAAAGCCATGCAACATGATCAGGGGTTACCATTGTTTTTGTGGGCAGAGACCTGCAACACTGCTGTGTATTTGCTAAACAAGACTCTGCATCATGCCTTGGGGCATGTGACTCCAGAGGAGGCTTTTTCTGGGAAGAAGCCTGATGTTGGTCATTTTCGTATCTTTGGGTGTATTGCATAACTCCTACGTACCCAAGGAGAAGAGGACCAAGTTAGAGCCCACCGTAGAGAAGGGTATCTTTGTGGGCTACAGTGAGACCTCGAAAGCCTTTCGGATTTATATTCCTGCACAGAGGAGAGTTGTTGTCAGGCGAGATGTGAAGTTCGAGGAGGACAGGGCTTTCAAAAGGTCACAGGAGTTAAGAGTATCTGGATCAACCAGACCCTCAGGAGCAGCTGAGTCATTCACAAGGATCCAGTACATCAAGAGGTACATCGATTACGGTGTCAGGTCCATCAGTGAGTAGTGCCTCGCAGAGTCAGAGCGGTGGTGCTTCGGGCACCATGCAGAGCAGTTCACTAGATAGTCCACTAATGGACAGTTCACACGGTACTTCAGCATCTACAGGTTCAGGTTCGGGCAGGAGGACAGTAGACATACATTCAAGAGTTCAGGCTGCTGATGAGGATGAGGAGTTTCATTCTCCAGTGGAAGAAGTGTGCTCAGGGAAGAGGAAGCCCAAGTGGCTTCAGGATACCTTGAGAGAGGCCACATCTGTTGCTGGGCCAAAGAGACCAGTCAGAGAGAGCTGACCACCTGAGAGGTTTTGTAGCTATATAGCAATGGTTGCCAACATCGTTGACTCTGAGCCTTCAAGCTATGAGAAGGCAGCTAGCCAGCAGGTCTGGAGAGAAGCCATGCAGGGAGAGTATTCTTCTATCATGAAGAATGATGTTTGGGAGGTGGTGCCGAGGCCTGAGAGAAAATCCGTGCTTACTTCCAGATGGCTTTACAAGGTAAAGCATGCTGCAAATGGCAGCATTGAGAAATTCAAGGCAAGGTTTGTGGCTAGAGGGTTCTCCTAGGCAGAGGGAGTAGATTATGAGACCTTCACTCTCGTGGCTCGATATACTTCCATTTGCTCCATTATATCGATAACAGCAGAGATGGGTTGGAAGATCCACCTGATGGATGTGAAGACCGCATTTCTCAATGGCTTCATACAGGAGGAGGTGTACATTCAGCAGCCACAGGGCTTTGAGGTGCATGGGAAGGAGTCCCATGTATGCAGACTGAAGAAGGCACTTTATGGCCTGAAGCAAGCTCCTAGAGCTTGGTACTCTAGGATTGATACGTACTTGCAGGAGATGGGTTTCACAAAGAGTGATGCAGATCTGAACCTATACTTTATTGTGATAGGTGAGGAGCCTCTCATTCTGGTGTTGTATGTGGATGACTTGGTCATTACAGGTGCAGAGAGACTCATAGAGGGTTGCAAGAGAGATCTTGTGTCGGAGTTTGAGATGAAGGACATTGGCTTGATGCATTACTTTTTGGGTTTGGAGGTGTGGCAGGAGGAGGGGCATTTCATCCTCGGACAGGGGAAGTATATTGTGGACATCCTTGGCAGATTCCACACGGAGGATTGTAGACCCGTGTCGACACCTATGATCACTAATTGGAAGAAACTTCACGCTTCAGATTCTGAGTTGGTGGATCCCACATTGTATAGACAGTTGATTGGTTGCTTGATGTATTTGGTCAACACTAGACCAGATATATGTTTTGTAGTCAACACAATGAGCCACTTCATGTGTGAGCCCAAGAGGATGCACTGGGTTGCTGCAACACACATTTTGCGGTACTTGCAGGGGATAATGGAGTATGGTCTGGATTATAGGCAAGGAGATGGAGTGAGATTGGCAGGTTACACTGATTCTGATTAGGCATGTTGAGCTTCTGATAGGAAGAGCACTTCAGTGTGTTGTTTTGGGTTGGGTTCGGCAGTTGTGTCGTGGTTCAGCCGAAAGCAGCAATCAGTACCATTGAGTTCAGTGGAAGCAAATTACATGGCAGCCAGTCTAGCTAGTTGTGAGGCCATATGGCTTCGCAAGATGTTGTTTGGCTTATTTAGTCAGTCGTTGAGACCTTCAGTGATTTACTGTGATAATCAGAGTCGCATTAAATTCACGGAGAATCCAATATTTCATGATAGGTCAAAGCATATCGAGATCAAATATCATTTCATCAAAGACTATGTTCAAAAGGGAGTTGTGAAGCTTGAGTATATTCCCACAGATGAGCAGGTAGCAGATATATTTAGCAAAGCCTTACCACGGGGCAAACATGTCTACTTCAGAGACAAGATGGGTGTGGTGAGGAACACCTTCCTCGGTAAGAGGGAGTTGAAATTTGGTTACCGGAGGACAGGTGGTTCCATAAGGCTTTGATTTTTGGCCTAGGGAAAAGTGTCCAAATGTATTTCACTTTTTCTCCTAAAGTGACTTTATAAGTTATAAAGTCAAATCTAATTTAAAAGTGACTTTAAGTGATAAAGTTACTAAGTCTAATTTTAAAGTGACTTTAATAAAGTCAATGTGAAATTAGAAAGTAAAAAGTAACATTGGAAATAAATGATTAAAAGGGTCTTTATTAAAGTGAGGTGAATTAAAAAATAGAAAGTGAGATTTAAATGCACATTTAATCTCAGCCCTAGATCTAAAGCTATCTCAGCCATTGGATTTAGGGATTCCACAAAAGTCACTTAGGGTTAGGTTAAAGGAGGAAAAGAGGGAAAAGATCATTCAGTCTTTCATGAGCAGATTGAGAAAAGGAGAGAAAGAGAGCCGGAGAAATTTCTAGGTTTTGAGAAAGTGAAGGAGAGGAGCAGTTCAGCAAATCCGTACAGCAGAGAGAGGTTGCACGCATTTCGAGGCAAAAGTCTGTACAACATTAGTTAGCACGCATTTCGAGGCAGATTTGTGTACAGTAGCTTGAGGCATGGATTTCGAGGAGAGGAACATCACAGAAATCAAGGAGAAGGTACAACAAGCTAAAGGCATGATTTCCAAGATTGATGGGCACGGTTTTCGAGATAGTGGGCACGATTTTCGAGGAGGCATTATTGTACATTTCTGTACAGTCCGTACAATCGTACAGCTAAGTATTGGGCACGGTTTTCAAGGCTGTTCACTGCTGTAATAAATTTCTGTTTTGACTTTTTTGCTAATTTGGCACATTTTCCGAGGTGGAGGCAAGCACGGAAAACGAGATAAGTCTGTACATTGTTTGCTGGAATTTTTTCCGTATATTTCACTTCTCTGTAAAAGCATTTTCCAGAAATAAAGAAGAGCTATCAAACTGGTTTTCCCCAAGAGTTGTAGGGGGTTTTTCCAGGGTCATATTGACCAAAAATCAGCGTGTCAAATTTCTGTGTGTGGCTGAAAATATTTGTGTTTTTATTTCTGCAATTTCCAGCATTTGAAATTTCCAGAATTTGTATTTTCAGAAAATATTTATTTTTTCAGCTTGTTGAATGTATGGTTATGGGAATGGGCATTTAACTATATGGAAGAAATAAAGAGAAACTGAAAACCGGAGTGGGTCATAAAATTTCTACAAAAAAGACAAGATACTGTAGTTTTTTCATAAGTCATCAAAATCAAAATGTGTTACATAAGTACTAGCCTCTAGGCTCTAGGTAGTACACTGCTAATGGCAAATAGAAATAGAAAATACAAAACAACTACAGTCTACAAGACTACAAGCCTCAATGAGTCATCAATCCTCATCATCATAATCAGCAGCACTGTCCTCATCCTGATCATCATGCTCACCACTGCTCTCCTCTGCTACATCCTCCTCCTCTGTCATCTCTGCATCTACTGGTGTGGAGGATGACGCCTCTATTATATCGCCATCATCAAATCTGACAGGCTCTAGCACTGACACATTGAGATTCAAGTTGGCCAATGCCAACTCAACACTGTTGTCCAGACCCATATCATCAGGAAAGACATCCCACATCTTTGTCTTTCCCTTCAACCAATCCTCCCTCTGCTTGTAGATGAGATGAAGGTTGGTGTGCACATACACCATTGTCTCTGCCTTGGACTACTCAAACATGTTCTTCTTCACACTATACAAATTCCCATATGTGCTCCAATTCCTCTCGCAACAAGAGGATGAAGTCACCTAAGAGAGGAGCCTCATGGCTAACTGTTGTAAAGGAGGGCTTGTTGCCCCATGAGTTGCCCACCAAGAATAGGGCTTCTTAGCCCCCTGTCTCAAATCACATCATAGCCTGCAAATCACCCAGTGCCAATGCAAAACTCTGCAAAGGCATCCTCCACCTCATCAAGGGATGCCCTATCCTGAAAAATCCTTCTGAATGCATCTTTCCTCCCCAGTGAGATTTCACCGTCCATGTGAGGAGGGAATTTGCGGGAAGGTCCACCATTCAGCCACTCATGGCTGTAGTATTTTGGGTTCAAGGAGTGAGGCAAACAATGTAAAGGTGTGCAATTCTTGTCCCATATGCTGACAAGAATATCCTGTATGCTGGTGAAGAAGGCCTCTGGTTATGTCTCATACTCTGGGCACTCACTCTGTAAAACAATGGTCCTCACAGACTCAATCATGGAATCCTTTCCCTCATAAACCTCTCCTAGGATGGGTTGGTCTGTATCTGCAAATCAAAGCAAGGAAATGATAGGGTCCATGATCTCAATAAGTAGATCTACCTTCTCCCACCAAACATCATCCAACATTGTGTCCTTCACTTTCTTTGAGGCTGCTTGATCCGTCTTTCTCCAAAAAGACCAAAATTCTGAAATAACCATGGCCCCAAGAGCGATCTTGACCTCCCTCAACCTCTTCAACGTGATGAATGAAGAGGAAAACCGTGTATTCGCAATCTTCAACAATGATAGATTGGTGTACTCCTTGTAGATAGTGAGGGCATTTGTATGGTTTTGTACAAAGTTGCGGATATGTCGTGCATCCTCAATAATGCCTCCAATCCAAAGCACATCAGAGGCAATAGATTTCAGTGCTAAGTTCAATGAATGGACAATGCAAGGTGTCCAAAATACTAGTGGATATTTTGCTTCCACAATCATGCCAGCAGCCTTGCAAACAGGTGCATTATCTGTAATGATTTGTACACAAGAATCGACACCTATATCACCCATATACTATGGATCCTTGTATTGTCCAAGTGCATCCACTGATTTCAAGAAAACTAGACCATTCAAGGATGACACCATGAAGTTGATGAGTGGGTGGCGTGCTGGATCTGTCCATCCATTACAAACAATGCTAACCCCAGATGTTGGCCATGCTAATTTAATAGGCTCAAACATTTTGTCCAACTCTTTCTTTGCCTTTGTCAACAATGTAGTTCTAAGCTTCTCTGACCCAAGAGGCACATACCGTGATGGAGCCCCATGACTAAGAGCTCGACACATCTCAATAAATAGAGGTGACCATGCAACATTAAAGGATATGAAATTCTGATAGAAAAAAAAATGCAATGGTGAGATCAAGCTCTTCTCTCTTCTCTTTTTGGAAAATCTTGTCCATTGGACCAAGTGCAGTTGCCTTTCTTTTCGCTGATTGTCCCCCACTAAAACTCTCAAAAGGGAACTTGTTGTTGCTTTTCCTTACGAATCGAAGGGGGTCATCATTCTTGTTTTGTTTTGATTTTGATGCCACAGTTTCCGCACCAACAAATGCCTCTTTCTCCAATTCCTTCCTCTGTGGCGATTCAATTGTTGTACAAGCTGAAATGCCACAACTTGGCAAAGCCAACAAATGAGCTTTCACATGGTAAAATGTGCTCATGAAATGGTTGTGGCAAAAACTACATTTCCATGCAACATTGCCTCCTCCCTTTGCCTTGCTGCCTGGCCCTGCCTCTCTTGTCACATATTCCCACAATGGGTATTTGGGGTCTTGAGTTTGTTTTCCGTGAACATTTGAAGTTGTTGTTGCAGCCCCACTTCCAATAGATGGAATACTTGCAGACCTTGTTGAAATAGGGACAGGAGGGGCATCTCCAATGGGGACATTCTTCCCCTTTCTTTGCCCCTGCCTTGCTGCCCTTGATTGAGCCATGAATACTGTAGAAAATAAACAAAAATGACCAAATATATAAAACATATGCACATGAAAACACTAACAGGAAACTAAATGCAAAACATAGAGAGATAGTGCACTTACTGGATGCTCGAATCTCTTTGAAAACACTCCCTTTCTCCTTGCTAATCCTTGCTCCTTGCTAATCCTTGCTCTATGCTTAGTTCACAAACAAACAACGGTAAGAAATAATGAGAGAAACCCCACTTTTATAACTTCAGCAACGCACTTTTTCGTTGTTCGTGTCCGGCTGTACAGGATTCGATCGTGTTCGTACAGGACACGATCAGGATTCGACGTGTCATGTATGGACATGATTGAATCCAATGAAATGGATTTGAATCCATACGTGTCGTGTCGGACACAACGGATTCAGGACACGTGGGCCCCTAGGTACGAATCTAGTATCTTAGCTACAAACACATCAAATGAACAATCTGAAGATGAATCAAAACAAGAATCCACAAAATCCCTAGAAGGAAAGCCCCAAGAAGGGCATCATAAAAATGAAGAAAAATTTGCAAAGCACCATTCCTCAAAGTAACTATTACCCACCATATGTGGGTAGTGTGTATAGGAGAAAATGTTTCTCCTAGATGGTCCTCAACCGGTAGCCGGCAGCCCCTTGCAGCCACCAGATAGCTCAATGTGCCATTGTCCCCGCTACTGAGCCAGCCATGTGGTCCCTCAACCATTTGTCATGAATGTATGTTTGAAGGTGGGCCTCCCGACCCCAAAGGTGTGGCTTTTCATTGGTATAATTGAGTAATTTTCCTTACTTGTTATGGGCACGTTTGGGTATGGATTGGTGGGGGATTGGCGGAAAGAGTGGGTTAGGCTTGTATTCTTGTCTCCACTTCCCGATTTCTTGCTTACCCTTGTATCCTAGTCCCATGGGATCTCCTTTACTGACCATTTAGATTTTGGGTTGACAATACATGGGAAACCCTGATTTTGGTTGCGTGGTCTTGCTTCCCGATACCACTTACATCACTCTCATTCCACTCATTTTAGCCCCATTCATCTATTTTTCCATCTGGATCCACATGTGTCCGTTGGGTCAACATAGAGTTAGCCTCCCCCTCCCCTTGTCCACACAACGGGTCGGGCCTAGAACAATGCCCCGAAGGTTAATGCAACTAAAAAGAAAAGAAAAAAAAAAATTTGGCCACTCTCAACAGGAAATGTACCACAAAATGCAAAAGATGGTCGGGACATACAAATTTAGCATGTGGACAAAAGCCAAACATGAGCTCTACCCCTTATCTATGGCCATCACCCTGGTTCATATGGGCCCTAGATGAGCCCCCTCCATCACTAATGAATCCATGATTGCCCCAACCCCTAGTGGGCGATGAACTACCCCACCTTAAGAGGGTATCCACTGCTACATATTACACATCATGCTCTCATCTCTTGGAGCCCCGAGCAATTATGAAGAAAAATCAATCAAAGGCAAAAGGAATATGAAGAACAGTGAAAAAAACAAAGGTCGGGGTAACTCATGTACCACAATTTGCTCCCGCCTACGCTCATATACCCTGGTCTGGGATTCCCTTGTCATAGGCTATAGCTACCCCTGAACCATAACATGTGGTCTCGATGATTTCCCTGATCCCCACTCCGCTCCATTACTATATCATGTGCCACCTACCATTTGAGGGATGTACCATGGATATGTCACCCCCTTTAAACGTTGAAACCACCTAATGGGATCCTTGATTAACCCCCTTATTGAGCTTAGAGACACTTGTACATGTTGAAGCCCACTATGGAAAGGCATGCCACCATGAAGTGCCCCATTGATTCCATGACTTGTAAGCTCTTTTACTTGATTATTCTAATGATTTGTTGTATTGGAGGGCAAGGGGATACATTGGATCTTATGCAGGATTGCAGGTGGGTCTCCATTTGGGGCTTGGTCTCCCTATACGAGGTCCTAGCCCTCCAAAGGGCCACATTGGCACTTGTAGAGTGAGCATTGAGAGCCATGGGTCTCCACCTTAGCAGAGATTACTTCATGTATCTCCTGCAGAGCTCATTGATTGCTCGTGTTCCACCATTTTAGATGAGGATGATGCACTTGGTCCACCATGCGCAGCCGACTCCACAGTTGCACCAAACACTTAGCAGATGTTCCAGGATCCATAGGATGTCTCCCAATGCAGAGGGAAGGCTTATGTCATTATTCTAGTCATATTCAATCCATTTGCGGACCCATGAGGTTTCCCTTATGCCCCCACACCCACTTGGGACCACCACAGGTTCTTGCTTGGAAAACAAGGGGCCAACCCCTTGTCCACTATGTTGGGAGTCCATTTCTACATCATAGCACCCCTTGGACTTCATTAGGCCTCCTCAAAGGCCCAACGACTCATTTTATTGATCATTTGACCCTCTTGAGAGGCTTATTCATGTATTATTGAGCTATTTGGTGGGCTCAATTAGGCCAATTTAACTAAATCGAATTTATTGGAGTGTATAAATAGAAGTGAGATGATTCATTTTGATCATCATCAGTTGGATTGGATCTTTTTCTCTTGGGAGATTTTTGCTATCCTTCTTGGAGGACGAATTTGGATGAATGGATGAGTTTTGATGTTTGGATTTCTTTCATTTTGTCTTGGAGCTTCACTATTGGCATATAATGATCATTGGATATACTCTTTCTTACATGTAAGTACTCTTTTAATGCTATTCTTGTTATTTTTTTACGTCACATGCATGTTGTTGGGGACTTTTCGCTATATTAGGCTGAAATTTATTGTTTTTCTTATGAGAAATTATGGAAATTTGTTCTATTATAGAGTTGCATCATGTCATGGGCCATGTATTGAATGAGTGAATATTCCTAGAGATGTTTCATTGAAATTGTATCTCAATAAGTTATCATATATTGCAAATCGAAGTATAATGACATTGAAGCAATTGTTCTCATGCCCTAGTGCCATGCAAAATTGTTCTAGAGGCCTCCATTACTAAGTGAATCCATTCCAAGCATTTGGATATCCTTGACTCCATATTCCCCAAAGGATTAGGCATTGATCCTCTATTGGTGATCACTCAAAAGCATAGTTGTCTCACCTTTCTCTCTTTATTTCTAAGCCTAGCCTCCATAGGTGACCTAGGGCATCGATTTTCTCATCATTCACAAATCCAAAAAGTTCGATCTGTTGCCCTCTACTGCGCTGGTGCGTCTCCTAGCTGCCCTCCAAATTTGAAGCAATTCCGACAGTGGTATCTTGAGATATTTCAATCCCTAGCTCTGAGATCGATTCTTGCCTATGGCTTCCCTTGGCTAGTGACCTCATTGGGATCATTACATCAAGTTCAAAGAAAATTTCTCCTTTGACCCTTTTCTCCTCCTCAATTAGGTCATGCACACCCTTGATTGATCAATTCCATCCCCTTGACCTAATTTTGGGTCCACTTGGTCTTGTATGGTCCCACTTCTTATCAAGCTAATCCTTCAAAGACCACTTAGAAACCAAGTTTCCACAAGGATTTTGAGGTCTATGAATCTCCTTTATAAGTCATATCTTCAAACCCTAGCCCTTGAAATCCTCCTAGACCTTCCTTAAGAGCTTTTCACCTTGCTTTCTAAGCAAGCAAGCCATATATTTGAGCCTCTCTTGTGAATAGGCTTCTTAGGATCACCTTACATCATATCATTGATACATTCATTATCGTGATCCTCATTATACTAGGTCTCCTCCCATCGGTGAAAGTTCGTAAGGAGCAAAGAGCCTTAGTTGAGGTGACAGTGGGTTATCGCTCCATTGTTGCACTTGACCTAGTAGGGGTCTTGTAGAATCACCCCCTAAGATCCCTGCTAGTTTGAGCGGTAACACTTTGGCGTTGTTTTTGAGGAACACGAGACATGTGTTTTGTTCCCCATATGACATATTGACATATCATTATATTGGCGACTCCATTGGAAGAACGAAGCCCTGGTTCTTCATTGTACTTCAAAGTTAATGCTTGTAGGGTGAAGCAAGCATCTATCAAGGCACTTCAATTCACCCTTGTGACTACGTTTTAATCCTAATATGCAAGATCATGAAAAAAGGATGAAGAAAGTGCCCACAACATTAGACCTGAAGAAGAACAAGCCCTATGGGAAAGATTGGATTTGTGGTCTGAGCTTTGTGATCATCTAATAGAGCATGAGAATGAGGACTTCATACTCCATTTTTATAACAGGAGCAGGTTAAACCTCGACAGCAGAAAGCAGGGGTATGAAGAAAAACCCACACATTATTTCTTCTTTGAGCTTGCCTATTATACTAGTGCATTTAATTCCTTGTCTCACAAGATCAAAAACAAAATATGCCTCATTACTAGATGAGGATTTGGATGACCAGGATGACCAAGAAAATGAGAATGATGAGCAAATATCAATTATGGAATTGGGGACCAATAGCAATGAGGTGGAAGACATCTCCTATGTGGATGACGAAGAGTTTGATCCTGAAAGCCTCCAGGTCAAGCAAGAAAGAATGGATGAATATAGTAGGTCATGCAAGGGGTTACTAAGGGAATATAATGCTAACAACATATTCTCCCATTTATATACCCAAGAGACGAAGCTCTATAAAAAGAAGTGTGAATATAGAGAAAACCCTACTAAGACACTCTTCCTAGAAGTATTATACCCAACTCATGTGATAAACACCTTAGTTATTGTTCTCCAAGAGAAGAAGGAAGAAGAGAAGTCTCGCGTGCCATTGATAAAGATGAAGAAGTTAAAGAGGGCTTTGAGAATCTAGGTTATGGGCAGGAAGATGAGTTCTCCTTGGGTCCACATGATGAAAGGGATGATTTTCAGAACAAATGTGTTGAGGATGAATCTATGGAAAGTGAATTTGAGACTAACCCTACCTTTCTCAAGGATATTACTCCCAATGATTCTCCTCTTGAGAACCTTGCGAAAGGTGATTCCATTAGCCCCTTGAAAGATGACATTGGAGATTACTTCCATATTGAAAAAGAGAAATGGGAAATTGTTGGTCCTCAATTTGATTGTGTTCCCATTTATGATGCCGACAAGGAGGATGAGGTTGAGATTGGTCCTCCCTTTCTCCCGGGCATTGTTTATGATGACATATCCATCAATGCCCTTGGGAAGGAGAATTATCATTTTACCTTGCATAAAAAGGGGCATTTGGAGATGATTGATTCTCCTTTCAGGGGAGACCCCATCTCTGATACTAATGATGATGAAATCGATAATGCCTTTACTCCTACCTGTCCTCCTTATGATCCCATGTTCAAATCGCTTGAGCATTTAGGTTATGATTTTGAGGAAAAAAAACTCGTCGAATACAACACTTCACCCTCCCCTTTTCCTTTTTCTTTTATTCATCGTTATGAGCAATGTGGAAAAAGTCGAAGTCAGGATTAAATCGGCAAGGGTCCAAAAGTTGAAAAACTCGATAAAGTCTGGAGTTTTTTGAAAAAGTCGACAAAAAGTCGGCAAAACTAAAAAAATACAAAAATATTCATTTTTGAAAAAATTCTGATTTTGTCGAAAAAAAATTAAAAAATTATTAAAGAAATTACCTCACTCACGATTTTTTGGAAAAAGTCGGCAAAAAGTCGGGACTTCGAGGATAAAAACGCGACTTTTTGAGGGATGAAAAAGTTGGCAAAAAGTCAGCCAATAAAGTTGACTCCGAGAAAAATTCGCGATTTTTTCAAAAAGTCGAGACTTTTTGCCGACTTTTTCCACACTGGTTATGAGTCTTCTTCGAGTGATTCCCTCCCTATTCTCAATAGATCTTCAGTGACCATGGGCCCTGTTGCACTCGTGTTTGTCAAGGTTCCCAGGAAGCAAATGTACCAATTTTTTCAAAAGGATCGGATTATCAGTCAGTTGTTTATTGAGTCATTGTAAAGCCATTCTACAAATTTGTAATGTAAATGATGCTCGTAAGACCATATATGTATGTAACAACCTAGGTAAGCCTATTATTTTGCCAAAAATTTCATCCTAGGAGGTTTTTCGTCTCACTGATTCATTTGTGTTTCTAAACACGGATGGTCAGTAGAACTTTTCCCTCCAGCCTCACCCCAAAGCTAGGGTAGTATTCTTCGTTAAAGTCTTAGGTGAGTCTTAGTGTTTTAGTCGAATCTCATGTAAAAGTGATTTGGGAATAATTTAAGCTAGTTGACGGAATTATTTTATTACAAATCACTTGATCTACTAGATCATATTGTATCGCAGAATTGGGTATGTAATTTGAGGGTCTATATTGAACGAGTGGTCCCCCTTTGAGAGTTGAAATGTAAAAATCTTATGTAAAAAATATTTTGTGGATGGTCCCTCATACTTGGACACCATGGCTAAAATATTAGAGGGTGAAAAAAATATTAAATCTCCAAGTGTTAATTAATTAATTTTTGTGACAAAAATTTAATTAATCCTAGGCCAGAAAATTAATTAATTAGAGTCTAAATTAGAATCTTAGAGAAATTAAATTCTCCAAGTGAAAAAATTCGTGTGTATCAAAGTAATTAATTTTTTAAGGTCCCCCACCAAGGGAATATTGGAAATTTCAAGAAAAATTGGACTCTTCGACCTTAATGGTTAAGTCAAAGTCAATTTTTTGACGAAATTAGCTCAAAATAATTATTTTTGACCTAATAAAAAATGGATTTAATGAGAAATTCGAAAATTCCTCAAAATAAATATTTTCAATGGAAAAGATTAAAAGATCATCAAATATTTATCAATGGCCGAGATCATTTTGACGAGGATCAAGCCAACTAGCCGTTATTTTTCCACTTGGAGTGTTTATCTCAGTGCTTTAAAAATCAGACTCAGGTTCTAAAACAATCCTGGGTTGGCTCCGACTCTGACTCTGACTTGGTATAGATTCGGCCGGTTCGGTTTCAATGACTCGGTCTTTGTAAAAAATACATTAAATATTAATTTTTTTATAAAAAAACATAATTTTAAAGATTTTCATTCATGTTTCCAAACACAAAGCATGAATATATCCAATATATCAAAATTGCACTCAGTGCACTATCCAATATATGATGATGATATAGAGATCAAAACAAAAAATATAACCACGGAGGCTCTAAATGGCCTCTATAACAAAAAATGAATAGTCACTACTGCTAGACATCTGACAAGACAATATCCTCTGCCTCAAACTCTGAACCAAAGGGGGAAACCGCTCGCTCCTCCTCCTCTGAATCAACATCCTCAACTAGAACTGTAGCACGTTGAGCCTAAGCTAGACGAGTTATGTGCCTCCGTCGTGGCTGACTAGAGGAAGTGTGTGTGGCTGCAACTGGAGGACTTGGAGTTGGGACTGTGCCTACTACTAGTGGATTTGCATTGGCTCCAAACGGTTTCTCTTCTTTGTGTGAATCCTCTCAAAGACAGACCAATTGCACTCACACCCAGAAGCACTGCAAGTTTGACTCAAAATGTGGATTGCAGCAAATCTCTGCAATTCAAGACAATGGCTCGGTCTGCTCGGTGTACGGCTCGGTCTGCTCGGTTGGCTCGGTCAGCTCAACCAGCTCAGTCGGCTCGGTCACAAACCGGCCTCCGAACCGGTTTTTCCACCGAGTCGGTCCAGCCGAGGGTCTAGCTTGATTGACTCGGCCGATTCCGAGCCGGTCTGGCCTATTTTTAAAACTATGGTTTATCTATAAATTAGAGTGTCAGTGTAAAAAGCCATCTGATGTTTGGCTAAGAAAATTTTGCAAAAAAGTTGATGTAATGCTATTGTCCCACTGGGAACGTTTTCTGAATCATAATAAAGACTTTGGGGTGTAGTTCATGGTGTTTATTGTCTACTGATTTGTAGTATGTGTTGGGTACGATCATTCCTATATTGTGCTTAAATTTTTTAAAGTTCGTGTATTCATTAGATGGTGATAAGAACATTCTATTGGTAGATTTTGGGTCTATCTTAGGTGATCCGTCTAACAAGCTTTCTTGAAGAAAATATATAGTGTTTGCAGGTTCCCCAGTCCTTGGGCTCCAAGTTCGTAAACTGTGGACATAGGCTAACTTTGTTTGGACTACAAATATTTTTATGGTTTATTTAACTTTGCTAAGGTTGTAACTTGCATCTATTTTTAGAAATACACTTAGCCATTTATCAAAAAAGTTTTAAAAAAAATTATTTCTCGAGATTTATTTCAAAAGCCTTGTATATTTGTATATTTGTAAATAGTTTTGAATAATATATTTTGTAAATTATTTTTCTAGCTGGTGTTTTAGGGTTTTCAAAATTTTTGTATATATTGGGGTTTTGGGTATTTCTATTTTCATTTTTGCAGGTGTGACCAAGCAGAAAGAGCTATAATATAGCTAGATTTAGGCCCTTGGGGGTAAGATCTAGCCTCTAAGAATTTTTTCAGGGCCAGCCATTGAAGAATTTGCAGCAAATTTCAGATATGAAGCAAATGAAATTTTTCAGAGCTGGCGTTTCATGTTTTAGGGTTACTAAGCCCGGATCTTCCCTCTCCAAGATCAGCGTCTTCCTCCTAAGCCTCTACGTCACCCTCTGAAGGCTAGCTTCTTCCTCCTAAGCCTCTACATCACCCTCTGAAGGCCAGCTTCTTCCTCCTAAGCCTCGGCATCACCCTCTTAAGGCCTAGTGTCATCTTTTTCGGCCCTTCCAGGGCTGGCCATAGCCTCTAAACCTCTCGGCCTTCCCTTTTTGACCGAGCGTTAAAGGTTTAAGGCCTTTTTAGGCCTGGTCGTGAGTCAGAAGGCCTTGACCCCCCTCATTTACTGTAGAGGGCTACCCTGAGGGGCTTGTCATGGGCTTTCAAGCCCTCTGTAGCCCTCAGTCTCCTTTGTCCTCCTCTCGGCCTCCCTTCCCAGACTTCGCTCTCCCTTTTAGCCCTTCTTTTGACCCTTTTCATCCCTCCTATAGCCTCAAGCCCTAGCTACTAGGCCTTCCAGGCCTTTCCTACCCCAACAATAGCCCTATTGGGCCTAGTGCTAGCCCTCCTTGGCCCTAATTTGCTCTCCGCTCATCTCTGAATTTCCTGGACTGAATATTTGGTGTGTTTTGCAGAGAAAATTGGCTCAAAAATTATATTTTCAGGTGGCATAATCATTGGAGAAATTTTGGCAAATATGGGCAAGTCTTCTACAAGGCCTTGAGCCTAAGGTTTTCTCTCTAAACCATCATTTTATCTGTGTTTTACTCAGTGTTTTAAAAATCTGACTCGGGTTCCAAAATGGTCGAGGGTTGGCTCCAACTCCGACTCCGACTCGGTATCGATTCGGCCGGTTCGGTTTCCATGACTCGGTCTTTGTAAAAAATACATTAAATATTAATTTTTTTATAAAAAAAACATAATTTTAAAGATTTTCATTCATGTTTCCAAACACAAAGCATGAATATATCCAATATCTCAAAATTGCACTCAGTACACTATCCAATACATGATGATGATATAGAGATCAAAACAAAAAATATAACCAAGGAGGCTCTAAATGGCCTCTACAACAAAACATGAATAGTCACTACTGCTAGACATCTAACAAGACAATATCCTCTGCCTCAAACTCTGAATCAGAGGGGGAAACCGCTCACTCCCCCTCCTCTGAATCAACATCCTCGACTAGAACTGTAGCACGTTGAGCCTAAGATAGACGAGTTATGTGCCTCCGTCGTGGCTAACTAGAGGAAGTGTGTGCGGTTGCAACTGGAGGACTTGGAATTGGGACTGGGCCTGCTACTAGTGGATCTGCATTGGCTCCAAACGATATCTATTCTTTTTGTGAATCCTCTCAAAGACAGACCAATTGCGCTCACACCCAGAAGCACTGCAAGTTTTACTCAAAATGTGGATTGCAGCAAATCTCTGCAATTCAGGACAATGGCTCGGTCCGCTCGGTTTATGGCTCGGTCAACTCAATGTACGGCTCGGTTGGCTCGGTTGGCTCGGTCGACTCGACCGGCTCAGTCACAAACCGGCCTCCAGACCGGTTTTTCCACCGAGTCGGTCCGGTCGGGGGTCTGGCTCGATTGGCTTGGCCGATTCCGAGCCGATCCGGCCAATTTTCAAAACTATGGTTTTGCTTCAATTGTGATAAATTCTTCATAACAATGATATAAGTGCCCTAAAAACACATCTAAGTGGTCTAAACACCCTAATAATTTCATGATAAAAGTTTGCTAGTGTTTTTGCCACTTGGGTATTAAATATCTAGCCTAGATCTACTTGCTAACTTACTAGAGAATCTCTGCATAACTGAATATATTAGATATGATAATTTCTGAATCCATATCTTAAGAAGCCCTAAAAACTCATAATTGCTCATTGGTAAAATTTGTTTCAGCACCTAAAAAGTTTTGGGTCTATTTGGCATACGTTACTAAACTAGTAGCTCACTAATTGCGTACTTTTCTTGTTGTTGTAATAAGAGTTTTCAGATCTTATATACATTGAACATTGCACCCTAAGTGGGTTAAAATTCATAAATTTACATTGGAAAATCATTAGGCTACTTATTGGTCATTTTCTTCTTCATATGTTTGGCAATTTCTTGATTTGGAGCAACATATTCACTATTGTCCTATACTTCATCATAAGTGGCTCTTTCATGATTTAATTGGTTCATGGTAGTTTATGTTGTTAAGTTCTAACAATTGCTTGTCTTGTGTTAGATTTGAATTTCTTGTTAACTTGGCACTAAAATCACTCAGACATCTAGGCTCTTAATCTTCTAATCTTATGGATGGTCTAAGTCACCATGGAATTAATCTAATTGACATTGTGAATGAATGCTCTAAGTTAAGATCATAATCTTGTCTTCTTTCATAAATTTAAGAATATTTGGTAATTTTATTGTCTATCTTGAGTAATTAACATCTTGTGGATTTGAAATTGGCACTTTCTTGGTTGTGAGATTACATATAACCTAAGAAATTGGATTCGTGGATATAGGGCCACGTGTCCTGAATCCATCGAATCTGACACGACACGTATGGATTCGAATCCGAAAACCCGAATTCGATCGTGTCCGTACAGGACACGTCAAATCTCGATCGTGTCCGAATCCGATTTTGTCTTCCTTGTTATTCTGAATTTGTCTTATGGATCAGGCCAAAATACCAGTTTATGATACTCAAATATTTTTTTGGTTTTATGTTATGGAATTGGATAGGGTCTGATAATTATGACAAGAGATTGTGGACCCAAAACCTAGCTTTATGTTATGCAATTGGATAGGGTCTCATAATTATGACGAGATATTGTGGACCCAAAACCAAAGTCACATGGTCCAGGTTTGAGTTCCAATTGTGCAACGATGAAATTTGGTTTGAGTTGGAATTTCTCCACGAGATTCAAATTAGGTTTGTCTCTAAATATATTTTGATTTTCAAAATATAAGTCATATTTTTTGACATTAACATATCATAAATACTTGTATATTATTTATAATAATAAATAACATTTAATATCATATATGAAATGAAATAAATAATATACTATCTAAGAAATCGGATTCGTGGAGCCTAGAGGCAGTGTACTACCTAGACCCTAGGGCCTAGAGGCTAGTACTTATGTAACACATTTTGATTTTGATGACTTAATGAGAAAACTACAGTATCTTGTCTTTCTCCTATTGGATCAAAGATGAATATGTCTATTACTTTGTAATATGGAATAGCAACATGTGTAATACCTCACAATCAGTGTCAGGTCAAAACAAAAGTAGAGGACAGTTAGATTTGTCTATTGCAACATTATTAAGAGTTAGGCCACAAAACCTATTGAAGTTTGCATTGGTGAAATACTTAGGTTTTACTACCATTGTTGTATGCAACACAATGAGGAGACCCGGCCACCTGATACAGTAAGCTCAAAATCCGCACAGTAGATAGTGAATTAGTAATAGAGACATTTGGATTGGATATTATAGCATAGTTACAATTAAATGTTGGCTTGCTAAATTGTGACACTGCAAAATAGTGTTGTACTGGTGGATTATTGGTTAGATGCATTCATGGTTTCATTAACAGACAGCTCTAATCTACTGTGAATTGGTTGGAAAGTATTATACTGTGGAAATATTTATATTCATGTACATGTACCCACTAGTATTTTGAATGTGCGTTGTTGTCTGATTTATTTGGAAAAGAACCCTAGTTACATTAGAATCCTAAGGGTTTGTAATACCGCCACCTGTCTAAGATGATGTAAGTATATGTACAATGATATGATAGGTTGGTGAGCCGAATTATATTATGCGGCATGCGTGCCCATGTAAAGATGTTAAAAGTATTTTGGGGCTAGCGTGCCCAGATAGATATGCCTATATGTTGTGAGGTCGGAAAGCCTAGATTTGTAATTAAGATGTAATTAAACATTTATTAATAATAAAATAGGTTGGCGACGAAGCCCACTCAACTGAAAAACAGTATGGGGGCATAGTTCCACAATGACAAGGCAACAGTTGGGTGTTTTTGGTGAAAAAGGCACCCAGGGCCCATGTGGCTCTGGAGGGTGCCACATGGCAGAGTAAAGCCATGCATTTATAAAGGTGAATACCATGCCTATAAATTATTCAATGATTCAGCCAGGGATGGTTGGAGTGCACTGAGGAGCCAGTGAGAGCTAGGGTTGGACTCTGGAACTGGCTGAAGTGTGGTTATTTAGTTAACCACACCAAATTGGATGCATCCTGGTTTTAGAGTTTGGTGCTCTGGTTTTGTGAGCCCTGGTGGCTCCGGGAGCTTGACAGGCACTAGTTGTGGCTTGGTGGCCATGGAGTTCGCATTTATAAAGGTTAATACCATGCCTGTAAATTATTCAGTGATTCAGCCAGGGATGGTTGGAGTGTACTGAGGAGCCAGTGAGAGTTGGGGTCGGACTCCGGAACTAGCTGAGGTGTGGTTATTCAGTTAACCACACCAAATTGGATGCATCCTGGTTTTAGAGTTTGGTGCTCTGGTTCTGTGAGCCCTAGTGGCTCCGGGAGCTTGATAGGCACTGGTTGTGGCTTGGTGGCCATAGAGTTCTTATGGGGAACTTAGTTTGGTGATAGTTAGTGAGTCTTGGTTTGGACTATGGCACTGACTATGGGGTTATTTTAGTTTTGGTTGTTTGGCACTTGGTCACCCAGAGAGCAGCAGTGCTCCTAAAGCTATAGGTTGAGACCCTTCTAGCCAACCATAAGGCACCCTGGAAGCTAGGCACCACCGAGGGATCTGGGTTACGCCACTTGGGTGCAGGTCAAGAGAATGTGAGCTTGTGGCTGGAGACTGAGGTTGTTGGGATTGGCACCTTGGCCAGGGATTGGTTGTTCAGTTTACAATTGTTTCCTATGGAGTTGCAGTCCCAACTCGGGGGTGACCTATGGTTGAGATTATGAACCACACAATCTATGGTTGGGTGGAACGTGGAAAGGTCGTAGCCCGTCACTATTTTTATACAAATAAGTGCTCCATCTTATGTGCCACGTCAAATGTTGATTTTATGTTAATTATCTCATATTTTTGTTGTGGGTTCATGTGCATGAGATTGTATGTGCCATGCTTATAATTTATATGATATTTTTCCTATAAACCCTAAAATGGGTATTATAGGGTGTATTTATGTGCCATGTGTTTATTTGCTATTTGGTTGCAAACCCTAGTTGGGTTTGGTTTATATGAGAATTAATTTCGTTGTGCATGTATTATCTAATATGAATATAATTGTTGATTAAATTTGTGAATGAATGGTTATTATGGCATGGTACATAATGGTTGAGTATTGCCTAAATTATGCATGTAGATATGCAGTTTATAAATTTATGGGATTGGTTTATATGAGTATTAATTCCGTTGTGCATGTGTTATCTAACATGAATATAATCGTTGATTAAATTTGTGAATGAATGGTTATTATGGCATGGTACATAATGGTTGAGTATTGCCTAAATTGTGCATGTAGATATGCAGTTTATAAATTGATGTCAGGTACAGGTACATACCTTGGAAGCATTGGTATCGTCAAATCGACAATTATACTGGGTATTAAATTGCTACAGAACACCACTTGTGGGTTGGTGTGGTCATAGGGGCTCTGGATATGAGCCAGGGTTTTGAAGATTGCGCTGGGGTTATGAAGCTTCCGCTGAAAAATGGTATTAATTGGCAGTGAGGTTGTGGTAGCATTGCCCGGTTGGGGGTCGAGGATGTTACAAGGCCAAAATTACCCTAGGACATTACAGTGGTATCAAAGTTGGCTCTCCTGCCAGCCTAGAGGGTTGTTTAAATATGGAGCAACTGGAATCAGTTTTTGGGAGGAGTATGCATAGTCTTGGCGGAAGCTTGAAGAGCTCCACACAAACCTAACAAGAAAAGATGAAGCATGGGTGAAGGCACACCCAAATGATTGGTCATGGCTATACCCTCCTTCAAAGAATAAGGACCTCAATCTTTTGAATCTAGTGGTATGAGCAAATCAGAACCTTTGCCTTACACTAGTAATGGGGCCCCAAACAAGTCCAGAAATGGTGACAAATCTGAACAGTGTTTATCAAAGAAACAGGATTCAGCATGTAATGTTGTGTTTCAGCATTTGGTTGATGAGAACCATGAGTTTGAATCTCAGGGTATCTCAATGGAGGAGAAGAAAGGGGTTGAAAACGACAGCCATCCTGAGAAGAATGGAGCCAGTAGCTTATATGAAAATAAAATCAAAGAGGGCAAATAAAAAACGGAGGATGAACCGGAGGAGGACGAAACTGTTAATTCAAACTCTGTTAACACAGAGATTGCAGTAGAAAATCATTTCTTAGTAGTGACAAAATTCCCCAACAAGGATCAAGAGGAGGACCCTTATTTATTACAATCAATCATTGAGACAAAAAATACAAAAGCAATAAGGTAAGAAGGTTTGCTAACCAATGATCAAGCCCAGGCAGTCTCATCAGAAGAGTTTGAACTGGATTTTGCTAATAAAAAAGGTGATTCCAGTATGAAAAATTCCTTATTTGATGCTACTACTGACTTCACGAATAATGCTCCTCACCAATCCAGTATTGTTAAATCATCAGTTGATAAGGTATGTCAAAACATCTCACAACTTGAGAATTGTATGAAAACAAAAAATGAGTCAAACGTTGAAGAAAATTGTGAAATGGAGCCAAAACCTAAGCATTGTATTCGAGCAAAGGTATCTTCAGAACATGGACCTTTGAGAAAAAGAGAAAGACCTAAAGTTGGTATAGCCTTGGAAGGTCAAATTGGTAATGATAAAGAAATTGAACTGAAGCCAAAATGGGTAAATTAGACCGGTGTAGAGCCAATTTTCCAGCAAGGGTCTTCAAGAGGGTGTAAGGCTAAAGTGGGCATGCATACTGAAGAATCAGATTTACCCTTGATTGGGAATATTATGGGTCTCCGAGATGGGGATATTAAAGGGATGTGGGCAGATGGAATGACTTCAAAGGTTGGAACAACGATTTTGGTAGTTGGCAGGGAGGATGATATGGAATTAACTCAAAATAGTTTTCAGGATGGTGATATTGTTGATAAGGAGCTGGAAAAAATTGTGGAAGATAATTCAAACCCAATTACTACTAATGGAATCAGATTATGGGAACTATAACATCAAATAAACTTGAACGACAATACAAATGGTGGCCCCCAAGCTGTAATAGCTAAACAAATGGAGGTCATGTTGAAAAAATGTGTAACTAGGTTCAGTCTTCATAAATATGTAATGTACTTTTGATTCTTATATATTGTAAAATGAAAGAAAAAAATATTATTATTATTTTTGGAGCATGGGTTTCATGCTCAAGGTCTTTTATTTTATTGGTCAAGCACCCATTGAGTGTTTCTAGGGTTTGTCCTAGGTCAAGAAATCAAAAGAGTTGTCATCATAAGTTGAAGACCCCATCAAGCACATTGTAATTTGTAAAGAATATTATTTGTCATTAAAAGTGTCAAAATACCCTTCAAGACCAAGTCAGCTTGCCAGCGGGCATGCCGGCCTGATTTGAGGAGCCACATCCACCCTTGAGAAGCCTATATAAAGGAGGAAACTCGACTTCTTTGAGGCACATTCATCTCTCACTCATCCAAGCTAAGGAGGAAGAGGAAGAAGGCAGCAAATAAGGAAGGAGAAGGTAGTGAAGAAGGAAGAGGAAAAAGAAGACTTGGTTTTGGGTTATTTCTCTCTCCCACGTACGAAGGAAGGCAAGGGTTTCTGCAGCAAATCTAGGGTTTTCTTCTACAAGTTCGATCTTGAAGAAGGGAAGGAAAGAAGGTCAAACGAAGGTCACAAGAAGCCATCCACAAGCTCTAGAAAGAAGAGAAAGCCAAGCGAAGGTCTGAGGAAGCCTTGGAAGGTTGAACGAAGCTCACACGTGACAGCAGCGACTGCAGGAGGGCCGAAAATTTCAGGTCTGCAGTGAAGGTCAAAATTCTACAGCTGAGGGTCGAAGTTGTGCTACTAGAAGAGATTTGACTAGGTTTAACTTGGACAAGGAAAGCACATCATCTTGCAAGGTTGGACTTGGTCTTGGAGGGTATTGGTCTTGGTTTAGAGGTCTTGGAATTCTTCAATTGAAGGATCTATTAGGAAGAGGAGATTTATGAGTTTTACTCTCAAGAGGAGAGGTTTTGGCCCTGGCTTGCAGCCTATATTTTGTGTTCTTGTTCTTCTTGTATTTCGTAGTTTTTTGATGACATACAAACATAATAATAACTCAAGAAGCTAATAAGTAAGAAAAAGTAAAAATACATCACAAGCAGTTATCATAGAAAGAGAAATCACTCTAATCATTGCCCTTTAGATTTCTCAACATTGTATCAGAGCTAAGGCCAGCAAAGGGCATTATGAAGATCACTACTACATTGAACAAGTTTCTAAAGAAGTGTTCAAAGGTGGCAAGTCACCTCAAGAAGAGTATCAAAGAAGTATGGAATCTCCTATTTACTCCAAAGAAGGAAGTAACCAAGACTAAGGATGAAGGACTCTTCTCAGCACTCACTAGCACATTTAAAGATGAGAGTATTTGGGTAATCGATAATGGAACATCAAGACACATGACTGGTCATCACAAGCAAATAAAAACAGTGTCAAAAGGAAAGCCTTCTTACTCCATAGAGCTTGGTGATAATAAGAGTTATCCCATGAGAGGAATTGGATCAACCTCGATAGAATTGGAGAATGGAAGCAATATTCATCTCAACAACATCCTATTTGTTCCAGGTTTGCATAAGAACTTACTTTCCAGTTCAATTCTAGAAGAAAAAGGTGATAGAGTAGCCTTCATTGATGGAAAAGTTGTAGTATGGGGTAAAAGCTCAAATATAGAAAATGCTAGAATGATTGGGATTCGTGAAGGAATACTTTACGAGTTGCTATCTCCCCTTGCTCAAGCTCTAGTTCACATTGAAATCGAACCATGTGAACTTTGGCATAGAAGATTTGGTCATCTCCATTTCAAAATCCTTCCAACCCTAAACTCAATAGTAGATGGAACCCCCGAACTGAAGGAAGATCACGAACGAGTATGCAAGGGATGTGCATTGGGTAAGAACACCAAGAGACCATTTAGAAACAATGCTTCACGGTCAAAAGAAATCTTTGATCTTATTCATTCCAATGTATGTGGTCCTATGTCTCCTAAATCTCTTGGAGGTCATCTATATTATGTCACATTTATAGATGAACATTGAAGGAAAACTTGGGTTACTTAATGAAATTCAAGTATGAAGTATTTACCAAATTTCAAGAATTCAAAGCTGAAGTAGAGAACCTTACAGAAAGAAGAATTAAGATATCAAGATCCGACAATGGAAGAGAATACCCATCTAAGGAAATCATCGCTTTCTGTAAGGAGTCTGAGATTAAGAGGGAGTTGATAGTCCCATATAATCCTAAACAAAATGGAGTTGTAGAATGAAAGAATTGATCCATTGAAGAAAGTGCAAAAGCAATGTTACACGATCAAGATTTACAAAAAAAATTGTGGGGTGAAGCTACAAATACAGTTGTATACATACAAAATCAAAGCCCCCACAGGTCACTGGATAATATAACTCCTGAAGAAGTGTTCACTGGGAAGAAACCAACCGTGGATCATCTTTGAATTTTTGGTTGTCCTGTCTATATTCATATACCTAAGGAAAAGAAAAAGAAGTTGGATCCATCAAGCATAAAGGGAACACTTGTTGGCTACAGCAAATCTTCTAAGGCCTATAGGATCTACATAAAGGAATGACACCGAATAGAAGTCAACTGAGATGTGATATTTGACGAAAGTATTGCATTCAAGAAATCAAAGGATCTCCCTATGGACTCTGATGATGAAGAACTTCCTGTATTCGAAGAAGAAGTTACTAGGGAGGAAGAAGAATCAAACCATGAAGATGAAGGTCTCTGTGAACCAATACAACCTGTGGCTATCCCTAAATCCAGAAAAGACCTAACTGGTTGAAGTCTACAGTTCTAGATACAGAAAGTCATGGAGCAAATCAAGGTACATTCAGGGAAAGCAAGAAGCCCAAACAATATTCTAGGTATGCACAAAAACTAATAGAAGCAATGTGTTAATTTTAGATAGCCAAGGTATGTTCTATGCTTAATGCAGTTTACTTCGATCTTTCTTATAGGCCCAATTCAAATTAGCAATCACATAAACATGAAAGTAAATGCTGATAGAACATAATAATAGATCGACAGAAGACGAGCCAATATGATATATCAGAATTCGTAATTCTTCTTGTTCAGCAAAGATAGAGAGAAATGTTTGTTACAGCAGTGAACAGGATGCCCTAGCCAGCAAAGACTTTTGTTGGTCAAACCAGCTCTTCCAACCTCCAAGAGGTTTAGTCAAACTCGGTCAAACTCAACCTTTCTTCAGTGTCACACACAGCTCACAAAACAACCCTCAAAACTAGTCAATTTCCTGCGGTCAAAGACAGTAAAAGTTGCGGTCAACGTTGTAGTCAAAGTCAATGGATTTCCTCGATTAGTGTGCCCTCCAATGCGGCCTTCCAAAATCAAAATTTATGGGCAAAAAACGCAGTCAAAGCATGAGGGTTGACCCAAAGTCAACGCTAGTCAATGTTGTCCAGGTTTGCCCTAAACCAGACTGAAAACTTCAATAGCCTATTTCACACGTGGGAGAGAGAGAGAAGCCTCCAGAAGTTGTACGAACCAATCAGATGATGAGGAATGTGTGTGATGAGATGATGAAAGGAGCATCATCTCTCTCCAATTTACATCTATCAATGAGGGTGTGTGACACATCTTTTGGAGCTTGTGAGCCTACATTACAATTCTGGCCGACCTTGACAATTTGCACGTGTGGAAAATAAATTCAAAATATAAGTTCTACTCATCCAAACAAGATGATCTTTAGATCAATCTTGCACCTCTCTAAAAGAGGAATCCAACAAAATATCATTTCCATGATCCATCATATGAGCAATGCAACATGGAGTTTGGACCTAGTTGCCCAAAATTAACACTCTCTCTCAACTAGGGAGAACTCCATCTATCCACCTGTGCCATCCTGTCACCCAGTACCATCATGTACTATCATCATCATGCAATCATGTGTCATCCTGCTATAACATGCTTTGTTGGCTCTTCTTTACACAATGAGAGTGAGTCACAAAGACATCACACTCTGCTGGCCCAAAGTTAGCTTAGAGGTTAAAACCTCAATGGGACTGAAGAGAGTCACATACTGACCCAAAGTCACTTTAGAGGTAAGAACCTCATCCAAACTTGATCCCAAATCAAGGTGTTGGACACATACCATACTAGACATAGAGAGTACGACAATCCCCGATGCGTCCATCGGTCATGTTATTGGTCTCTATCCACATTTCCCACATCATTAGCCAAATGAGAGGACTTCCCATGAGTCCAAAACTCCATGGATAGGATGCATGCGGGGCATAGATCAAAGAGAGGGTGAACCAGCTCAATATCATAACGGTGGGGAAGAAGTGTGAAAATTTCAATCTATAAAATTTTTGTAGTGATAGATTTATTCCTCCTACTTATTTACTTCCAATAAGTTATTTACAGAATTCTACCAGTAAATTTCGAAATAAATACTACTCCAGCATTCACTCAAGTATATGCAAAGAAAGGAACAGTAAGAAATACAAGCATGAGAATCAATCACATATACACACTTATTTTTGGACAATTGTCCCCGAAAAAACCCAATGTGGGAACACCGATGCAGCAGATACGGGTTTATATATTATCCTTTAGCAATGAAATTCTTTACAAGGAAAAGACTGGCAGACTTCTTTAGAAAACACCTGAAATAAATTCTCCCGAACCCTCTGGAGAAATTCTGACACTCGGAAGACTCGCAACTTCCCTCTGCATCCCTCTACATGTCTCTCTGCGCAGTGCATGCGTCAGACTGTGTCACTCTGCGTGGGCTCTTTGCGCTGCCTTATCTGGCCTTCTGCATACTTCTCTTCTCGACCTTTGTCACTGCTGACTCCCTCTGCTTCTTCTGCCCTGCAAGTCTCCCTTCAAAATCGAATTCTATTCCTTCATAATCGACTTCCTTCGGGTTACTGAGTGTATGCTCGGTTTACTTTCCAAATGACCCTCAAGCCTTCTTTTATAATCTTCTCATTGATAAATCAACGGCCCAAATTAGAAGTCTAATCAATGGCCAAGATTAAAACTTGACTTGATCTTCGTTCTCTAGAAGATTCACACTCTGTTTTATTAATACCCATTAATTATTTTATTAAAACTTGACTTGATCTTTTGATGCCTGGCTGATGCCCCTCATCTGTTGCGTCGCTGCTTTCTGTACTGCTGCCCATGACATTGTCACTGTCACTACCTCATTTGTACTGCAGCTCCCTCTCAATCCTGAGTCTATCCATTCCTGCTACTGAAATGGATTCTTGATCATCCCCATATTTTCTCTGAAATAGACAAGCTTAGTCTTCCCCAGAGCTTTCGTGAGGATATCCATCACTTGTTCTCTTGTAGGAGTGTACTGCAATTGTACAACTCCCCATTGGACACAGTCTCTGATGAAGTGACACTTGATGTCAATGTGCTTTGACCGATCATGAAACACACGATTTTCAGAGAGCTTGATGCAACTCTGATTATCACATAAAAGGTTGGTCGCCTCCATCTTTTCTTTGAGTAAGTTCACAAGCAACTTCCGAAACCATAGGACCTCACACTGTTACATGTCATTTTGTCACCATGACATTTCACTGTTCATATGGGTCTATCACCATATCATGTTTCCCTTAGAGGTCAAAAACACTCATGTTCCTGAATCAAGTCATGGAAAGTGCAGAAAAGCTCTGTAAAACCCTTAAAAGATTACCTGCGCGGTTTTTATAGCCTTTTCCTGTGCATGTGTTGATGCTTCTTCCATTAGCGGCAGTGATCGCCACTAAAACCTGCGCACCCCCGTGAAAAGAAAGTAAAAATAAAAAATAACTTCTAGAAGCCTAGTTGGTCAAATATTCTCCCAACTGGAAGCCTCTAGAGTCACGCCAATTCGAGCTGTATCCCTCTACTCATGGAGCTTATCCCTTGGTCCAAGGAACTCAAATCCCTTCATGGGAGGAACCCATCCCTCTCTTAATGGATCTGAAACGACCTTAATCTCTCTATAAATTGAGCTGAAGTTTCAGGTTGAAGGGTAGATACCAATATGTATAGATATTGATTTGTTTAGATTCTAAGGTGGAGAGAGTTCATAGAGTTCATTGTTTCTGTGCTAGTAAGTTGTTGTTGACACATTGAAGATTACACCTTTGTGCCCATGACTTCATGCTGGTCATTTTAGAGAGGAAGGCTTATCAGACTGAAGGAAAACGATTGCTCAGACACACAGAAGAAATATGTACAACATCAAGGCATCTCGCTGTAAGATTGCTCTTTCTAATTTATGATAATACATATGGATCTCTTTTTCTCATTGTCTTGTTTCTGAATGTGTGGAAATGATGTCAATACTTGGATTCCTTGATCACTAAGTTGAATTAGTATTTCTGATTATTATATACTACATATGCTTTGATCTTTTGTGTTGTTTGTGATTGCAGGTTCTTCTCAGCATTGAGGAACTGCTTTGGAGCGAAAGGCAAAAGGCTACATCAAACGTCTCGATTGAAAGGTAGGAGCATGTCCTCTTTATTTCATGATTGTAATAATCTAAAATACAGCTAATCTAGAGAAAGAGATATTCAATGGATCTTTGTTCCTAGTTACTCGTTGGAGTACTAGGGGGATCACTCTTGTCCGCAAGAGGGATTAATCCTAATAACACACACGAAGTCGTTCTTGTTGCCATATATTCAACCTCTGTGGAGCTCAGAGCCACGGATTTCTATTTTCTGCTGCACCAGGAGGTCATTCCTGATCCAACACTGTAACAATACCCACTAGTACTTTTCCGATCTACTGGGCTCCCAGCCCAATCTGCGTCAGTGAACCCACTCAACCTGATGTCATTGCCCTAGGTTTATTCAGCCCAAGCTCGACTGTTTCTTGAAAATACTTGAGAACGTGTTTGGCTACTACCCAATGAGCCCTCCTTGGTTCCACCATGAACTGACTGAGAGTATTGACAACATAACAGTTGTCTGGTCTCGTATTGACCAGATACATCAAAGAACCTATGAGCTGCCTATACAAAGTAGGATCAGCCTCATCGTCTTCGGACGTGTAAATTTTCTTCCAGTTGGTAATCATTGGAGTAGCCATAGGTCTACATTCCTCCATCTGAAATCTCTTTCGAATTTTCGTAGTATACCTTCCTTGACCAAGGAAGATCTCACCCTTCTTTTTCCAAACTTCCAACCCCATAAAATAATGCATCAGCCCTAGATCCTTCATGTCAAATTTTGCAGCTAAATTCTCCTTGCAGTGCTTGATGAGACTGGATGATCTTGTCAAAAATAGATCATCTACATACAGCACCAGTATCAGAGGCTCGTCCCCTACTCTCAGATAATAGAGATTGGGATTTGCGTCACCCTTGACAAATCCCATCTTCTACAAGTAGTTGTCAATTCAACCATACCAAACTCTAGGGGCTTGCTCCAGTCCATACAAGGCCTTCTTAAGCTTGCACACGTGAATTTTCTGCTCATGCATCTCAAAGCCCTCTGTTTGTTCAATATATACTTCTTCTATAACCCCATTTAGGAACGCAGTCTTGACGTCCATCTGGTGAATCTCCAATCTCATCTGCACAGCAAGGGATATCACGGATCTAATAGAAGTATATCGAGCTACTGGGGTAAAGATCTCTTCATAATCTATCCCTTCCTTCTGAGTGTACCCGTTAGCCACAAAGTTGGATTTAAATTTCTCGATGTTTCCATCTCAGCATATTTGATCTTGTAGATCCATCTCGAACCTACAACTGATATGTCCCAAGGCCTGGGAACCACTTCCCAGACATCATTCGTCATGATGGAGTTGTATTCTTCCACCATCGCATCGACCCACACCTAGTGTTGAGCTGCCTCCCGAAAACTAGAGGGTTCCCCAATCTTCGCTACCAAAGCTTGGTACCTTTCAGGATGCCTGTGCTGCCTCTTCTCATTCTGGGAGCTCCGACAAATTCTTCTACGTCCCTCAGAATTTTTCGTAATTCCCTGTTCGTCCTACCACTAGTAGTGGGTGGATCTACCTACTCTCCTTCCTACAAGTCCTAGGGAGATGTATCCCTTCGATCCCCATACCTTGGAGAAGCACTCATATTACCCTCCGCAAATCATTGTGGTTGGACCAGCAGATCCTTCTCAGACTTCGTAGCAGAAGGCATCTCCCAACATTTCCTGAAGGCCCTTTCCTCCATGAATTGCACATCCCGTCGTACTACAATCTTCCTGCTCTCAGGAATGTAAATGCAATAAGCCTTTGCGTTCTCGCCATATCCCACCAGATATCCCTTTTCTGCAGTCTTATCCAGTTTCTTCCTCTTTTCTTCCGGCACATGACAATATGTCGCACTGCCAAAGATCCTAAAGTGGCTCACTTCAAGCTTGTTGCTAGTGAAGACACTTTCTAGAGTGATCTTACCCAATGTGTTGTGAGGAATCTTGTTTTGTACATAAACAACTATATTACAAGCTTCAACACACAGGAATTTGGGGATGTCTTGACCATACAACATTGCCCTTGCAGTCTCGACAATAGTTCTATTCTTTCTCTTTGCAATTCCATTTTACTCCGGATTATACAGAACGATCCACTCTCTTCTGACGCCTTCCTTTGCGCAGAACTTTGTGAAGTCTTTATCAATGTATTCTCCACCATTGTCTGATCAGAGTGTCTTGATCCGCTTTCTTGTCAAATTCTCCACCAAAGCTTTAAACTCCTTGAATCCACCAAAGACTTCGTCCTTGGTCTTCATAAAGTAGATCCAGGGCTTCCTAGAATGGTCATCAATAAAGGTGACGAAATATTCGGCACCACTAAGAGCTCTAATGGACATTGGTCCGCAGATGTCCGAGTGTATTAAGCCCAACACACTCTTAGCCCTATTGTTGCTTCTATGGTACGCTTCCTTGGCATACTTTCCCAATGCGCACCTTCTGTAGACATCGTCCCGCTTGGTGCTCAGTTCTGGAACTCCCGTGACAGTCTTCTTGAGAATTCTTAAGGCCCCATGATCCAAGTGCCCCATTCTCCTGTGCCATAGCTCATTCAAATCCTTCTCATCAGTATTGCCTATCAATGCCATTGGGGATTCGAGCTGTAACTTGTAGAGTTTATTGCTCTTGACTCTGATTTGTGCCTTCTTCTTCCAACTTGGGTGTTTGACGTATACTCTATTGCCAATGAAGTGAACGTCATAGCCTTTGTTTTGAACCAGCAACATAGAGAGTAAGTTCATCCCCAAACCAGGGACATGCAACACATTGGTGGCCCGAAGCTTATTACCAGCTTCTGTTTGAAACACTATGGTACCTCTTCCAACAGGGGTACATTTCGCCATATTGCCCATGGTGATTTTAAAGTTCATTTGCTCCTTGGTAGCTCGAGAAACATTCTCGCACTCCCGTCATGTGAGCAAAAGCCCCACTGGCAATATACCAAATCTCAGGAGAAGCAGAGTTTGACACACAAGCAAATTTTTCTTCCAATCTGGATGCCAAAACAGAAACATCGTGATCCATCTGTTCTTTCACGCTTTCCTTCTTCTCTGGAGAACTGCGTGAACCCTTCCGATTTGTTGTTGCAGAATCATCTAATCTACGTTCCATCGTCGGTTCTCTGCTCCTGTTACTCATCTTTTCTCTGATACCATGTGAAATTTCAATCTAGAAAATATTTCTGCAGTGATAGATTTATTCCTCCTACTTATTTACTTCGCATAAGTTATTTACAAAATTCTTCCAATAAATTTCGAAATAAATACTACTGCAGCATTCACTCAAGTATATACAGAGAAAGGAACAGTAAGAAATACAAGCATAAGAATCAATCACATATAGACACTTAATTTTGGACAATTGTCCCCGGAAAAACCCAATGGGTGAAAACCGGTGCAGCAGATGAGGGTTTATATATTATTATTCAGCAATGAAATTCTTTACAAGGAAAAGACTGGCAGACTTCTTTAGAAAATGCCTCAGATAAATTCTCCCAAACCCTCTGGAGAATTTCTGACACTCGAAAGACTCACAGCTTCCCTCTACATCCCTTTGCGTGTCTCTGCGCAGTGCATGCGTCAGACTGCGTCACTCTGTGTGGGCTCTCTGCGTTGTTGCTCTGTGTTGCCTTCTCTGGCCTTCTGCATCCTTCTCTCCTCGACCTTTGTCACTGCTAACTCCCTCTGTTTATTCTAACCTGCAACTCCCCCTCCGAAATCGAATTCTATTCCTTCAAAATCGACTTCCTTCGGGTTACTGAGTGTATGCCCAGCTTACTTTCCAAATGACCCTCAAGCCTTCTTTTATAATCTTCTCATTGATGAATCAATGGCCCAGATTAGAAGTCTAATCAATGGCCAAGATTAAAACTTGACTTGATCTTCCTTCTCTAGAAGATTCACACTCTGTTTTATTAATACTCATTAATTATTTTATTTCCCTAAGTTTAGACTTAGGGTCTCCATTAAAAGAATTAATTATTTTAATAAAACATAAACCTAGTGGAATTTCCACAAACAGTTTATGGGTTCTTTGGAATACTGATGTCCAAGCCTCCTTACAAATTTTGACACTTGGAACACCTTCCGATGCTACAAAAATCAACAAGAAGCACACGAACAAGGTTCAACGAACCTAGCCCTGTGGTTGCTTACAGCTCCAAGAAGCTATCCTCAAGCCCCTTGGAGCTCCTAGAGCTCATAGTTTAACTCAAGCGGGACCCTCAGAATAGGGTTTGTCCACGATACCAAGCTTCTCACGGAAAGTTAAGAATTTGACCTTCCCAGGGGCTTCGTGAGAATATCTGCAACCTGCTCATCAGTCCCAATGTGATGGAGCCTTACAACACCTCGCTGTACCATGTCCGGGACAAAGTGATACCTAATATCAATATGCTTGGATCGATCGTGGAACACTGGATTCTTAGAAAGACAAATCCCACTTTGGTTATCACAAAGGATAATAGTGGTATCTAGCACATGCCCAAACAGCTCACTGAAGAGATTTCTCAACCAAACAACTTCACAACAAGCCATACTCGTTGCAATGTATTCAGCCTCAGCGGTGCTCAAATTAACCGATTTTTGCTTCCTGCTCATCCAAGATATCGAAGCAGAACCAAGAGTGAAGCAACATCCAGATGTGCTCTCACAATCCACCACACTGCCTGCCCAATCAGCATCGGTATATCCATGGAGCCTCATACTCCTGGCAGTGTATCTCAGCCCATGGTTGATTATGCCCCGAAGATATCTCAAGAGATTCTTGGCACCAATCCAGTGAATGTGATGAGGGTCATCCATATATTGACTCAATGTGTTCACTGCAAAACATATGTTCGGACGTGAGTTCACTAAGAACATCAAAGCCCCCACGAGCTGACAATACTCGGTGGGATTTCCCAACTCAGGCCTTGCAGCACTTCAACACAACTTCTTAAAGTAGAGTTCCATTGGAGTAGTCACGGACTTGCAGTCCACCATCCCAAATCTCTCTAGCAACTTCACGACATATTTTCCTTGATAAAGGAAAATCTCACCTAGCTTTTGCCACACCTCCAAGCCTAGGAAATAGTGCATCAGTCCTAGGTCCTCTATCTCGAACTCGGAAGCTAACTCCCTCTGACATTGATATATGAGAGGGTCAGCACCTGTCAAGAAGAGATCATCCACATAGAGAACCAAAATGAGAGGTCTTTCTTTATCAACCTTAAAATAAAGGTTTGGATCAACATCACTTTGAGTTAAGCCCAGCTTCATCAAGTAGTTATCGATCCTCTCATACCAAGCCTTGGGGGCTTGCTTCAACCCATAGAGGGCTTTCTTCAACCTGCATACATATGTGTCTCTATCTTGGACTTCGAACCCCAGAGGTTGCTCTACATAAACCTCTTCCTTGATTGAACCATGTAAAAAGGCAGTCTTCACATCCATCTGATGGAGACTCCATCCTTGCGTTGCACCAAGGGCAGTGATCGATCGGATAGTGGTATAGCGGGCAACATGCGCAAATATATCATCATAATCTATGTCTTCCTTTTGAGAGAAGCCTCGGGCAACAAATCTTTCCTTGTACTTTTCAGCACTTCCATCGGCTCCATGCTTGATCTTGTAGAGCCATTTCGAGGTGACACCAGATTTGTCCTTTAGCCTCGGGACCACATCCCAGACATCATTCTTCATAATAGACTCACATTCTTCGTGCATAGCATCCTTCCAAACTTGATGCTTTATGACCTCTTCAAATGTTCCAGGCTCAGATTGTACAATAGTACGCATGGCTGCTAGGTACCCTTGGTACCTATTCGGCTTCTTACTTTCCCGGAATGTTCCCCTTGGAGCAATACGTCTCTCAGCATCTTCAAGAGTGTATCTTAGCCATGAAGGTCTTATTTTATTTGAAGAGGGTGGATCTATAGGATCCATCAGACCTTCAACATTGGGCATCGGTTCAACCTTCAGTTCTTCCTACCTTCTAGCTTCTTCTTCTTCTTCTTCGTCTTCCTTTGAGATAGGAAGATTTCTAACCTTCCTGAGAGTAACATCTTCATCAAAGGTGACATCATGGCATATCTCCACTTCTCTTTGACCAGGCACATAAATTCTATATGCCTTCGAGGTTTCACTGTAGCCCACAAACATTCCCTTCTTCCCAAAAGCATCCAGTTTGTTCCTCTTTTCTTTCGGCATGTGAAAATAAATGGGACTTCCAAAAACTCTAAAATGAGAGACATCGAGCTTCTTACCAGAGAACACTTCTTCTAGAGTTTTGGAGTCCAATGCAGAATGTGGGCATCTATTTTGGACATACACATCGGTGTTGGCAACTTCTCCCCATAGAAACTTCAAAAAACCTTGGTCATAAAGCATGGCACGAGCAGCTTCCAAAATGGTTCTATTCGTCCTTTCAGCAACACCATTTTGTTCAGCAGTGTACATAGTGGTGGTCTCCCTCTTAATGCCAGCTTCCCAGCAATAGTCATTGAATTCATTTGACTCGTACTCAGTCCTGTTGTCGCATAGATTGTCTAGGCACCACAACAACAGCTCAGATCGGGGGCTATCACCCTGATCCCCAATCTCTCTATCTAAGTTGTCTCCTTGCAAGCTAAGGGAGGTAGACCCTAACAGAAAAGAAGGACAAGAATTGGTTGCAAATCAACCAATCTAGGAAACACAACTAAAACACTAAATACTTGATAAAATTGACGAGATTTCACAGATCCTATTAGATTAAAAAATTTACAATCAATGCCTTATGGAGTCAAAAGATCTCATTATAAAGTTTAAAAGCCAAGTAGTTGATGTATAACTGCTACTATGAAAACGGAAATGACCTCAATGATATTCAGTAAAAAGCACCACAACCATTCATTAAGTTACTTAAGCCAACATCAATCAATCATGAGATGACCATTAAATATAAATGCCAGATGCTTGAAATATTTCCAAAATTATGATGTTCCAATATAACCCAATTCGAAAATTAAAATGCTCCACAGTCAAACCTCAGAGAGAAAATTTTAGGCTCATTTGACTATAGGACTTTGAAATTTTTTTAAAAATTTTGAAATTTTTAAAATTTTTAGAATTTTTGGGAATTTTTTTTTTTTTTAATATTTTTAAATCCTAAAATGTAAAAATTAACACTATGAATAAAAATCTAAAAACTAAATTAAAACTAAAATCTAAAAGTTAGATCTAAAACAAAAAAATACAATCTAAACTAAACCAAAAATCCTAATCTAAAACTAAACAAAAATGAAACTAAACTAAAATCTAAAGCTAATCTAAAATTAAACTAAACTAAACATTAAAAAACTAAAAATTAATAAAATAAAATCGAACTAACTAAAAAAAAGTCTACAAAAAATCAAATTTTAAATTTAAACTAAAACTTAACTAAACCTTATTAAATAAAAATCGAATTCTAACAAAACACACCTAGACTAACACTATCGAATCATTAAAATCCAATACATTAAAACTAAAGTCTACGTTAAAATCTAAAACTAAACTAACTAGAAAAAATTAAATAACAAAAACGATTTTAAATTAAAATCTAATGCCTACATGAATCGATCAAAAAAATTTAAACGTTGAATTTGATTTTTTGTTAATTGAGTGCTTCTGTTTGAGTTTGCAGGTTAGCTGGAGCACGATGGCAGACAGGAAAGGAGCATGGAGCTGCAGACGACAGAGAATGAGAAGGGAAATTGACGGCTAAGGGAGCAAATTATAATGCAGGTCGAAGGGACGTTCGTACTGTACGGGCAGCGCAGGAATGAAGGGTAAAAGTTGAAGGATGGACGGGCAGAGAGATAGAATGGAGGATGTCAAGGCCGGACGGCAAGGGGAAGAGATATTTTGATGCAGAGAAAGGGTACTGCAGCAAATACAGAAGAAGCGAGTGGAATGATGGATAGCGGAAGAATAATGCAGGTCGATTGCTAAGGATCAGAGGAATACGTGAGGAATCGATGGCCAGGGGAAGGGATGTCTCGTATGCAGGAGCAATGATAGCGTTTTTTGCAATGAATAAACCCAGAAAGATCAAAACATCCAGCAAAATTTAAAGTTTCTTTTCAAAACTCAGATTTTTAGATGCTCCTTTAATCATATAACGCTTAGATTTGCCCACATAGGCGATTTCAGGCCAGATCTGGCTCAGATCTTTAAAAAAAAATTCTGAATAAACCCTGCAACCTGCAAAACCAGTCAAATCCTGAAAATATATACACCAAAAATTTATTAAACCCTTACAGCCCTAATAAAAATACAAATTTAAAAGCTAATGTACAGATCTGAGGCCCTCATGGCCAGACTTGAAACATTTCGGCACAATTTGTTAGGAAATTTAAATTTTAAAAGAAAGGCACAAGCCTTAAAAACCCTATAAAAAACACAATTTCGTCAGATAACTTTGAGAAATTAGAAACGATGAGCTTTTTCAGATTTATGAATCTGAGAGTCGGCTAGTCCAACTGAAGACTTTCCCAGACGCTCAAATCTTAAAAAAATTTCCCTGCACACTTAGATCTGAACTTTAGACTGATATAGATTTAAGAAAATAACATGAGATCCTTCAGAAAAATCAAAATGTCATTTTATGAACCCAGAAAACTGCACAAGATACAGCTATGCAGATTAATCCATGAAGGCCATCAACCATAAAAATACAAAACAAAGTAGCAGAGTTTAGAAATGAATCACCACATAGATCTGGAAAAGAAACACCAAAGTTTGTAACCCCAAAGTCTTTATGCTTTATTCATCAAAAGAAATTTCACAAAAGCTTCCAAGACAAGTGCACGATTCTAAGATTGGATGACTCAAGACTGACAAAGACCTCTTAATTTATAGGACAAAATCTCCAACGGCTAGTTTGGTTGATCCATATCAAAATAATCTCGACCGTCGATAAGATTTGATCATCTTTTAATCTGACTGCCGAAATTATAAATTTGGGGAAAACTGAATTTATCATTTAAACTATTTAATAACTTAGTACTATTTTTGAGTTAATTACCCCAAAATTTGACTCCTTTGACTTAACCACCTAGGACCAAGGGTTCAAAATTTCTTAAATTTCAATATTTCGGTCTGGGCCTTTAAAATTTATTTTAAGGACCAACGAATTTTGCCTTTGAAGGATTTTATCTCACCTAGGACCTAAAATTAATTAAATTTCTGGTTTAAGATTTTTTAATTAATTGACCAGAAAATTTAATTAATTGATTGAGAGGGGATTTTAATTATTTTTCCAGCCCTCTTTACATAAGATAAATACATTTAGACACATGAAGGGGGAATACCCGTTCGTATAGACCCTCGAATAAATACCCAGTTCTGTGACTCAAAACATGATCTAGTAGACTGAGTAGCTTGTAATAAAATAATCCAGCCAACTAGCTAGGATCATTCCCAAACTACTTTTACAAGGACTCGATAGAAAACACTAGGACCCACTTAGCATATTGATGACAAAATCCACCCTAGCTTTGGGGTGAGGCTGGACGGGAAAACTCTGCCGATAACTTGTGTCGAAAAACACAAGTAAATCAGTGAGACAAAAAACCTCCTAGGATAGAAATCGTCACCAACATACTAGGCTTACCTAGGTTGTTACAAATATGACGGTCTTACTTAGATCATTTACATCATAAACATGCAGAATGGGTTTACATTATTCATAAAACTGTCAATTGATAATGGAATCTGAATGGCGTGACCACGTCAAACATGATGAATCCCATAAAAAAAATGGGGGTGTACTGCTATAAGGTCATTGACAAAGTGTGGTCAACATCTCGCTCCACTTGGGGACACGTTGCTTCGTCGGAGGAATGTGAGAATCCAGAATCTGTATCCAAGCAACACACAAGATTACATAAGTAGCATCCATCCAAATATCATCATATAACATTAAGCACATGAAAAATAGAAGCTCTTCTATCATTTATTATTCTACTTAACATGAAAAGTAAATCTACTCTAACTGCAAAATGAAATGCTGAAATAACAAGTAGGGTTAGAAATACAATACAGAGGATGCCTTTTGGCATCAGATGTGTTCAATATAGTGCATGCTAAGCATTTGCCTGCTTTCAGGCAAGTCTGTGAGCTGCTTTTCAAATGTCCCATGCCCAATCTTGCATATGCTAGGATTCTGTCTTATCCAAATGTCAAGCTGCTCTCAGCCATCAGACGAATCAAACCACTTACTTCTTCTTTTCTGCTTTTTTCTCTTCTTAGTGGGTTGTGATGTCAGCAATGAGACCACTGTAGATTTATTTTCCTTATCTTGAAGATGTTTGTACAAAATATCTTAAGAACCTGGAGCGTCACCAATCTTATTCTCGATATACTCTATCAATGGTGACACATAAGCTTGGTCTTTCTTAACATCCTTTGAAACCATAGTTAATTTTTCCTTAATGGAAAAAGTGACCTCCCTGTGATGAGATGGGAATTGCTTTAGCAGACAAGAAGTCTTATTATCTGTTGATGAATCTTCATAATCAAATTTCGGCTGAAACTTTTGTATATGTAATTTTTCCATTTTTTCCAACCTTTTCTGTATGGAACTCATCTCCCTGGCATGCCTTACTATTAATTTCGCTTGATTGATTTCTGTTTTCACGAATCTGTATTGTAGATTGGTCTGATTTGCCTTCATATTTTTCATTTCCAACAAGTGATTTTCCTTCATGGTAGTCATTTCTTGGGTGTGTCTTGCTTCCATTGCAATCATATGATTCTGAATAATGGACATCTGATTACAATGATTAACTTCCATTATCTTTACCCTGTTTTCCATGACATTTATTTCCTGTGCATGACTTGCTTCCATGGAATTTATCCTATTTTGAAGATTGATTTGGTTAGCTTCCATGTTTCGAATCATTTGCGTATGATTGGGTTGCATATCCTTAATCATTTGAGCTGGTTCCTTAACATGACTTTCATGATCTTCTATATGCATGTGATAGTCCTTAACAACATTAATTTGATTGCTCGACCTTGCCATTCTACTATCTATGATTCTTTTGACAGCATGGCAAGTAAACTCTTCATGAAGAGCATTACAGGCTCTACAATAAGGCAGAGCTTCATCCACAAGATTTGCAAACTAAAGTTGATTTGTCGGTCTCTGTTCATTAGATAGGCCTCTTTTCTGCAAAGCATTATTATTTCTAGGTTGGAAATTTTGTGCTTGAGATCCTTCCATTTGGACCAACCTAGCCTGTAAGACACTTATTTGTTCAGAATGATTAGATATTAACTTTTCCTGATCAAGTTTTATGCTTTCAAGTTTTTGCATCAATTTATGCATAGGGTCCTCATCAAATTTTTCAATTTCTTTTCCCTTAGAATTTGTCAAAGACCTATCAAAATCTGGAGTTTTGGACATTCCAGATGCTTTCTTATCCTTTTCAATCTCCTCAGCTAAAACCTGGGCAGCCTTATAATCATTAAATTTAGCTCGCCTCAACTCATAAGAAGTATCAACATCAAAGGCATCAATATAACAATCAAAAAGGAACCTGGTAGGAGGTCTATAATCTTGAGGTAATTCTTTAATAATACTATTAAACCTGTTATTAAATTCCTCTACTGTTTCATTTTCTTTTTCCTTTATGACGCTGATATCTCTAACCAAATGCTTATCTTCCCTTTTATCACCATACTTGTCCTTAAAGACAGCCACAATTGATTCAAAGGTATTGAATGAATTATCAGGTTTTTCAGTAAACCAGTCTGCAACATCTTGGCCAAAAGTAAGAACAAAGAGTCTCACCTTTACATCATCAAAATTTTTATTTGCAACTGCAAATCTATTCCACCAATTAGCGAAAGCAAACAAATGAGATTTGACACTAACTGCATCATTTCCTTGAAAAGAAGGTAATTTATCCATTCCAACTTGAGGGAAATCATGGGGATAACCCTGAATATTAGCAAAATTACACGGGTTAAATACTTCCATGATATCGTGCTTAGGATTTAAGAAATAAATCCGTGTTCAAGAATAGTCAAAAGGTCCTCAAGAAGCAAACTTCTTAGCAGGAACTCTTGTAAGAAATGAAAGAATTGGAGTCACCGCTTGAACATGAAACTAATTCTAAAATAGAAGAAATAATCGAGAGATAGCAAATGGACATCAGGGGGGGATTCTTGTCTGGGAGTAAATAGATGAATAAGTGGAGTCGACACCCAAACAAGAAGCCAACCGAAATGTCCAGGTGCTAAAGATGAAATGATTAGTGAGATAATGAAAGATAAGATGATGAAGAGATGAAGAGATGAAATCACGCCAGAAAATGTGATCCATTGTGACAGGCTAATGAATGGCGAAAGAAGATTTAAAAGATTAGAAAATGTCGTTAAGACCAAGGACAGAAAAAACTCTGTCCCCGGCAATGGCGCCAAAAAATGTTGTCGCACAGATTGTCTAGGCACCGCAACAATGGCTCAGATCGGGGGTTGTCGCCCTGATCCCCAATCTCTCTATCTAAGTTGTCTCCTTGCAAGCTAAGGGAGGTAGACCCTAACAGAAATGAAGGACAAGAATTGGTTGCAAGTCAACCAACCGAGGAGACAGTTAAATAACCAAGTACTTGATAAGATTAACGAGATTTCACAGATCAATTATATTAAAACCAGTGCCTTATGGAGTTAAAAGATCTCGTTATGCAATTAAAGCCAAGTAATGGATATATAACTGCTGCTATGAAAACACAAATGACCACAATGATATTCAGTAGAAAGCACCACTAGCATTCATTAAGATACTGAAGCAAAGCTATCATGAAATGATCATTAAGATAAATCCTAGATGTTTGCAATATTTCTGAATCTATGATATTTCAAATAACCCAATCCAGAAATTAGAAATGCTCTATAGTCAAATCTTAGATAAAAAATTTAAGCTTATTTGACTTTAAGATTTAGAAATTTTAGAATTTTTTAGAATTTTTATATTTTTTAATTGTTTATTACTTTTTTAGAACAAAATGTAAAAATAACACTATGAATTAAAATCTAAAACTAAAAGACAAATTAAAACAAAACTAACTCTAAAATAAACTCTAAAATTAAAATCTAAAAGTTAGATCTAAAACTAAACATTACAAAATTTAAAATCTAAAAATTTAAACATTAAAAACCAACGCTAAAAAACTAAAATTTAGAATAAAAATTAAACTAAAACCAAAAACTAAACTAAATTAAAAATAAAACCGATGAATGGGCATGATTCACCCGTAGTTTGCTGTGAGCGGACGTTCAGGTGGATCGATTGTCTTGGGGCTCACTGCGCCCTGCCTTTGCTTAGAGCTGTGGTGCTGCTGCTCTTCTGGTTCGACCATGGAGTCCTGCGGGAGTTCGGATCTGCCTCCCCCGGAGGTTGCAGCCTTTAAAGCAATGATTGCTGGTGCAACAGCGCCTTCGCCCTGCGGTAACGAAGTTCGTGGGGTACCATTCCTTGGTGGCAACGAAGAAGAAACACCTCGGCAGCTGCGAACCTGGCCGGGAGAGCCTCCGCCAAGTGGGTTCACGGGCCTGCGGCCTCCCAAATCGGTGGAGGATTGGACTCCAAGGCCCAGTTTGCGGGTTAACCCAAAGAAGGAGTAAAAAGCTACTTTGTTGGTAAAGGTTTTTTCGTTTTTGTCTTCGAAAGTGCAGAGGATAGAAGCTTAATCTTCAGGAACGGACCTTATTTTATGGGCCCGCAAGGTCTATATCTTAACAAATGGTCGCCAGATTTCGACCCAGCTCAAGTTGTTCCATCTACTGTACCGATGTGGGTGCGGCTTCCCCATCTCCCCCTCCACTGCTGGAATCAAAAGTCTCTTCAGATCATTGGCAACGCCTTAGGAAAATACACAGATCAAGCCCCAAGAAAATATCAATACTCATGTGCCCGCATCTGTGTCAAAGTATATCTGGAGGAGGGTCTGCCGGAAGCCATCAAACTTACAGTTGTAGGATGGACGCATGTCCAAGAGCTGGACTATGAACAACTCCCTTTTTAATGTAGACACCGCCATGGCTACGGGCACTTCGCCAAATATTGTAAGAAAAAGGCGGAAGATCAACCAGACAAACAAAATGGTGAGCAATGGACCCTAGTACAAAAAACCACCAATCACAAAAAAGGCAACTGGAAAGGCACTCCAAATGAGGCACCAAGCAGCTCCAACCCTACCCAAGGAAAAAACTCAAATGGCAAAGAAAGCAGTCAGAACAAGCCAGCTACAATAGTTTTAGAAAATTTGGATCAGACTGGACCTCCTATCACCAACAAAGAAGATGGGGAAACGGCTCACCTGGAAGCCTCCCAAGGAAGCCCTTCCAATCCCTCATACGCAGATGTCACAAGGAAAAAGCCAGCTGATAGCTCCGGCTCCTCGGACGATGAAACCTATGAGCAGCCCATAAAAAAAGTCGGCAGGAAATCCCGCAGAGAAGAAAGGGAAGAGGAGGCTGAAAGGCTTAAAACCAAAGGAAGCCAGCCCACTATAGAGATGTCTATAGGGAGAAACACCAGGACCAAGCCCCCCAAGGGAGGCTCCCACCCCACCCCTGGTAAATAATGCGTCTTGTCTCTTGGAACTGTAGAGGTCTGGGTAATCCCTCGAAAGCAGAAGCGGTCAAAGATCTACTCAAAATAGAACCCTCAGACATTCTCATGCTCCAAGAGACTAAGATAGAGGGGAAAGCCCTTCTAGACATCAGCAAGATGAAATGGAAAAAAAACGAAGGAAGAGCAGTTAGCTCAAGAGGCTCATCCGGAGGGCTCGCTACTCTTTGGACAGAAGATCTCTTCCAACTGAACAAATCCCACGAGACCCAACACTGGATCTACACGGAACTAATGCATTGTACAAGTTGACTATCTCCCTCTTCAATCTTTATGTCCCTGTTCTATACTCAGAAAAGAGAGACTGTTGGAACTCTCTCATCGAATTCCTAGAGCAGCACTCCCCAAGCAACATCATTCTTGCTGGGGATTTAAATATTGTTTTAAAATTCAAAGAAAAAAGGGTAGGAATCAGTTGCAGAGACCCCATACTTCCCCTGGTGGAAGACCTCATTCAGCAGTGGGATCTTCTAGATTGCATTCCGGCCAAAGGGCTCTACACATGGTCCAATAACAGAGTGGGAGAGGATCACATTTCTGCCCGTCTGGATCGATTTCTGGTCCAAGGCGCTCTGATGATGAACAAGAAGATAATCACCACCAAAATTCTTCCCAAATTGACCTCAGATCACAAACCAATTCAGCTCACTCTGGAAGATGAAGAAGATCTGGGTCCAATCCCCTTTCGATTCAGCGCTCTCTGGATCGAAAGGGATGGTTTCATCGATACAGTGAAACAGCATGGGCTAAAACCTTCTCAGGGTCCTCTAGTTATGTGTGGGAACAAAAGCTCAAAGCCACAAAGCAAGCACTGAAGGAGTGGATAAGGAAACCTGCCCCAAACCCAACCAGCCAAAGAAAAGAAATAGTGCAGTCTCTTGAGGCACTGCAAGTCGAAATGGAAAGCAAAGATATCACACCAGCGCTGCTTGAAAAAGAAGTTAAAATTCAATGTTCATCATTCAGATCTTTCCGAATGGAGGAGGCGTACTGGAGAATCAAATCTCGAAGTTTGTGGCTGAAGGCGGGCGACCGGAACACCTCCTTCTTCCATCGTCAATATCGAGCAAGACTCTCCAGAAACCATATCTCTGAAATTACAACAGCAGAGGGGTAGATCTGTAAAGGGTTTAGCCAGATAAAAGAGGCAGCTGAAAGTCATTACAGACAGCTCTACACCACGGGAAATCAAGGCAATGTGGAGGAAACAGCTGACTTCCTTTCCAACATTCCTCTCCTGGTCAGCCCTGAAGACAATTCCGCCCTCATCAGCGCTATCACTGAAGAAGAAATCATTAAAGCTATATGGTCTATGGATTCGGATAAGGCACCTGGGCCCGATGGTCTTACCATACACTTCTATAAGACGTGCTGGGATATCATCAAAGCGGATCTCTTAAAGATGATAAAAGGTTTCATGAAAAAAGCCAAAGTAGGAGGAGGAACCAACTCCACCTACCTCGCCCTTATTCCTAAAGAATCCAATCCCGAAACCTTCGCTAGATTCAGGCCTATATCGCTTTGTAACGCCTCTTACAAAATTCTGGCAAAGCTCCTAGCAAATAGGATTAAGCCCCTGCTAAATAGACTGATCTCTAGCAATCAAGGTGGCTTCGTAGAAGGCAGGCATATCCTGGACAATGTCATTCAAGTTCAGGAGACAATTCACTCAAGCAATCAGCGAAAGGAAAAAGGGATGCTGATAAAACTTGACATGGCTAATGCTTTTGACCGAGTCAATCGCTCCTTCCTCTACAAAGTCCTCCATGCCTTTGGTTTCTCTTCCCATTTTTTCAATCTTATCATGGCCTGCACTGACAACCCCTGGATTGCCCCTCTTGTCAACGGTCGCCCTACATCTTTTTTCCAAGCCCAGAGAGGTCTCAGGCAGGGATGCCCGCTCTCTCCCTTCCTGTATATCCTGATGGCGGACTCCCTCAGTAGAAAGCTATCAGCCGAAAAAGTTGCAGGTCCCCTTCCTGGCCTCAAATCTTCCAATCACTCTCCAGCTCAGAACCATGCTCTATTTGCGGATGACTCTCTCCTTCTTGGAGGTGCCTCTGCAAGGATTGCCAAAGCCTTTGATGTTGTCCTTAAATGCTACTGCAGGGTTTCAGGAGCTTCTATCAATGAAAGAAAAAGCGAAGTCTATGGCTGGAACATTGAGCAACATGAGCTCACAAGTATTTCTAATCTTCTTGGTTTCAACAGTCAAGCCCATTGGGAGAAGATAAAATATCTCGGCCTCCCCATCATAAATGGTTTCAACAAGAGGTCGCTGTGGTCCGAAATTATCAGCAAAATTAAATCAAAAATTACAGCCTGGGGAGGATATTGGCTCACAACAGGAGGCAAGGTCATCCTGATCAAGTCTGTGTTATCTGCATTCCCAATTTACCAAGTCACCTTCCTTCTCACCCCAAAAAGTGTGATGGAACAAATCTCCAAAATACTCCGAGACTTCCTTTGGCAGGGGGGGAAGGGAAATCAACATAAAATGCATTTAGTGAAATGGGACCTGGTCAAACGTTCAATCCCTGAGGGAGGTCTGCAAATACGCGACCCTGCTCTTGTCAATCTGGCGATGGGAGGCAAAATCCTGTGGAACCTATTCAAGGATCCCAAGCAACCAGTCTGCGAAACGCTGAAATCGAAGTACGCCCACAAGGTGCCGCTCAGAAATCTGCAAGCAAGTCAAACAAACAACAGCTCACAGGTTTGGAAACTATGCAACAAAAGTCTGAATTTCTTCAAAGGCAAGGCATACAAGATTCCAGGTAACGACAAACAAACAAACCTGTGGTATGATCGAATAATGGACCGAGACCCCCTCTCGGAAGTTGAAGAAATCGCAGAGTTAAAAAACTGGTTGGAACGCGCAGGGATTAACAGCGTACATGATCTCTCCAAATGGGATTGCCATGGTGATTGGCAAGGTTGGGATTTTTTTGGAGTCCCTGATCGTTTAAACCAACAGAATCTCACCCTCGAAGAATTGCTGGAAGAAGCAGCTCTAGTGAATCGAAAAATGAAGGACAGTTGGGGATGGGGGAAATCTGGAAGCTACACAACAACAGCAGATTATAACGCCCTCCAGCCCATCAGGAATAGCAGTAAAACACCGGATTTCTGGAAGAAAGTATGGGAACTGCTTGCTCTTCCTAAAGCAAATTTCTTCTTTTGGACGATGGTTCATAACAAGCTGTTAACTGGAGACAACCTGATGAAAAGAAGTATAGATGGGCCGCATAGATGCGAGCTGTGCAGAAGCATCTTAGAAACAGCCAAGCACCTCTTCATGGACTGTAAGTTTGCCAAAGATGTGTGGGGACTCATTCTCCATGAGCTTCAAATCACAGTCCCCCCATTTAACTCTGTTGCCGATCTATTTGACTCATGGAATCAATGCTATCCCAATAAAATCCACAGCAAATCCTTTTGGAGGAAAGTCTGGAATTCTATCCCCAAATTTGTGTGCTGGCATATTTGGTTGGCCCGGAATGATCTGAATTATATCCCTCCTCCTGGAAGCTGCTCAACAACAATATTTTTTAGAAGATCCTTTGCTTCTCCCTAAAGAAGAGAGGTGGCTGGGTCCCCTTTCCCCCCACCCCCGGAAGCAGCTATCTGCTCCTCATTCAGTGAATCCAGAATGGCGCAAAAGAGAATCCGAAGCTACCTTTCAAGAATGGTGGCGAAAACAAAAAATAACTACGATTTTCTTCGATGGAGCCTCCAAAGGCAACCCCGGGGCTACAGGAGCTGGAGGGGTTATCTACGCCCCGGACGGTTCAAGAAGGGACAGCTTTTGCTGGGGCATTGGGCAGAAAACCAACAACCAAGCAGAGATCTTAGGTCTCCTCAAAGCTTGTCAAATAGCCAAAGACAGAGGGGACAAAGAAATCCAAGCTTTTGGAGACTCAGAGATCTTAATTAAAAAATTAAACACGGAAAAATTGTTCATCGATGCAAGCCTCAACAAAACTTTGAGTAGATTAAAGAGAGTCCTGCTCGACTTTGATTCCTTCAAATTCCTCCACATCCTCAGAAACTTGAATAGTGAGGCAGATCCAATGGCGAACAAAGGTTGCACTCTTGGGAAAGGACAACTTCTCATAAATGGCGATAGCTCATTCCAACTCTGTAATCCATGAGGAAGCTGCAACTTGTAACAAGAAATAGAAACAGATGCAATGTAATGATGGCTGCCATGGCGTAAGTCCAATCTTTTTCTCCAAATAAATAAAAACATATCCGTTACAGTTAAAAAAATATATATATATTAAAAAAACAAATAGATTTTAAAAAATAAATTAAATTTAAATTATAAAAAATAAAATATGTATATATGAACTTAAATTAAAAATATATATATTAGATTTTATTAAATTTAAAAAAATGTTAATATTAAAATAACAAATTAAATTTAAAAAAAAACAAATATTAAATTTTAATAAATAAATGAATAAACAAATAAATTTTGAAATAGAAAATAAATTTCAAATATAAAGAAAAAAAAAACATTGTTAAAATAAAAAGTTAAAAAACTTTAAAAATCAATTAAAATTGAAAAATTGAAAAAAATAAATTAAATAAATATATTAAATAAAAAATAAAATAAAAAACAAATTAATTTGAAAATATTAAGTTTAATTAATATATATATATATATATATATATATATATATATATATAATTCTAAATACACAATTTTAATAGAAATAAAAAAAATATAAAAATTTTATGTTATTAAAAAAATAAAAAATAAAAAATAAAAAATTAAAAAAAAGTATTAAATTCAAATAAATTTAAAAAAAATACAAAATTTAGTAAATTTAAAAAAATTAAATAAAAAAACTAAACATAAAATTTAACAACAAAAAAAAATATATGAAAAAAAAATCAATTAAATAAAAAAAAAAATACAAAATTTAATAAAAAATTTTAACAAAATTTAGAAAAAAAAAATTAAAAACAAAAAAAAATGAATAAAAAAAATAAATAAAAAAATAGATTTTTTTTTTTTAAATTAAAAAAAATTAAATTTCAAATATAAAAATTAAATTTAAAAAAAAAAAAATTAAATTTTTTGAATTTAAAAAAAAAAAAATCAAATTAAAAAAAAATATATTAAAAATAAAAAAATAAAAAAAATAAAAAAGAATTTTTTGATTGTGGTGGCGCCGCCAATCGGCCTCCCGCTCAGGTGGCGGTAGAGGCCAGCTGCTGGGCGGGAGGCCGATTTCGAGAATCGCCCTCCTGCGTTGGGAGGCCGATTCCGGGAATCGCCCAGAATCGGCTTCCCGCCCCGGGAGGGCGATTCTCGGAATCGGCCTCCCGTGCCGCGGCAGGGCGATTCCCAGAATCGGCCTCTCGCCACGGAGGGCGATTCCCGGAATCGACCTTAGGGCGATTCCTGGAATCGGCCTCCAGCCACGGGAGGGCGATTCACGGAATCGGCCTCCCGCACCGCGGCAGGGCGATTCCCGGAATCGGCCTCCCGCCGCGGCAGGGCGATTCCCGGAATCGACCTCCCATGCCGCGGCATGGCAATTCCCGGAATCGGCCTCCCACCGCGGTAGGGCGATTCCCGGAATCAGCCTCAAGGCAATTCCCAGAATCGGCCTCCCGCCGCGGGAGGGCGATTCTCGGAATCGGCCTCCCGCCCAGCGGCCGGCCTCCGCCGCCACTTGAGCGGGAGGTCGATTGACGATGCCACCACGATATTTTTTTTTTTTTTTTTTTTTTTTTAATTCAAAAAATTTAAAATTATCTGTTTTTTAATTCAAATTTTTTTATTTTAAATTTAAATTGTTTTAATTTTTTTTTTTTTAAAATTTAATATTTTAGATTAATTATTTTTTAAAATTTAAAATTTATTTATTAAATTTTAATTTAATTTAATTTTTTTTTATAATCTTTTAGTTTATTTAGTTTTTCATTTTTAAAATTTATAAATTTTTTCATTTAAAAAAAAATAGTAAATTTATGGATATTTGTTTTTTAATTATTTGCACATGGTTTTTTTCATTTTTTTTGTTTTTTAATGATAGTTTTTTTTTGAAATTTTAATTCTTTTATTTTAATTTTCCTTTTCAAATTTTTTTTATTTTTTTATTTTTTTTTTAAATTTAATTTGTATTTTTTTTTCTTCTTATTATTATTTTAATTTTAATTTTTAAATTTAATTTTTTTTAATCTAAATTTTAATTTTGTAATTTAAATTATTTTTAAATTTTCTATTTAATTTTTTTTTTTAATTATATGGTTTTTTTTAATAATTTAGAAAAAATGTTTTTGATGTTTTTTTTTAAAAAAATTTTGGTTAATTTTTGTTTTTTTTTTCTTTAAATTATGTGTTTTTTTTTCAAATTTTGTTATTACTTTTGATATAATTTTTGAATATTTTTGTTTTTTATTTTGTTTTATTTATTTATTTTTGTTTAAATTTTTTATTTTTACGAGTTAATTTTGTTTTTTTTTTTACATTTTTATTGTTTTTTTATATATATATATTTTTATTTAAGTTTTGTGTTTTATTACCAACATGAAAATCACCACTCTAAAAAAAAAGGTTGATGCTGCATCAATACGTTTCAAAATTAGCATGAAAATCACAGCTCTAAAAAAAAAAAGTTGATGCTGCATCAATACGTTTCAAAATTAGCATGAAAATCACTAACATTTTAAAACAAATATTCATACTTCATAAATAAAAATATTAGAGTGTCGAAAATGTGCTCCAAAAAAAAAAAAGGTGATTCTGCATCACCACTTTTCAAAATCGGGTGCTTTTTATGCTACCAAAAAAAAGTAGGTAATAATGCGGTTACCTATTTCATCGGTAACATTGTTTCCAACGGATTTTCAAGGCAGAGGGGAAGAGGAGCGTGAGATTGTTGACTTGCGAGGCCTTTTCCTAGCTTTCAATTCAATGTTGAGATGCTGCTCTTTTGGGAGGCGAACCAGAAGTTGGGCAGAGAGCATTTTGGGGTCAGAGAAAGGGTCGAGAGCCTCTAGGTCTTCAAGAGCGACAAAGAGGGCCAAAGTGCGCGCAGACGAGCTAGGGGTTGGAGCGTGGCAGGGGGTGCCTCTACCACCTCCACGACAACATCACATTCTGTGGCGTCGAGGCATGGTCTCAGCGTGGAGGAGAGTCTGTTGGGCAGAGGTCGAATGCACAGAGGGAGGCAGGTGAAGAGAAAAGTGATTGGCAGAGGAGGCGTGACAAAGGAGCTATGCAGTGAAGGAAATCTGAAGACTGATATGAAAATGTTGGGAGCCATCAGCCATTAATGGCCAGCTAGCATGAGTGAAGGACAAGGGAGGGGGAGTGAATGTCGCGGAGTGTCGATGTCCTCCCTTGTCATGCTTATTTATGGTCTGCACGCGGGAGGAATGTGCCGCCATGGGGTTCAACCAAGTGCCCCTGCGTTGAATGTCCAAGTGGCAACCTGTATCAAGTGTGCCAGGCACCCGCATCCGGGGTAAAATATTTATAAATTAGACTACACTATATTTTTATTTTAAAAATTATAAAAACTTTAAATAATTATAAAAATAAAAATTAACATTTTAAAAATCATATTTTTGAATATTTATATAACAAATTTAAAATAATATTTAAGAAAATATTATATGTATATTCAGTGGTTCTAATGGTTGATTATATATATATAACCAACCTAGATCC
>CM076572.1:813114924-813499157 GCA_034641835.2 Pinus albicaulis | reverse complement strand
ACAAAAAAATACAATCTAAACTAAACCAAAAATCCTAATCTAAAACTAAACAAAAATGAAACTAAACTAAAATCTAAAGCTAATCTAAAATTAAACTAAACTAAACATTAAAAAACTAAAAATTAATAAAATAAAATCGAACTAACTAAAAAAAAATCTACAAAAAATCAAATTTTAAATTTAAACTAAAACTTAACTAAACCTTATTAAATAAAAATCGAATTCTAACAAAATACACCTAGACTAACACTATCGAATCATTAAAATCTAATACATTAAAATCTAAAACTAAACTAACTAGAAAAAATTAAATAACAAAAACGATTTTAAATTAAAACCTAACACTAACATGAATCGATCAAAAAAATTTAAACGCTAAATTTGAATTTTTGTTAATTGCGTGCTTCTGTTTAAGTTTGCAGGTTAGTTGGAGCACGATGGCGGACAGGAAAGGAGCATGGAGCTGCAGACGGCAGGGAATGACAAGGGAAATTGACGGCTAAGGGAGCGAATTAAAATGCAGGTTGAAGGGACGTTCGTACTGTACGGGCAGCGGAGGAATGAAGGGTAAAAGCTGAAGGATGGACGGGCAGAGAGATAGAATGGAGGACGTCAAGGCTGGATGGCAAGGGGAAGAGATATTTCGATGCAGAGAAAGGGTAATGCAGCAAATACAGAAGAAGCGAGTGGAATGATGGATAGCGGAAGAATAACGCAGGTCGATTGCTAAGGAGCAGAGGAATACGTGAGGAATCGATGGCCAGTGGAAGGGATGTCTCGTATGCAGGAGCAATGATAGCGTTTTTTGCAATGAATAAACCCAATACGATCAAAACATCCAGCAAAATTTAAAATTTCTTTTCAAAACTCAAATTTTTAGATGCTCCTTTAATCATATAACGCTCAGATTTGCCCATAGAGGCGATTTGAGGCCAGAGCTGGCCCTTGGGGGTTGGATCTGGCTCAGATCTTTAAAAAAAAATTCTGAATAAACCCTGCAACCTACAAAACCAGTCAGATCTTAAAAATATATACACCAAAAATTTATTAAACCCTTACAGCCCGAATAAAAATACAAATTTACAAGCTAATGTACAGATCTGAGGCCCTCATGGCCAGACTTGAAACATTTCGATACAATTTGTTAGGAAATTTAAATTTTAAAAGAGAGGCACAGGCCTTAAAAACCCTATAAAAAACACAATTTCGTCATATAACTTTGAGAAATTAGAAATGATGGGCTTTTTCAGATTTATGAATCTGAGAGTCGGCTGGTCCAACTGAAGACTTCCCCAGACGCTCAAATCTTAAAAAAAAAATTCCCTGCACACTTAGATCTGAACTTTAGACTGATAGAGATTTAAGAAAATAACATGAGATCCTTCAGAAAAATCAAAATGTCATTTTATGAACCCAGAAAACTGCACAAGATACCTGTATGCAGATTAATCCATGAAGGCCATCAACCATAACATGCAAAAACAAAGTAGCAGAGTTTAGAAATGAATCACCACATAGATCTGGAAAAGGAACACCAAAATTTGTAACCCCAAAGTCTTTATGCTTTATTCATCAAAAGAAATTACAAGAGCTTCTAAGACAATTGCACAATCCTGAGATCGGATCATTCAAAACTGACAAAGACCTCTAAATTTATAGGACAAAATCTCCAACGGCTAGTTTGGATGATCCTTGTCAAAATACTCTCAACCGTCCAAAAGATTTAATCATCTTTTAATCAGGAGCGTTGAAATTATAAATTTGGGGAAAAAACGAATTTATCATTTAATTCAATTTTAATTAACTCAAAAAACTCAAAAAATATTATTTTTTGAGTTAATTACCCCAAAATTTTGACTTTGACTTAACCACCAAGGCCCAAAGGTCCAAAATTTCTTAAAATTCTCAATATTCCCTTGGCCTGGGTTTTTTTTTAAAATCATTTTCCAAGGACCCACAAATTTTTCCTTTGAAAGATTTGATCCTAACTTAAGACCCTAAATTAATTAAATTTCTGGTTTATGATTTTTAAATTAATTGACCAGAAAATTTAATTAATTGACTGAGAGGGGATTTTAATTATTTTTCCAACCCTCTTTACATAAGATAAAACATTTAGACACATGAAGGGGGAATACCCATCCGTATAGACCCTCAAATAAATTCCCAATTCTGCGACTCAAAATATGATCTAGTAGACCAAGTAGCTCAAACTACTTTTACAAAGACTCGATAGAAAACAGTAGGACTCACTTAGCATGCTGATAACAAAATCCACCCTAGCTTTGGGGTGAGGCTTGAGGGAAAAACTCTGCCGATCACTTACGTGAATCAATGAGACAAAAAACCTCCAAGGATAGAAATCATCACCAACATACTAGGCTTACCTAGGTTGTTACATACATTGACGGTCTTACTTAGAACATTTACATCATAACATGCAGAATGGGTTTACATTATTCATAAAACTGTCGATTGATGATGGAATTTGAATGGCGCAACCACGTCGAAAATGACGAATCCCATTTGAAAAAATGGGTGTGTACTGCTATGAGGTCGTTGACAAAGTGTGGTCAATAGGTCCCATTATCGGTCCTCAAAATTTTGATCCCTATTTGATTTTCAACCAAGGCCTTGAAGGTACAAAACTACTTGAATACTTCTTCCTTCTCCTTCAAGAAATATATCCAAGTCTTGCGGGAGAAGTCATCTATAAAAGTGATATAGTATAAGCATCCTCCCAAGGATGTTATGGGCAGCGTACCAGATAGATCAGAATGTATCAATTGCAAAATATCAAATGTCTTCATGACACTTGAGGGGAATGGTCCCCTTGTATGCTTTCCTTCGACACAACCCTGACATACACCTTCATGGTCGTCTTTGAAATCGGGCATCCCTGTCACCACCTTCCTTGGTTCAGGAAGGGCTTTGAATTGAAGGTGTGCAAACCTCTGGTGTCATAGCTCGAATTGAAGGATTGTGTCACATGTAATGGCCCCCAGCGGACTTCCTCCAACCTGATAGAGTGTATCAACTCTAAAACCAAGAGTGAACGCTTCTTTGAAGTTCCTCTTCCAAATGCGCACCTTTCCATCGATGAATGCCACCTTGAATCATTTGTCTTCCATTGTCGAGATAGACACTAGATTCTTCTTTAAGTCAAGTACGTACAACACATCTTGCAAGCGAAGGACTTGACCTTAATTTAGATGAAGGGTCACAGTCCCTGTCCCTTTCACGGGATAGGTGGCATTGTCTCCAAGGATAATTTCCAGATTAGTATACTTTTCAATCAGATCAGAGAGGGTTTCCTTGTATCCAGTGAAGTGCCTTGAAGCACCACTATCAATCAACCAATTATCCAACGTATAGGAAGGAGATGCAGCAGAGAGGGCAGATATAAGAATATATTCATTTTTCCTATCAACAACATTAGATTCATCATACCAGGAATTCCTTGACCTCTTGAAAGGTTGCCCATTTCCACTTCGATCAGAGGGAGCCTTCCTCTTTCCTTTGAACCTGTTGTTCCTTTGATTTCCTTTCCCCCTGAAATTGTTGTTTTCATCATCTCTAGGAGAGTCCCTTCTATTGGGGCACTCTCTTGCATAGTGACCGAACTTGTTACAAGTGTAACATCTTCCTTTTCTTCCTTTGGTACCCGTTCTTCCATGGTTTTGATTTCTCGAACCACCATTGTTCCTCTTCTTTGCATGAGCGGTGAAGGCAATAGGGTCACTGTTGAGCTAATTTATGTACCTAAACTAACACAATTATTTATTATCAATCCGGGTTGTTTATGCTTTGAGGCAAATTCACTATATGTGAAGATCAGATATAATCAAACCTTGAAAGATAATTTATTCAAAAGCAATACATCCTACAACTCTAATTCAACTTGTTCAAAGTAGAGAAAAAATATTGAGATGGTTCTTGACTCAAGAAGTCCACCTTTGCCTCAACTATCACTTAATGAATCAGAGATTAAAATCAAGAACTTAAGATGGATAAATTGTTAATGAAAACTCTTAGCAGAGACTTTATAAAGTATTTCATATAGTTATTCCATCCATTCAATACAATAAGAAACTACTTGCACAAAACCAAAGAAACTAGTTGTAATTCATCATTTTAGTAGAAGAGATGTTCAACTTGAACACTTGTTTTTTTCAACTTGATAAAGTGATGAATAAGCTATGAACTAATGAAATCAATCATTATGCATGAACCATTAAGCAATCTGAAATAAATCTTTGAAAAACCAGTTCTACAATCATCAAATTACAAGGAAATAAAACTAGTTAACAAGAAAGTGTACTTAGCTTGGAATGGGGGCCCTTCCACCCTTGCCTTGCACACTTGATAAGTGATCTCAGAAGCTTAACTTAAGTTACACATCCATAGCATTGAACAGCAAAATAATAACAACACAAGTCTTCAAATTAACTCCTCAATCCAAAGTTGTCACAATATAAAAGTATAATAAGTCAATCCCCCTAAGCCATCAAAGTTTTGGCTTTAAATAAGAAGTCTCATGAAACAAACTGATCTATATTCACTCAAACAAACCCATCTACTCTCATCCACCTATCTAAGTCGAATTCATTACTCTTATCCCAAGAAATATGACCAATCCCATAGAATCTCAAAACTGCCCTATTTCTATGAGATTTCTGAATGACTAGTCATGATTGACTAGCACCAAATGGGCCTAATAAAGCTTGTTCTATTCAAACTAAGCATAGCTGGCTTAGTCCTAGTTCCCAAGCTGTCCATCCATGCATTCAATTCGTGCCCAAGTGTCTTGCAACCACATCAACCATAGAGCTATTACGGGAATTTCTGAATCTGCCAATTTTGCACTAAAAACCAAACTTTCATAAAAACTTTAGAAATTGAAAAATTAAAATTAAATACCTGAATGGATATCAAATATACATCAAAATGGAATAAATGAAGGGAAAATGGATGGGAAATAGATGGATTAGTAAGTTTCTTTGAGCAAAAATAAGATCAAAACTAAGGCCCAACATCTCTCCCTTGCTTATCATCAAGCATGTCCCCATGCTTGTCTATTCCTCTTTGACCTTCTTCTCTCTGTAGTAGATGCTGTACCTGTAGATGCTTCCTGTTGTGCTGCCCTGGCCAAATAATCCAAACCTGTGTCATGTATTTCCCTGAACAAAGCTGCCTTGACCTTCTGTTTTTCATACTTTGTTTGCCACATATTCTTTTCCTTTAACCACTTAAATGCTTGCTTAAAAAGTAGATTGTTTTTCCGTTTCAGTCTCCCCAATTCTTCTTTTAATTTTTCATTTGCCTTAACCAATTTAGCATTATTTTTCTTATTTGCCTTGTTTTCCTCTTTTAATTGTTTCTCCACAATTTTGCTAATTTCCAATTGGTCAGTTAAGTCCCTGATTCTTCCAACATTGATTTCTTTTTCAAAATCTTGTGTTGTTTTCATTAGTGATGCTTCTGCTGCATCATTATATGAAGAATCCCTCTCAAATACTTCTTGCTCAATGTCATTTTCTTCTTGTTGTCTTGGGAAATATGTTTCTTCTTCCTTGTCTAAGTTAATGGGACTTTTATTTGTAAATCTTTTAGGAATAGACATAACAGATGTTTCATTTTCCTGCATGGCCATGTTATTCTGTTGTTTAGCTCTTGTTCTGGGATACAAGGGTGAGTTCATCAATCCTCTGTTTTCCTGCTCTGTTTTGTCCTGTACTTCCTTAATCTGTTCAATGAACTGATTTTTAGACATGAACTCTCTCCATACTATGCCCTGTGACCTCACCTGATACTCAACTAGGATTTTGATCAATCCCTGATGGTAAATCTGTCCTGCTTTAGGCCTGTGTTCATGTTTTACTATCTCAATCATTCTCAAGAGGCTCCTATATAGGAAGTAAGGCAAATTAATCCTATCTTCTCCCTTAATATGCTGTAGAAGTCTGACATGATACAAGTGGGCAACGCTATATCCTCTATCACAAGTCAAAAACTTCTGGATGACCAAAACCAACTCACCCCATGGTTCATTGAACCATTCCCTGGGTATCCCTTTTGTTCTATCAAAAGTTCCTTTCCGGTTCTTCTCAAGAAAGAAAGTCCAAGCTTTCTCCTTGAAGTGCAAGCCCTTGTAATACTTCTCACCTATCATGGGTAGATCTAAAGCTTGGGAAAGATATTCCCGGGTTACAGGAATAATGACATCTCCTACCCGTGTCTGGTCTTGACTGAAGTTATTTATAAAGTCCCTGGTTATCTGTTCAGAGTGGCCATCAAATTTTTGTAAAAAGCTTATCATCCCTGCTTGGTAAAGTTTTTCTATAGTTTCCTTCCCCCGGCTCTCTATCTGAAATTTTGGCTCTACTCTATCTTACATTGTTTCTGAAAACCAATCAATGTAGGCCTCTGCTGTTACTAACTTCATTTTAACAATAAAAATTTATGACTATCGTCTTTTTAAAATGAAATTCAGGAAGCAAAGAAGCTTACCTTCCTCCTCTGACTCAACTCAACTCTGCCTTTTTTTAACCTCTGTTATATTCCCTTGCAAAAGCACTGTTTGAATCCCCTGTTTAATGCAAACAACACCTGTATATCTCTTCTGTTAATATACTGGTCTCTGTTTTTTTAAATTAAATACACATGCAACAATAACCATGTTTACTCATCGCCAAAAAAAAACATGATTTACTGTGTATATAAAACAAAAAAAACTGAAGAGTGCTCTCGGCCTCATCATCAAAACCAAAATTTCCAAAATGCTCTCGGCCTAAGCAAAAACATTTGCAAAAAGGCATTCGACTGTAGCATAAAATTTTGGAAAATATGCTTGCAGACTCATCATAAAAACCACAAAAATGCAAAAAGGCTCTCGGCCTCAACCAAATGTGCAAAAAAAATTCTCGGCCTCAGCATGAAAGATTGAAAACTGTATATATATTTTCGGCCTCAAAATACCAAATCTAAACACAGCATTTTTAAATGGCTCAACAACCCGACTCCCTTTGGCAACCAACAATTCACTTGACAATCCGGCATTCGATCCCCTATTCTGATTCAAATGAAAATAATCAACATGCACAGGCACATAACAGAGACCACAAATATATCATGCATCCACAGTTGACAGCGCGCAGCAAAGGGTGTGTAATTGAAACAATGGTTAATCAATCAACAGCGCGCATTTAAACAACTCTCGGCGCTATAACGTGAACTCTGCCTCCCCTGTTTTACGAACTAACTCTTTGTTTTTAATGCACCACATTCCACATACAATCTGAAACCCGTTAATGTGTTGTGCATGCAATAGTTCTAGACTTTAAATGCTGCTTGTTTAACTAATGCTTTCTATACCAGGATGAACGCATCAAAATCTATCAACATATCCGTAAGTGTTGTCAACTGGAGATAACACGGATTTGTAGCGTTACCTGACTGTCAACGAGCGTGTGGAGTGTAACCGGGCGCTCCAAATCCCTATTACTTCGGTCAATTAAACTGGTGGCAAGGCAAAGGATTTAACAGTTAATGACAAGCAATCACACACATATCCCACAGTCGCCGAGCGTAAATAAACTTCACTGTTACCTGACTGGATCCCGAAAATCTGCTATCTGTGAACGTTAAACCCGGAACGATTTCCTTCTTTAAATTCGCCCCAAACTCACTTCACCTTTCTTTTTACTGTGCTGCAGCTTCAAACACCATTTCTCTGAGCTATTCGGCAATGAGGATTATGGTTTAATCAGCGCAAGAGCTCAGTCGGTTTATGACCGTTTCAGGGCTGTACTGCGCTTCTCGTCCATTGGTGTTTACAATGCGTGGTTTACATGGCCGTCCTGTTTGACCAGTCGCCCGACTGTGTCATGAGGATGGCCGAATCATTGTTTTCATACGCATGACCCTTGCGCAGTATATTGTCCAATGACAGCGAGTTGCCATGACACCGTGTTAAGCTCGTACCTGTGTGCTGGCCGGTTGTTGTTTGGGGTTAATGTTTTATTCATTGTTGCAGTGTTTATGATTACGGCCACCGTCGTGTGCTTTGCATTGCAATGATACATTTGCAATGATATTCCATTACCCCGCCGCAATACCTATAGTCGTGCCATATGGTTTGCGCGCGGCCGTTTCATACATTTGCATTCCATACGCGCCTTTTATCCTTCGCTTATAACATATACCATATGTTATGCTCCCCGATACCATATATATTAACCTTATGCCATATGCGCATGGGGTTTATACCATAACCTTATAGCATATGCGCGTTGGTTTCATATACCATATATATTAACCTTATATCCTTTGCGCGTTGGATTTTATATAAATGACTTTAGCGCATTCCTCATTTGAACTATGGTATATAGTTTGATATAGCGCATTATTTGCTGTGTCTTATATGCACACCTTTATGATTTTAAAATGACCATCTTAGGTCATGTTTAAAATCATCACCATACTAATGCTTGAGTTGTATGTGCAGGTTGAAAAGTTGTCCCAGTTTGGTCTTTTAAGCTCTTAAAGAAAAACACTTAGGGGTTAATGAAAATAAGGAATATGTATGGAAATGAAATGGAATATGATGTATAAGGGTTATAGGATGTGTATAGGATATATAGGATATGAAATGATAATGAATATCCTCAGGTACTAATTTCAACTTAACAAAAACTAAAAATTTCTAAGAAAAATTTGAATTTTCAAGCACAAAATGACTATACATATACTCCCCTGGATGATGTCTGTACAAGTGGGATGAAATCAATTGATCAGATGTTGTAGATGGATCAAAAAGTAGACTTTATTGCTGCTCCTTGTTCTTCATGCTCTGGTTCTTGAATTGAAAATTCAGGTCCCTTTGTAATGATTTCTTATTTCAGGTCCCTCTGTTGACAATGCAAGTTCCTTCTATACTTCAGCTTTCCAGCTAAAGATCTGATGCAAGTCTCCCCCTTGTTTAAGATGTGACTTGTCCTCAAGTCAGTTGTTGATGGAGAGTACCTGTATTGAAATTATGTGAGAACAGTAGAACAAGAATAAGGAATTCATAGAGTCCAAGTTGCCCTGGTTTTCCCCTATGAATTCGTGTTTGCTAAGTGCCAGTTGCCTGGTTTTCACTAGCAAACAAATTATTTTTTATTTTTTATTTTTTATTTTTTATTATTTTTTATTATTTTTATTTTTTTTTTAATTTTTTTTATGTGTTCTTTTTTTTTATTCAACTACAAGACTGGAAGATGGCTGAGCCTGATGTGCCATGACTTCCAGTTCTCTATCTTCTATTAGTTGTTTCATAAATGCTTCTTTACTGATAGGCCTATTGTAAACTTTGAGCCTATGTCCATTCACTATAAAGGAGGTGGAGTCCTGGTCAATTGTCTTGATTTTGATTGCTCCATTGTCGAAGATTTCGTCAATTTCATATGGGCCTAGCCAGTGTGTTGTGAACTTTGCTTTGAAGTATTTGAACTTGGAGTCAAAAAGTAATGCCCAGTCTCCCTTGCGAAATGTCTTTGTTTTGATATATCTGTCGTGCCACTTCATTCTTTGTTGTTGCACCAATGTAGTATGTTCTATGACTTGTTGACGATGCTCATCCAATTGATTCAGTTCTATGATCCGCTGCTGTTGTGCTTCTGTCAGGTCTAGTCCTAGTTCAGCTGCTAGTCTATATGTTTGTATTTGAAACTCTATAGGCAATAAGGCCTCTTTCCCATATACTAACTGGTATGGACTAAAACCAGTTGTATTCTTCCATGTGATTCTGTAGGCCCATCGTGCATCTTTTAATTTTTCAGACCAATCTTTTCTGTTCAGCTGTACTGTTTTTGTCATGATATTTTCTAGGACTTTATTTGTTGATTCAACCTGCCCATTTGCTTGAGGATGATATGGTGTAGATTTCCTATGTTTGATCTTGTATTTCTCTGTTAGATCTCGTACCAGCTTTGATGTAAATTGTGTTCCTTGATCTGTTACAATTTGTCTAAGTACTCCATATCTGACAAAGATTTCTTCAAAAAGAAAGGTGACCACTGTATCTTCTGTTGCTCTGTTCACTGCTTTAGCCTCTGCCCACTTGGTTACATAATCTGTACATACTAAGATGTACTTCTTTCCATTTGATGGTGGATTGATGGGTCCAACAAATTCAAGTGCCCATTGCTTAAATGGTTCTATGAGGACCTGTGGCTTCAGCGGCATCTCATCTGTTGTGATTGGTCTCCCTGTTCTCTGGCAACTTTCACATTGCTTGACATATTTCTTAGAGTCTCTGAAGATGGATGGCCAGTAGTAGCCCAGTTGCAGCACCTTATACGTTGTTCGTTTGTCTGCAAAATGACCACCACATGGTTCATCGTGACATGCTCTTAGAATGTTTAATATTTCATCTTCTCGCACACATTTTCTAATTATCAAATCTGAACCAGTATAAAATAAATCACCATTTACCCAACTATACCTAGAGCTTTCTCTAACAATTTTGTGTCTTTTCTTTTTAGTGAGTTGAGTTGGAAACTTTCCAAAAGATAAATAGTTTGCAATGTCTGCAAACCATGGTGTTCTTACTGTGATGGCAAACAGGTGTTCATCGGGAAAGTTATCTGCAACCGGATTTGGATCATTGGGTGAATGTATGCAGGACAGAAAGTCAGCCACTTGATTTTCCTTGCCTGGCCGGTCTTGTATTGTGATATTAAATTCTTGCAATAACAGTAACCATCTTGTTATTCTTCCATTGGTTATGGGTTTATTCATCAAGTATTTGATTGCTGAATGATCTGTATGAATGAAAACTTGATATCTTGTTATATAGTGTCTGAATTTGTTTACTGCATGTATAACGGCTAACATTTCTTTCTCTGTGACTGTATAGTTCAATTCTGCAGGTGTTAGATTCTTGCTTATAAAGTATATTGCATAATTGAACAAGTTCTCTTTCTGTCCAAGAGAGGCACCTATTGCAGTATCAGATGCATCGGTTGATATATGAAATGGCAAAGACCAATTTGGTCCACGGAGAATGGGTGCAACTGATAATTTTTATTTCAAATTTTGAAATACATTTTGACAGTCATTTGTCCAGTGAAATTCAATATCTTTTGCTAATAGTTTAAACAGAGGTTGGGCTATTTTACTGAAGTTTTCAATGAATCGTCTATAATAGCCTGCATAACCTAAGAAACTTCTTACCTCTTTCTGTGTTGTAGGAGGTATTAAGTTTACTAGGACTTGAATTTTTGCTGGATCCACTTTAATTCCTGAAGCGGAAATATGGTGTCCCGAAACTATTCCTTCTGTCAACATTATATAACATTTCTCATTGCTTAATGACAAATTTGTTTCAATGCATCGTTTCAGCACTTTCTCAAGATTATTTAGGCAATCATTATATGTGTTTCCATAAACTGTAAAGTCATCCATATAAACCTCTACACATTCATGAATTAGATCAGCAAAGATTGCAAGTACTGCTCGTTGAAAAGTTGCAGGTGCATTACATAAACCAAATGGCAAAACATTATATGCATAGGTTCCCCATGGGCAAGTGAATGTTGTCTTGTCTTGGTCTTTTGTTGCTATTCTAATCTGGTTGTACCCGCTAAACCCATCCAAGAAAGAGAAGAATTTCTTTCCAGCCAAAGAGTCTAACACCTGGTCAATGAATGGTAAAGGAAAATGATCTTTTAGTGTAGCTTTGTTTAGTTCTCGATAGTCCACACATACCCTCCACTTTCCATTTTTCTTTGGTACAATAACTAGTGGAGAAACCCATTGACTATCTGAAATAGGATAGATGAATCCAACATTTAACAGTTTTTGCAGTTCCTCTTTCACTATTTCTTTCATCATAGGATTCATTCGTCTTTGAGGTTGTCTGACAGGTTTAAGTTGATCATCTGTATAGATGTGGTGGACACATGTGCTAGGATGGATTCCTTGCATGTCAGTATAATCCCAGGCAAAAGCTTTTGAATATTTCTGTAATAATGCAATTACCTCTTGCTCTTGTGCTGATTGCAACTAGTTTCCGATGTTTAAATGTTTTCCAGGATTTACCTCAATTGTTTTTATTGTTGGATTGGAGATTGTGTTTACAGGGAAAATGTCTATAAAAGATTTCCGCAAAGTTTGAACAGTACAAGTTTCCTGAAAGCATTGATTCAAAATGTTACTTGCAGCTTCATATTGGACTTCTCTAAGCTGCTCTGAAATACTTGGTTCGGAAATGAAAAGATCCATTAAGTCTTCATTCTCTTCTTCTTCTCTTAAATCAAAGAATTGATTTATACTTAAAACTGATTTAGTTTGTTGTTTTTCTTGAGCTTCAAGTACTGATTCTAAAGAAGTTGATTGTGCAGGTGAATAAAAAGCAATGTGTTTCCTTTCATCTCCATGTGAAATAATCATGCTTCCTGATCTGCATCCTATGAAGGCATCAGCAGTAGCTAACCATGGTCTGCCTAAGATTAGAGGATGTCCTCCCAAATTTGTTTTTGGTTGCAAGATAAGGAAGTCAACAGGATACTCCCATGAATCCAAAGAGACTATGATATCTTCCAATATTCCTTCAGGAACAACTTTAGATCTATCTGCTAGTTCTAAGATTGTAGAAGTTGATCTAATGTTGTTCAAATGCAAAGTTTTCATTGTCTCCATCGTCATTACATTTATAGCTGCTCCCAAGTCTATTAATGTGTTTGTTACTGAGAAATTATTTATTGATATAGTAACCATAGGGATACCAGGATCAATATATTTTTCTACCATGGTTTGTGTAGACATGAGACTTGCTAGTTTACCAATGACTTGGATTGTAGTAGGATCCTTCTTCTTTTTCTGTGATTTCTTAATGCACAATTCCTTTATTGTTTTAGCATATATTGGTATTTCTTTAATTGCCTCCAACAAAGGAATTTTTACATAAGCATTTTTTAACTCATCTAAAATATCAAATTCGGGAAGGGTTATTTCTTTTTGTTGTTCCACTAACCTTTCAGGATAAGGTGGTGTTTGTGTTGTAATGTTTGTTCCTTTCTGAATTTGTATCTTAGTTTGTGATGTTTCAGGTGATTCTCCTTGTTCGGTTGGTTCTTCTATAATTGGAGGAGAATCCTTTTTAAGAACTTTTCCAGACCTTAGATGGACTTCATTAAGAGGAAGAATTGAATATGTGGGAAAACATGTTGCTTCCTCTACAGTGTATGCAGCTTTGTCCACCTTATTATTCGGATTTGCAATTGGTTGGGCTGGTAATTGAGTTGGTCTGGGTTGATTTGTGGGTAGCTGTAACTGTTGTGGTTGGGTCAACAATGGTGGAGGATTCTGCTGTGGAAACAGGATGGTTTGTGGATATGCAGAATGTTGTTGTTGAAATGGTATGGATTGAGGATATTGTGGATATGTAAATGGCTGTTGGTATTGTTGCTGGTATTGTTGTTGATATTGTTGAGGTGGCTGGTTTCCATAACCATATCCTCTCCAACCTTGTGCAGGTTGTTGTGGATATTGTTGTGGAGGCCAAGCTTGCCATGGCATTGAAGGGGTCCAAGGATTTTGAGGTGGATAAAGGTAATTTTGTTGAGGGAATTGTTGTTGATTTTGTTGAGGCATCCTAGGTTGCCATGGTCTTCGTGGTGCTACATAATAAAAACCTTCTATTCCTGGCACTTCTTCCATTGAATTCATTTGTAATTCTTTCAATCTTAGACAATTTTCTGTGGAATGATTTTATGTACAAAAACCACAAACCTGAACACTCTAAACACTATCCAAAGGACATTCTCTCAATGGATGTTTCTTTCTACATTTGGGACAAAAGATTGCTAGAGCTTGTTCTTGTTCTTCTTTCTTCTTATTTGCCTTTAGCACATCTACTTGTGTCCCTAATGTACTCAAGAGATCTGTTTTGAAATTCTCCAATAAGCTTCCTATTTCAGCTCTTGTTATCCCTCCTGCAGCGGACTTTGCTGCTTTTGAACTTACTTCTCTTCTTCCTGTTTTTTCTCTTCCTCTAGAATATTTTTGACATAAGTCAACAATTTCTTCGAATGGTAGGTTTGAAATGTCTCCTTTACCCATCACATTCAAGATGTCAAGGTATTCATCCCTTATACCCTTGAGAAAGATTATTCGAATGGTTTCTTGATTTAGAGAGTGTTGTTTAGATTTCTGTAGATTATATAAAAATCTTTCCAAATATTCTTCTAAACTTTCATCTTCTTGTTGTGTCATTATGAAAATATCTTCCTTTGAATCTCTAGATCTACAATAAGCTTGATATTTTTTAAGGAAGACTGATCTCATATCATCCCAAGAAGCTATTGTTTGTTCTCCTAAACCCATAAACCATTTCAAAGCTGCTGCTTTTAATGTTGCAGGGAAAAGACGAAGTTTATGAATGTCATCAGTGTATCCATATGTTCTACATAGAATATCAAATTCAAACATAAATGCATCGGGATCTTCCGTGGACATTCCATAAAAATTTGGCAATACAGAAGGTGGAATATTTTTCATTTTCACTTCTTCTCCTAATATTGCACTTGTGTCTATTATTGGAAAGCCAAAGGTAGTTTCTTGATCATTACCATCTTCTTGCCTTTTCCGATCATTTTCTATTTTTCTATCATTTTCTTGTTTTGCCTCCTCCTCTCTCTTTCTTCTCCATTCCATTTGTTGTCTTTCATATGCAGCTCGTTTTTCAGGAGTGAGAATAACAGATCCATGTCCCTCTTCTGCCATTGGTTGATTTGTTTCAATTTTAAGTGGTGTTTGGAAGATAGGAGGATTTATGGATGGAAAGACAGATTGTTTTCCTTTGATAATTTCTTTTTGTTTTCCAGAATTTGAAAATTGTTTTTGCTTTGCTTCCCAAGCTAACAAAGTTTGCCTCTCAATCAAAGTTAATCTTTGTCCACTTCTTTGTTTTTCTGCCAATTCCTCAATTATTGGATTACCAGTAACTGGGGTGTTTGATGATCCTATCTCTATTTGTGGGGGGGTTTTAATAAATCTACCTTGAGGATCTCTATATCTAGGCATAAAGAAACATAACTAAAAAGTGTAACTACTGTTTTTGTTTTTTTTTATCTTTCTATTGACTATGCCGATATTTGCCTCCCCGGCAACGGCGCCAAAATGTTGAGCTAATTTATGTACCTAAACTAACACAATTATTTATTATCAATCCGGGTTGTTTATGCTTTGAGGCAAGTTCACTATTTGTGAAGATCAGATATAATCAAACCTTGAAAGATAATTTATTCAAAAGCAATACATCCTACAACTCTAATTCAACTTGTTCAAAGTAGAGGAAAAATATTGAGATGATTCTTGACTCAAGAAGTCCACCTTTGCCTCAACTATCACTTAATGAATCAGAGATTAAAATCAAGAACTTAAGATGGATAAATTGTTAATGAAAGAAGCTCTTAACTTAAGAGACACATAAAGTATTTCATCATAATTTATTCATCTCAATACAATAAGAAACTACTTGCATGCAAACCAAAGAAACTAGTTGTAATTCATCATTTTAGTAGAAGGGATGTTCAACTTGAACACCTGTTTTTCCAACTTGATAAAGTGATGAATAAGCTATGAACTAATGAAATCAATCATTATGCATGAACCATGAAGCAATCTGAAATAAAGCTCTGAAAAACCAGTTCTACAATCATCAGATTACAAGGAAATAAAACTAGTTAACAAGAAAGTGTACTTAGCTTGGAATGGGGGCCCTTCCACCCTTGCCTTGCACACTTGATAAGTGATCTTAGAAGCTTAACTTCAGTTACACATCCATAGCATTGAACAGCAAAATAATAACAACACAAGTCTTCAAATTAACTCCTCAATCCAAAGTTGTCACAATATAAAAGTATAATAAGTCAATCCCCCTAAGCCATCAAAGTTTTGGCTTTAAATAAGAAGTCTCATGAAACAAACTGATCTATATTCACTCAAACAAACCCATCTACTCTCATCCACCTATCTAAGTCGAATTCATTACTCTTATCCCAAGAAATATGACCAATCCCATAGAATCTCAAAACTGCCCTATTTCTATGGGATTTTTGAATGACTAGTCATGATTGACTAGCACCAAATGGGCCTAATAAAGCTTGTTCTATTCGAACTAAGCATAGCTGGCTTAGTCCTAGTTGCCAAGCTGTCCATCCATGCATTCAATTCGTGCCCAAGTGTCCTGCAACCACATCAACCATAGAGCTATTACGGGAATTTCTGAATCTGCCAATTTTGCACTAAAAACCAAACTTTCATAAAAACTTTAGAAATTGAAAAATTAAAATTAAATACCTGAATGGATATCAAATATACATCAAAATGGAATAAATGAAGGGAAAATGGATGGGAAATAGATGGATTAGTAAGTTTCTTTGAGCAAAAATAAGATCAAAACTAAGGCCCAACAGTCACCTCCATTCCCATTCGAGGGATGGTCTCTCTCCATCTCCCTTGTTTCCTCTTGAGTGCATCTCGACAATTCATCAAAATCATGAATCACATTGTTATTAAGAATAGTAGTATTAAATACATACTAGTCACGGGGGAGTCCTCCAAGAGCAATGAGAACGAGCTCTCAGTCAGCGACTTCTTCTCCAATAGCTAAGAGATGATTCTCGGTTTCCGTGAGCCTCATAAAATAGGATTAAATGGATTCTTCTTTGCCCTTCTTGATATTCTTCAACTTGTTCTTGAAAAAAAGAACTTGATTAGCATTGCTAGCCCTGAACATGCTAACCAACTTATCATACATCTCTTTATATGTACCCAGCTCGGAGATATAAGCAACCAAGTGCTTATGTATAGAATCCTTGATAATCATCTTTGCCTTGATTTCCCCTTTTCTATACTTCATCTTTGTGGCAGTCGGTGCATTTGATGGAGGCTCATTTATCTTCCCCTGCACATAATCCATGACATCTTGATCTTCCAATACCAAATCCAAAGACATCTTCCAAGCATGATAATCAGACTTATCAGTCAGCTTATCATCAGTCTTGAAACCCTTCTAGGTTAAGGAGGCCATTGGTCCTTGATAAGACAACTTCTTTGGTGATTTCTTTTCACACTAGCTTGGACTGTCTTCACATTAACTCCGATACCATGTTAATTTCAGATAACCACAGTATGTTCTATGCTTAATGCAGTTTACTTCAATCTTTCTTATAGGCCCCATTCAAATTAGCAATCACATAAATGTGGAAATAAATGTTGATAGAACATAATAATAGATCGACAGAAGACAAGCCAATATGATAAATCAGAATTTTTAATTGTTGAGTCCCCATTTTGCCTAATTTTGACACCTTTCCTAGACCTTATCTATCCCATTTTGACTTCTCCTTAACCCCTAACATGCTTATTTCGGTTATATCAGCTAGGTTTTGGCCAAAAGGGTACTATAGGCTTGAGGTATGCAAATTAACATTAAAAAAAAGTATCATTTTTACCTTTAATCTTAACTATTCCTTAACTAGTTATTTCCTTATTGAAATTATCATGACAAATGATCAAAGAATCCTATGCAGATTTTCTTTTATGCGAAACAGCCCCGAAATTCCTGAAGACAGCTCGTGCGGCCGCATTCCCTGCAGACGCTCCAGGAATCTTGTAGCGGATTTCCTGCAGCCGCTCCAATTTCCTACAACAGAATTAGTGGTTAGCTATGTTTCACTCACTACCAAATCAAACGATAACATGGGTTTTGTGGGGAATTCGTCGTACATGGACACTATCCTATTGGTCGTGCCAAATCTGCTTTTGAAACTACCCAGATTCGCAGACCTCTTCTCGTTGGCCGCATGAGGAGCAACTTCAGCCTTGTAACGAAAATTGTCTAATCCATGCTTTCAGTCATGGATTAGACCCAGCTTAGCTAATTTTGATGATATTGTACCTGTATTGATAGATCCTAGCTCAGATTAGAATTTTCCTCTTTCAAGCCAAATATGGGCTTTCGAACTTGTATAAATTTGACTGCGTTTTATGATGTGAGGAGTTGGTTGGGTTGGGATTTGCTAATAACATATCAGATTGTACTCGACTGTAATAAATCCGGTTAATACAATATTTCGTGTTCTGTCTACTCTGCTGAGCAAGCCTCTTTAATCTTGCAGGGGTTGTGAGTGAGGGAGGGCCCCCTTCATTCACAACTCCCTTAGTTGTGTGTGTGTGCATTTTTATTTCTGTTAAGCAGTAATAATTCTTTAATTCAGCTAATGTACTCTTTCTGAAGTTTTCAACAGCAATTATCAATTGATTAAATGGTTCAGCTTTTGTGTTAAATGTGTGGATTTCTTTGATCAAGTTTGATTTGTATTGTCAAGTTGATTTCTTTCTTGTTGTAAGTTTGATCTCATATCTTTTTGGTCACATCAGCAAGACTAAGAGTCGTAGAGGGATGTCTAGATCCACTCCATAGCCTTTGTTGTAAAATGTGGATTCAGAAAAGAGGCATTAGTTTGATGAGTGATTGACTGATTTGATTAATAAACACTTGAAGTATTAAGCTTGCATATATTTTGCACAGCATCTCATAAGCCTACTTACCTTGGGTTGACAATTTATGATTGACAAATTATAAGCCTATAATTTGACTCAACATTTTGGCGTCATTGTCGAGGAGGTGCTAAGGGATGATACTGAAAGTGTTTTTATGATTTTTTTTGTTGTTTGAAATTTTTTTACAGGACTGGGGAAGTTGAAGTGGTAAGACGTGGGGTAAGGCCTACGCACCTGCAGAGATCAGAATTTCGCCAAAGCCATGTCCTGCTTGTGTGGTAAGTAGAAGCTTTGAATTTGTTTGTATAATAGATGAATAGGGTCCAATATTTTCAATTATTTTTCGTGCTGGTGTGAGCACCATTTCATTTACTAATACACTGGCCAAAACAAGGAAGTCTGCAAGAAACAAGGCAGCAAAAGAAGGAGAATCTGAACAGGAGGTCTGTAGTCCTGAAGAGAGTTTGGTTGTTGATTCCAAACAAGTCAATACTTCTATAGCAGAATCTTTTGTTGGGAAATCCTATGTTGCTGCCCATTTAGAACCTCCCCTCCTAAGGAAGTCAACATCATTGCTCAGTGGTCAGCCTGAAGAGGAGTTCTTTATTAATCCTATTCAAGAACCAAAATTTCAAACCATTGATTCTGAGGAATCTGTATTTTACCGAGGTCCTACTCTCTCTTGGTCGAATATGGCTCATGAAGAAGATACTGGTAACACAGATGGGATCTACACTGAGAAAGAAGAGGAATTCGTTACCTTTGAATTCCCTATCAGGGAGATTGGTGGAGCTACTTAGATGAAAAACATTCCTCCCTCAGCCTTACCTAATTTTCGTGGGGCCTCTAGTGAAGATCCCAATGGCTTCTTATTTGAGTTCGATGTGTTATGTAGGAGCTATGACTATTCTTACAATGCTCAAAAGCTGAAATTTTTTCCTACTACACTGAAGGATGCAGCTCTCGGGTGGTTTGTGGGTTTGGGTCCAAACTCCATTTCAACTTGGGATGAAATGAAGAAGGTATTCCTGAAGAAATACCAAGATCATTGTAAATCTAGAGACCTCAGAGAAGAGATTTTTGGCATGACTCACTCAGAAGGAAGGGCAGAGTCTGGAGGACTTGGTGGAAAGATTTCAATATAATCTACAGAGATCCAAGATGAATCCTCTGAGCAAAGAAACCAAAAGGACAATTTTGCTTAGGGCAATCAGACCAGAATTTCTAGAGATTTTAAACTTAATGGGCGCAGGTGATGTATCAAAGTCGAGTTATGATGATGTGTGTCAGTTGTGTAGAAGATATTCAAGAGGAAATACCAAAGTTGGAGGTGGGCCAAGAGACACTTCTTCCAGGAGCGTCAAATCCATTGCCGGAACTGGAGTAACTAGAGCTGAAATGGGTAATTTATTTGAAAATTTTAAAACTGATATTCTTAGCACTTTATCTTCACAACTGGATGTTTTGCAGGCTAAGAAGAAGCAGGAGGAATTGGACAAAGCCATGGTTGTGTTCTTCTCCAAATGCAGGAAAAAACATGCTCTAAGGGAATGCCCTGCTGACAACATAGAGGCATGTCGAATTTGTGAAGCTGGGCATTCCACTGATCAATGTCCTTCTCTTCCTGAAATTAAAGCAGCATATATAGCAGATCAGGGAGTTGTCAATGCACTCTATGCAATGGCACCTCAAAGACCATGGCAGCCACGTCCTACAGGTATGTCACGGTCACATTTTCAATTTCCTTATGCTCAAAACCAGATGTGGAATATTTCAATGCCTTGGCAGTTGTTGAGATTTTGTGTATTTGGGGTAGCATCAGTTGTGCTCTAACTCCCAAATTTTGAGGAAGGACTAGAGTACACTTGATCTACAAGACCTAGAAATGAATTTGGGAAATTTCATCTGGTTTGGGAGAAATTTAATAAATTAATTATTTTAATATATTTCCTAAGTCTAAACTTAGGAAAATGAAATAATTAAAGTGAATTAAATTAAACATGTGATGAAATTGTCTTAAGTCACACGGATCAAGATTTCTTTTAATCTTAGCCATTGATTCAAGATCTGATCATGGTCGTTGGTTTCCCAACGAGAAAAGTATAAAGGAAAGGCTTGGGGTTATTTGTAAAGACACACAAAGGCAGAGCACTTAAGCTAAGCTGAGATTCTAGGGCGAGTTTGCTAAGAATTCTCATAAGTGTTTCAGCTGCAGAGAGGGGAATTTAGGCCAAGGGGATGATCTGATCCCAGGGTCTAGAATCAGCAAGAGGCAGAGATCAACTCAGAGAGGCAGCGCAAAGAAGTAGGAGAGCAACAGCAGAGAGAGCCGCAATTGTGCTACGCAGTGTTGTGCAGTCCCTCCAAGGACAACGTGATTTAGCTGGAAGCCCTTAAGGGTTACGCAGAGACCCTAAGGGGCAGCGTAAGGATTGCGTCACCCAGTCTGGGGTAACACAGCCCTTTCCAGGCCAGCGCTAAGGGACGCAGGGGCTTCAGAGGCTGACACAGAGGCTTCAGGGGCAGCGCTGGGGTTTCTAGGGCCTAATTTTGGCTGAGTCTTGTAAATCCCGTTTGAGGGTGTGGATCAGTCATTATTTTGGCTTCAGAAGAGCCAATGAGTTGTAGATCTATTATTTCTCTATCGGATCTATTATTTCTCTATCGGGTTTTCCAGATCTAGAACCCAGATTTTTTGTATTTAGAAAATTCTTAATAATAAAAACCCTCTGACCCGAACGGTTTTCTCACATTGGGTTTTTCGGGGGACTATTTGTCCGACTTCTTTGTGTCACTTTGTACATGTGTGCATGTACTTTTCTGAGTCTAAATTGGTGAAAGTTTGTTATGTGTTTTGCTTCGATATTGATCTGAATTTATTCAGTTAATAACTTAACTAAGTAGGAGAGCATAACCAGATTTAACAGTAAGATTTCTGCATAAGTATAAGAGTTAGAAATTTTCACATGGTATCAGAGCAATTGCAGATGCGGGAGGTCCAACGACAAGCGGGAATTCTGGTGTGAAAACAATGAAGAAACGGCTGACGCGGTCCGGAAGGAACGACACGGTTTTCGAGAGGTAGATTGCCGCGAGAGGGGAAGGGTGACGCAGTCTAACACTGTCTCCTAGCAAGCCCACACAATTACTGCACAGAGGCAGCTCAGAAACAGCGCTAAAATGGTCTGAAGCCAGCCAGTGTGATGCAAATCTGAATCTGTCAAATCCAGAAAAGACTGAAGATTCGCTGCAGAAATTCAGAAGCTACTGGTGGGGTTAAATTTCTGAAGACTTCATATTTTTAGCCTAAGCACAAGTGACAAAGAGAGGGAGGAGATCAGCTTCTCAAGGTGTTTCTAGCCAAAGAAACTTGCAGATTGATCCGAGGACCAAAGAGAGCTGAATCATTATTGTTTTGGCAGATTTCCAAGGAGGAAAATCAATTGTCAAAGGGAGCAGAAGGTGCACGTTTCGCCAAGGGCCTTAGATCCAGTTCTCTAGCAAAGAGAAAGGGAAGTTCCGACACATTTCTGAGCAAATGGCTCCTCATGGACTGCATGATCAGGACAGGTTGGATGGCCTTTCCAACTTCTCAGTTTGGAAGGCAAGAATCCTGAGAGTCCTTGAGGCATATAATCTAAGAGACCATGCAGAGCAAACTCTGCCCACACCGGCCGATGCAGATCTCCTATGGAAGCATAAGGAAACTGTTGGGCATGCCAAGCGGCTAATCATGGACAGAATTAAGGACCATATTGTACCACACATAGCTGAGAAGAAGACAGCTAATGAGATGTGGAAGGCCTTAATCTCCCTATATGAGGGAAAATCTGTAGATGTTGGAGACTCAGATGAGGTCATTCATGATGACCAAGGGAGAAGAAATGGAGCATTTTCTCTTCAGATTGCAGTCAATCAGAGACCAGTTGACTGCAACCGGTGCTAAAGTGGAGGATGATGTGATGGTCAGGAATGCTCTCAATGCAGTCACAGATGAGTGGGAAACCTTTGTCCAAAGTATCTTGGGCAGAGCGGACCTCCCAGATTGGGACAGCTTGTGGGCAATTCTGCGTCAAGAAGAACTCCACGAATTCACCAAGAAGATGTACAACACAGGATTGAGCAAAGTGAAGAAGGAAGATGAAGAAGATGCAGCCTTGGCATCAAAGAGGCAGAAGGGAAAGAAGAAGGATCTATCTATAAGATCAAGTGCTTCCAATGTGGTGAAATGGGACATTTTGCAACGGTTGTCCTCGAAAGAAAAAGGCCAAGGAAGCTTCTTCTTCCAAGGCTGCTATGGCAGATGATGGGTCAGAAGATGATGTAGTCATGAGCGCTCATGAACCACAAAAGTGGGGCGACATGGATCTGTAGAGGAGCTACAAAATGTAGGGCGGGATCCTTGAGCAACTCATCTCTTGGATCACATACGAGCTACGGGAGCCTTAAGACAGTAGCGGGACAAGTGGAGCAGTGGGTGCATAGATCACGGATGAAGCAGAGGCAAAACTGAAAATTAGAAGGAGCAACGCAGTGCAAATGCAACAGCAGCGTAGAAGCAGCAGCAGCGTAGGGGCTGATGTGACTTCACCAAAACAGAGGGCTTCAGAGGGACAACGCAGTGCGGCAGCAGCGTGAGAGATTTTAGCACAAGGGGTTGATGTGACTTGAGCAGTGCAGAGGGAGTCTGCTTACGCAGTGCAGCGTTGTTGTTGTGCATCATCCTTCAGATGCCAGCACAAATCAGTAGCCTATGGAACTTCAGTGATGAAAATGCAGCCCATCTGACTTTTCTGTCAAAGATTGGGCAGGAGATTCAGTTGTTTCTCTCAACAACTGAAGTTGCAGTGCAGCAGATCAGCAGTGGCAGTGCTATGAGCAGCACAGATGCAGCAAATTGAGAGGGAGTTGCAGTATAGATGTTGCAGTGGCAGTGGCAGAGTCATGGGCAGCAGTACAGAATGGCAGCAGTAGTGCAGAGATGAGTGGCAACAGGCCAAGCATCAGCAGCACAGAACAAGTACTCAAAGTCTTGTAATGCATGGTGTGATGTATTGCTAGAGCACACTCTTGATGCTAAGAGAGAGTGTTGAGATTTTGTGTATTTGGGGTAGCATCAATTGTGCTCTAGCTCCCAAATTTTGCGGAAGGACTAGAGTACACTTGATCTACAAGACCCAGAAAGGGATTTGGGAAATTTCATCTAGTTTGGGAGATATTTAATTAATTAATTATTTTAATATATTTCCTAAGTCTAAACTTAGGAAAATGAAATAATTAAAGTGAATTAAATTAAACATGTGATGAAATTGTCTTAAGTCACATGGATCAAACTTTCTTTTAATCTTAGCCATTGATTCAAGATCTGATCATGGTTGTTGGTTTCCCAACAAGAAAAGTACAAAGGAAAGGCTTGGGGTCATTTGTAAAGACACACAGAGGCAGAGCACTTAAAATAAGCTGAGATTCTAGGGCGGGTTTTCTAAGAATTCTCAGAAGTGATTCAACTGCAGAGAGAGGAATTTAGGCCAAGCGGATGATCTGATCCCAGGGCCTAAAATCAGCAAGAGGTAGAGATCAGTGCAGAAAGGCAGCACAGAGAAGTAGGAGAGCAGCAGCAGAGAGGGCAGCAATTGTGCTACGCAGGTGTTGTGCAGTCCCTCCGAGGACAGTGTGATTTAGTTGGAAGCCCTCAGGGGTTACGCAGAGACCCTAAGGGGAAGTGTACGGACTGCATCACCCAATCTGGGGTAATGCCGCCCTTTCCAAGCCAGGGTTGAGGGACGTAGGGGCTTCATAGGCTGACGCAAAGGCTTCAGCGGCAGCACTGGGGTTTCGAGGGCCTAATTTTGGCTGAGTCTAGTAAATCGCGTTTGAGGGTGTGGATCAGTCATTATTTTGGCTTCAGAACAGCGAGTGAGCTATAGATCTATTATTTCTTTGTCGGGTTTTCTAGATCTGGAACCCAGATTTGTTGTATTCGGAAAATTCTTAATAATAAAACCCTCCAGCAGCCAAAAGACCGATTTTCCCACATTGGGTTTTTCCGGGGACTATTTGTCCAGAAAACACTATGTCACTTTGTCTATGTGTGCATGTACTTTTTCTAGATCTGGATTGGTGAAAGTTTATTATGTGTTTTTCTTCGATATTGATCTGAATTTATTCAGTTAATAACTTAATTAAGTAGGAGGAGCATAACCAGATTAATAGTAAGATTTATGCATAAGTAAAAGATTCAAAAAATTTCACAGCAGCCTTGGCCTCCTCAACAACCTTGGCAAGGAAACTTTTCTCACCCTGTTGCTCAGAATTTTCCAGCTCAAAAATTTTATCCTCGGCAGCCCACACCGCAACAAATGATACAGCCACAACAATAGCTTCAGTTGCCTGCCCCACAAAATCAACCTCGTCCCACACAACTCCTTACTCAGCCAGTGTCTAACCCCAACAATAAAACCATCCAATCTGCCCATAATATTGGATTGGTCACTTATCCCACTTTTCCTACCCACTGTATTGCACCACAGCCGCAGCAGGAAATTTTTGTCCCTGTGTTATAGGAATTTCCTGTGTCACTGCAGGAAGTTTCTATTCCTGTGTTACAGGAATTTCCTGTGTCGCTGCCAAAAATTAACCTTAGATCAGGAAAAGTGGTGACTCGGCCCAAAAGAATTGAAGAGATTGTAGAGGAAGATTCTCTGGAAATGCCTGAAGTTGAAACTACAACTAAACCAACAGAACAAACTACTTTAAGGCCGCAAGAACCTTCCTCATCCCATACGGTTCAACCTCCTTTTCCGGAGAGGTTGGAAATGAGATTAAAACAGCCCGAGTTTGATCTTGTGTTTGAACTGAGAAATGTGTGCATTAAGATCTCGTTACTGCAAGCAATTAAGGATATCCCGGTTTATGCCAAAACAGTGAGGGAGCTATGTACCAAGAAACCAGGAAGACAGAAGAGAGAACCCTCCACAATTCAAGTAGGTGGAAAGCTTGCAAGTTTAATGTCCACTGGATTTGTTACTGAAAAATATGCAAACCCCGGAATCCCTATGGTCACCACCTTTATCAATGGGTATCCCATAAAGAACACTTTAATTGATTTAGGTGCAGACATTAATGTAATGACGATGGAGACGTTATCTCATAAAGGATCCTTTGACTTATTACCTACTCCTACCATGTTAGAATTAGCAGATAGGTCTAAGGTAAAGCCAGAGGGGGCATTAGAAGGCATTGTCATCTCATTAGATTCTTGGGAGTACCCTCCAGACTTATACGTTCTTCAGCCTAAAACCAACTTGGGAGGGCATCCTTTGATCTTGGGGAGGTCGTGGTTAGCCACAATAGATGCCTACATAGGGTGTAGGTCTGGAAACATGACCATCACTCATGGAACCGAAACAAAGCACATTAATTTGTATCCCCCTGTTAAATCCCTCTCGAGATCAGAAAATACACCTTGGGTTGAAGAAGAAGAGCATGATTCAGAATGTACCCAGCCAGTTTTAACAATTGCCCAAGCCATGAGCCTTAAGGAAAATTCAGAAGAAAATTTGATAAATTGTTGTATTTCTAATCCTGATTTTCTACAGCATTTAGAAGGGCGGTCTAGTCATAATTTAGATATCATTACTAATCTGCAAGATTTTTATGAGCATAGTACAGCAGTTGAACTACATTCAGCGCTCTTATTTTCATTTCCTGCATATTCCATGACTGAATGGGGGAGTAAGGTCGCTGAAATTTTTCCTGGAAAATCTTTAAACATTAATTCTGCCTTAACTCCTGAACAAGAAAAACAGTTAATTCAAACATTGAAAAACTTTTCAGATACATTTGCATGAGAATATACAGACATGAGGGGCATTCACCCAGATACATGCATTCATCATATTTATATAGAAGAAAATGCTAGGCCCGTGAGACAGCGACAGAGAAGGATGAACCCTGCCCTACAGGAAATTGTAAAAGATGAATTGCAGAAATTGTTAAATGTAGGGTTCATCTATCCTATCTCAGATAACCAGTGGGTATCTCCACTGGTTATTGTCCCCAAAAAGAATGGTAAATGGCTAGTGTGTTTAGATTACAAGTAACTAAACAAAGCTACATTAAAAGACCATTTCCCTTTGCCTCTTATAGACCAAGTGCTGGACACTTTAGCAGGGAAAAAGTATTTTTCCTTCCTAGATGGGTTCAGCGAATACAATCAAATTAGGATAGCTCTAGAGGACCAGGAGAAGACAACATTCACATGTCCCTGGGGTACCTATGCATATAAGGTATTACCATTTGGTCTATGCAACGCACCAGCCACATTCCAGCGGGCGGTCCTTGGTATTTTCTCTGACCTTTTGCATGATTGTGTGGAAGTTTATATGGATGATTTTACAGTAATGGGTGATACTTTTGAAGAGGCTTTACATAATCATGAAAAAGTTTTGCAGAGATGTAGAGAAACTAATCTTTCATTGAGTAATGAAAAATGTTTTATGATTATGACTGAAGGTATTGTTTTGGGTTACCATGTTTCTGCTGCAGGAATTAAAGTTGATCCGGCAAAGATTGAAGTTATTGTAAAGTTGCCCCCACCAACTAGTCAAAAGGGAGTTCAAAGTTTTCTTGGACATGCAGGCTACTACACAACGTTTGTTGAAAATTTTACAAAGGTAGCCTCTCCATTGTTCAAATTATTGACTAAGGAATCTGAATTTCATTGGAATGATGAGTGTCAAGCTGCATTTGATATACTCGAGGAAAAGCTTTCTTCAGCACCTGTCTTAAGAGGCCCAGATTTGAAATTGCCCTTTCACATTTCCACTGATGTCTCTGATTCAGCGATAGGAGCAGTATTGGGTCAGAAGGAGGATCCGGTAACCCATGCTATTTAACTCCTGCAAAACTGAATTACACGGTAACTGAAAAAGAATTCCTTCTTGTAATTTATGCTATTAACAAGTTTAGACACTACATCATACATCTGATGTAATTTTGAGTGGGTTATCATTCCAAGAAACAAGCAAACATCAACAGAGGACTGGACCGTTGGGAGGTAAGTTCGGTAAGGTATAGCCAGTGACAGGACACTTGAGCTAAGAGATAATGATGCTTAAATTTTAAAAGTTTGTAAGTTTAAGCTATGGTAACCCTTGCAGCAAACATGGTCGTAAACCGTTGCATCATAAATGAAGCCCCACGCTTGATCATCATGATTCTGATATGAACTGCAAAAATACTTCCGGTATCCATTCTGCAAGTCAAGTCATGATGATAATCGTGATCACGGCCTGCTTTGAAATATTTGTGCTCTTCGATATTTCCAATTTAAACCTCTCTTTGTCAAATGATCCATTGCAAGTTTTAAACAACCGCATTTCTATGAGCCTCATTCATTTTGTCTCTCCAATTTTTCCTTCATCATGTCAAGACTGCGTGCCCCTATTCAGTTTGAGCCGCAAGACCCTGCGTTGTTGGAAGTTGATCCTCGCAGTAAGGCGAGTATGGATAAAGCGGGGTGGTTGCCATTGTTTCAAAAATTCAATGGCTACAATTCAGAAGTCATGAAATCGTTCGCCCTGAATCTAAACGGTGATAAGGCAAAAGTTGGGAACGTTCAGTTCCAATTAACAGAGGATCTGGTGGCTCGAGCATGCGAGATATCACAGGATGGGGAACATTGGTTTAAGAACCAACACTTTAATAAGGGAATTTGCACGTCCTTTCTCAAGAAGGAGCATCCAAACCCCGACGGAGCAAGGGGATTCCACAAGAATTTCTAAGAAGTAAGTATCAGCACCTGTTATTTTTCCTGTAGAAGTATATAACATGCGAAGGTCAATTTGGGCTCGCGTTTTTATTTCACATTCGGCTTCTCGGACATTTTCAAGACAAGCCTTTGAATTTGCCATATTATTTGAAGAAGTCCCTAATAAAAATGTCTACAGCTGCTAAGGAAAGGGTAGCCCACTTGGATGAAAGCCTCTATCACCATGGGCTTGTAAAGATCATCTTGATGGAGTTTTTGCAGAAGAAGAAAAAGACGTAGGAGGATTTTCTGGTCGAGAATTATTTCGTGGAGGACGGAAACTCTGATCCTTCAGAGCCCCAAGAAGAAGAGCCAGAGGAAAAGCCAAGGAAAAAACCACAGACTCGTGGACCAAAGACAAAGGAGAATGAAGAAGATGAAGAAGGGGTGGTGACCATAGTTTTCAAAATCGGCCGGACCGGCTCGGAATTGGCTGAGTCAACCGAGCCAGACCCCCGACCAGACCGACTCGGTGGAAAAACCAGTCCGGAGACCAGTTTCTGACCGAGCCGGCCGAGCCCGAGCTAAACCGACCAAGCCACTCCAAGCCGGCGGCGAGTCCCTCTCAAGCTAAAAATCGGACTTGAAAATTAATTTTTTGTTGTTGTTAGGGTTTTATGCAAGGTTCAACCCTCCTCATCCTATTAAAGCTACCCAACCCCTCTCATTTCTTCACATCTATCTCATTGAATTTGAGTGAGCATTTGTGAAGAATTTGTGAAGAGTTGTGGAGTTGGTTTTGGAGCAATTTTGAGAAGTCTTTTGGGCAAGATTTGGAGTAGCGATGAGGAACTTATTGGGCAAGCTTGGGAGTAGCATTGAGGAGTTGGTTTGTTGGAGCTGCATTGAGGAGGCTAGAGCCTAGAGGTTATTTTTTTTCCTTCTAAAATCTGTCTTTGTTTGTTTTATTTTTTTTGCAAATCTGAAAATGGTAAACATAGTTTTTTGTGAAAGAAATGAACATAGAATGAATAGTCTTTTTTTGTTTTCATTTTCAGATTTAAACCTTTTCTTTCCAAGTCAAAAACTCAATCCAAAATGGCCCCTAGAATGAAAGACACTGCTTGGGCATATGCTGAAATGGTTGATGATCAAATGCATTGTAAATTTTGTAAGAGAAAAATTAAAGGGGGTGGAAGGGGCATTCATAGACTAAAACTACATTTGGCTAGTCTTAGAGGCCAAATTACTCCATGTGAAGCAGCAATAGAAGAAATTGGGGAAATTAGGAAGGAGTTCAAAGAGCAATTTCAAAAGTTTGAGGAAGACAAAGCTAGGCAAAAAGAAAGAGGCTGAAATTAGGAGGAAGAGAAATATACAACACATGATGGCTGCCAACCCAACTGTTGATTATGAGGGTTCTTCATCTATCCCTTGCACTAATGCATCAAACCCCTTTCGCTATGTTCCTCCCTCTATGGAGTCTATTACTGAAAAGGGTAAGGGTGCAATGAGAAATAGGGGTACTATCAGAATTTTTTTCATAACCTCTTCTCCCTCTAATAGTGAACATGGTCCTAGTCCTACAAGTAGAGGTCAAGTGCAACCCACTTTATATCAGCATTGGAAAAAAGAATTGAGAGAAATTGCTTGTGATTACATTGCTAGATTGTTGTATGATGTTGATATTCCCTTCAATGCTACTCGTTCACCATATTATGAACCTATGTTTGAGGCCATATATGCTGCTGGAAAGGGCTTAAAACGCCCTACTATGCATGAGTTAAGAGGATCTCTTTTGCAAAAAGAGATTGTGTCCATTGATGATTATTTAAAAGAATTCAAAAACTCATGGTCACATACAAGATGTACCATCATGTCAGATGGATGAACTGATCAGAGGAACCATACCATCATAAACTTTCTTGTCTTTTGCCCACGGGGAACCATGTTTCTAAGATCAATTGATGCATCTGATAGGGTGAAAGATGCACACTTATTTCAGCTTTTGGATGAGGTTGTTGAAGAGGTGGGGGTGGCAAATGTTGTTCAAATCATCACAGATAATGTCTCTAACTATGTTCTTGCTGGTAAATTGTTAGAGGAAAAACACCCAGCCATCTTTTGGACCCCATGTGTTGCACATTGCATATAGACCGCATGCTTGAAGATATTGGCAAAATAGATTGCATCAAGAACACTATAGAGCATGCCAAAAGCATCACAAATTACATTTACAATCACTCATGGATTCTGAATCTGATGAGGAAAGACACAAGGGGCAAGGAAATTATTATCCCTGCCATCACTAGATTTGCAACACATTTTTTGGCATTGCAATATATGCTTGCCCAACATAGAAACTTGCAAAAGTTGTTTTCTAGTGATGAATGGAATGAATGTTAGTGGGCTCGCAAACAGGATGGCAAAGATGTGAAAAAGAAAGTTAATGGATAAATATTTTGGAAAAAGGCAGATTGTGAAACTTGCTGAGCCACTGGTTAAGGTGTTGTGGTTGGTGGATGGGGAAAGATTGGTTATGGGCTTCATTTATGAGGCTATGGATCAAGCAAAGGAGAAAATAAGGGCAGCATACAAGGACAAAGTGGGTAAGTATAGGCCCATTTGGGCAATAATTGATTAAAGATGGAACAATCAACTCCATCGCCCTATACATGCAGCTTGGTATTTTCTGAACCCAAGGTATCATTATAAAGCTCAGGAAGCAAGAGCTTTGACTGGGGAGGTTAGAGATGGATAGATTGACTGAGTTGATCACATGATCCCCACAGAGAGTGGCCAGTTGCAGATACACAATCAAATCACTGTGTTCAGCCAAGCCACGGGTACCTTTAGCAAGAACCTTGCAAGGATTGCAAGGGAATCAAATGAGCCAGGTAAACAAAGAATTTCAATTTTCAAATTCATATTTTATTATTTTGTATAATGTTTTATAATTTCAAAGTTGGATATAATTTGTTGAGCTAACTGAAACTCATTTTTTGCAGCACAATGGTGGGAGGCATTTGGTAGCCATTGTCTTGGATTACAGAGGTTTGCAATCTACATTTTGAGTCAAACTTGCAGTGCTTCTGGGTGTGAGTGCAATTGGTCCGTCTTTGAAAGGATTCACATAAATAAGAGAAATCGTTTGGAGCACAAACAGTTAAATGATCTAGTGTATGTCCAGTACAACCTTCGACTAAGATGCAACCAATTGCTGAACAAAATACTTGATTCAGATCCCATTGTGTTGGAGGATATTGATCCAACATCAGATTGGATAGTGGAGACTTGTCCACCAGAGTTTGACTCTGATGAGGATATTGGTGTGGAGATGGACTTAGATACATAGGTAGAGGCTCTGCTCAATGCAGATCCACTAGTAGCAAGCCCAGTCCCAAGCCCTCCAGTTGCAGCCCCAGGCACTTCCTCTATTTAGTTGCGACGGAGGCGCATAACTCATCTATCTCAGGCTCAGCGTGCTACAGTTCTAGTTGAGGATGTTGATTCAAAGGAGAAGCGAGCGGTTTCCCCCTCTGGTTCACAGTTTGAGGTAGAGGACATTGGCTTGTCAGATGTCCAGCAGTAGTGACTATTCATGTTTTGTTGTAGAGGCCATTTAGAGCCTCCTTGGTTATGTTTTTTGTTCTAATCTCTATATCATCATCATGTATTGGACAGTGCACTGGGTGCAATTTTGATATAATGGATATATTCATGAGCCTACTTTGATCATATGTTGTCTTTTGTCTATATTGTAATACTTTGTGTTTGGAAACATGAATGAAAATCTTTAAAATTATGTTTTTTTATAAAAAAATTAATATATAATGTATTTTTTACAAAGACCGAGTCACTGAAACTGAATCGGCCGAGTCGACAGCGAGTCGGAGTCGGAGTCTGAGCCGACCCTCGGCCGTTTCAGAACCCAAGTCCAATTTTTAAAACACTGGTGGTGGCCGGAGAGACTACAGGTAAAAAGCCCAAGTTAAAGGGCACTTCTACCCCCTCTAAGAGACTCACAAGGAGCCAAGCTGCAAAGCTGGCTATAAAGGACATAGAGAAAGGGGGGGTACTGCCCAAGAAAGTTGATAAAAAGAAAGAAAAACTCCACAGCTCACCTAAAGAGAAGGAGAAGGTGGAGACAGTTGCATTCATTGGCGAAGAAACAATGTCCTTCTAGGATACCTCGCTACAGGAAAGCGGGAATTAAACAGCAAAAGAACATGAGGACCTTAATGTGCCTCAATCATCCCAAGGACATCATGAGGGGGAAGTAACCCCCCAAAAGAAGCGGTCTGTACAAGAGTTAGAGGATATTATTACTAAGCTCACATTTTCAGAATGGGCCTTGAGAAAGGAGAAAAAAGCTCTGAAAGAGAACAGACTTCGTATGCAGAAAGAGCATGAGGAATGGCACTAGTAGGCAGCCCGATATATGAAAAAGAAGCAGGCTTAGATTGACCATCTGAAGAAGAAAAATGAGATTTACAGGGGTCAGGTTCAAGCAGAGTACAGTAGGGCCCAACTGGATCATTTGGTTGCAGTAGTTGCAGCCCAGAGCAGAGACTAATTTCCTGTTTTGGAGGATGCAACATTTTTTCTTGCATAAGGGACATGCAAGAAAGCAAATGTGGGGGAGATGTTGAGTCCCCATTTTGCCTAATTTTGACACCTTACCTAGATCTTATCTCTCCCATTTTGACTTCTCCTTAACCCCTAATATGCTTATTTCGGTTATATCAGCTAGGTTTTGGCCAAAAGGGTACTATAGGCTTGAGGTATGCAAATTAACATTAAAAAGTATCATTTTTACCTTTAATCTTAAGTATTCCTTAACTAGTTGTTTCCTTATTGAAATTATCATGACAACTGATCTAAGAATCCTATGCATATTTTCTTTGATCCGAAACAACCCCGAAATTCTTGAAGACAGCTCGTGCAGCCGCATTTCCTGCAGACGCTCTAAGAATCCTGTAGCGGATTTCCTGCAGCCGCTCTGATTTCCTACAACAGAATTAGCGGTTAGCTATGTTCCACTCGCTACCAAATCAAATGAGAACATGGGCTTTGTGGGAAATTTGTCATACATGGACGTTGTCCTACTGGTCACGCCAAATCTGCTTTCGAAACTACCCAGATTCGCAGACCTCTTCTCGTTGGCCGCATGAGGAGCAGCTTCAGCCTTGTAACGAAAATTGTCTAATCCATGCTTTCAGTCGTGAATTAGACCCAGCCTAGCTAATTTTGATGATATTGTACCTGTATTGATGGATCCTAGCTCAGATTATCATTTTCCTCATTCGAGCCAAATATGGGCTTTCGAACTTGTATAAATTTGACTGCGTTTTATGATGTGAGGAGTTGGTTGGGTTGGGATTTGCTGATAACATATATCAGATTGTACTCCACTGTAATATTTTAGATTAATACAATATTTCATGTTATGTCTACTTTGCTGAGCAAGCCTCTTTAATCTTGCAGGGGTTGTGAGTGAGAGAGGGCCCCCTTCATTCACAACTACCTTAGTTGTGTGTGTGTGTGTGTGCATTTTTATTTCTGTTATGCAGTAATAATTCTTTAATTCAGCTAATGTACTCTTTCTGAAGTTTTCAGTAGCAATTATCAATTGATTAAATGGTTCAGTTTTTGTGTTAAATGTGTGGATTTCATTTGATCAAGTTTGATTTGTATTGTCAAGTTGATTTGTTTCTTGTTGTAAGTTTGATCTCATATCTTTTCTGATCACATCAGCAAGACTAAGAGTTGTAGAGTGATGTCCAAATCCACTCCATAACCTTTGCTGCAAAATGTGGATTCAGATTAGAGGCATTAGTTTTATGAGTGATTGATTGTTTTGATTAGTAAACACTTGAAGTATTAAGCCTACATATATTTTGCACAGCGTCTCATAAGCCTACCTGCCTTGGGTTGACAATTTATGATTGACAAATTATAAGCCTATAATTTGACTCAACAGTAATTCTTCTTGTTCAGCAAAGATAGAGAGAAATGTTAGTTACAACAGTCAACAAGATGCCCTAGCCAGCAAAGACTTTTGTTGGTCAAAATAGCTCTTCCAACCTCCAAGAGGTTCAGTCAAACTCAATCTTTCTTCAGTGTCACACACAGCCCACAAAACAGCCCTCAAAACTAGACAACGCAAGTCAATTTCTTGCAGTCAAAGACAGCCAATGCTACAGTCAAAGTGTTGCAGTCAAAGTCAATGGGTTTCCTTGATTTTTGTGCCCTCCAAAGCAGCCTTCCAAAATTGGAATTTCTGGGCAGAAAACGCAGTCAAAGCATGAGGGTTAACCCAAAGTCAACGTTGGTCGACGTTGTCCAGATTTGCCCTAAATTAGTCTGAAAACTTCAGCAACCTGTTTCACACGTGGGAGAGAGAGAGAAACCTCCAAAGGTTGTATGAACCAATCAGATGATGAGGAATGTGTGTTATGAGATGATAATGAAGTGAGCATCATCTCTCTCCAATTTATATCCATCAATGAGGGTGTGTGACACATCTTTTGGGGCTTGTGAGCCTACATTACAATTTCGGCCGACCTTGACAATTTGCACGTGTGGAAAATAAATTCAAAATATAAGTTCTGCTCATCCAAACAAGATGATCTTTAGATCAATCTTGCACTTCTCCGAAATAGGAATCCAACAAAAATATCATTTCCATCGTTGAGCAATGTAACATAGAGTTTGGACCTAGTTGCCCAAAATTAACACAAAGCCAACCCTTTTGAAGAAGTTGTCAATCACCAAGAATGGAAGGATGCCATGAATGAAGAATATCAATCTATAATGAAGAATGGCGTTTGGGAGATCATACCTAGGCCTGAAGACAAATATGTGGTAACTTCCAGGTGGCTCTACAAAGCAGATGGAAGTATGGATAAATATAAGGCAAGATTTGTGGCTAGGGGCTTCTCTCAACAAGAAGGCATCGACTATGAAGAGACATTTGCTCCGACAACAAGGTATACAACTATTCGTTTGATGGTCTCTTTGGAAGAATTGATGGGATGGAACATCCACCAAATGATGTCAAGACTGCATTTCTAAATGGCACAACTGATGAGGAAGTCTATTGAACAACCCTTGGGATTTGAACCTCTAAAATAAGGTTGTAAAGGGAGAGTCGGTAATCATTCTTTTGTATGTGGATGATCTTCGCTTGACAGGTGTGGAAGGTCGAATTGAAGAATGTAAGAGGCAACTAGTAGCAGAATTTGACATGAAGGATCTGGCGCTGATGCCCTACTATTTGGGACTCGAAGTCTGGCAAGGACCTGCGAGATCTATCTAGGTCAAGGGAAGTATGTGATCAAGATGTTAAAGAAGTTTGACATGATGGATTACAAACCAATGACAACCCCGATGACCACAAACTTGAGGAGACTAAGGAGTTTTGATTCTAGCCCAGTGAATCCTACTAGGTATGGACAACTGATTGGCTCACTAATGTACTTGGTGAATACTCGACTAGACATACGTTTTGCAGTAAATGTTCTCATTGAATTCCAAGTGGAGCCAAAGCATGATCACTGGATAGCAACAAAACATATACTGAGATATCTGCAAGGAACTATCCACTACTGCCTGGAATAAGATAGGAGGAAGAATGTCCACTTGATTGGATATACAAATTCCGACTAGGGAGGCAGTGAGCAGGATGGAAGAAGCACTACAAGAGGATGTTTCAGTTTGGGATCTTCCATGATCTCATGGATGAGCAGAAAGCAAGATATGGTTGCTTTGAGTAGTGTTGAGGCTAAGTATATTGCAGCCTGTGGAGTAAGCAGAGAAGAGGTCTGGATGAGGACACTGTTATCTAACCTATTTGAAGGACCAATGGACCCTACGGTGATACATTACGATAACATTAGTTGTATACGATTGTCTGAAGACCCAATGTTTCATGGAAAGACAAAGCATATCAACAAGTATCACTACATTCGGAAGCCAGTACAAGATGGTGTAAGGAAGCTACAATATATCTCCACCGATGAGCAAGTAGTTGACATATTGACAAAATATCTTCCTAATAAGAAGCTTGTATATTTGAGAGACAAGCTTGGTTTGGTTGATGTATCCTTCCTGGTGGAGAGGGAGAGATAAGCACATCATTCTTGTCTTCACTTGGGAAGACAAAATGGAGGATTGGGTAAGCATCTGGAATTCGATACTCTTTGAGGATGAGGTAGGACATCCAATATAAGAGTAGTCGCGAACTGATATTCTTTGAGGACTAGCTATCCAAGATAAGAATAGTCCAAGGAAAGTCATACTCTGTGAACACCTAGGTGGGGTATGTACCTTGAGAGACAATGATGATGGTGTCTATAAATCATTGGTCTTGCTAGCATTTTGCTCTGATCTTGTGGAGAGATAGATTTGTTAGTCAAGGCCTTGCTATATGACAATGTTGGTTGATATGATGCTATACAGATGGGTTATCAATCTGACTCTTCTTATGAGATCTCTTCAGATTGAGAATGTCCATGTACCATTTATGAATACCTCCCTAGTCAAGAGGGAGTGTTGAAAAAATGTGTAACTAAGTTCGGTCTTGATAAATATATAATGCACTTTTGATTCTTCTATATTGTAGAATGAAAGAAAAATTATTATTATTATTTTTGGAGCATGGGTTTCATGCTCAAGGTCTTTTATTTTATAGGTCAAGCACCCATTGAGTGATTTTAGGGGTTTCCCTAGGTCAAGAAGTCAAAAGAGTCATTGTCATAAGTTGAAAACCCCATTGGGCACATTGTAATTTGTACAGAATATTATTTTTGTTATCAAAAGTGTCAAAATACCCTTCAAGACCAAGTCAATCTGCCTGGCAACTGGCATGTCGGCCTAATTTGAGGAGCCACGTCCACCCTTGAGAAGCCTATATAAAGGAGGAAACTCGACATCCTTGAAGCGCATTCATCTCTCACTCATCTAAGTGAAGGAGGAAGAAGAAGAAGGTAGCGAGGAAGAGGAAAAAGAAGACTTGATTTTGGGTTATTTCTCTCTCCCATGTACAAAGGAAGGCTAGGGTTTCTGCAACATATCTAGGGTTTTCTTCTACAAGTTCGATCTTGAAGAAGGGAATGAAAGAAGGTCAAACAAAGGTCACAAGAAGCCATACACAAGCTCCAGAAAGAAGAGAAAGCCAAGTGAAGGTCTGAGGAAGCCTTGGAAGGTTGAACGAAGCTCACACATGTGGCAGCAGCAACCGCAGTAGTGCCAAAAATTTCAGGTCTACAGTGGAGGCCGAAATTTTGTAGCTGAGGGTCGAAGTTGTGCTACCATAAGAGATTTGACTGGGTTTAACTTGGACAAGGAAAGCACATCATCCCGAAAGGTGGGACTTGATCTTGGAGGGTATTGGTCTTGGTCTAGAGGTCTTAAAATTCGTCAATTGAAGGATCTATAAGGAAGAGAAGAGATTTACAGGTTTTCCTCTCAAGAGGAGAGGTTTTGGCCCTGGCTTGCAACCTATATTTTGTGTTCTTGTTCTTCTTGTTTTTGTTAGTTGTTTGATGATATACAAACATAATAATAACTAAAGAAGCTAATAAGTAAAAAAAAAGTAAAAATACATCACAAGCAGTTATCATAGAAAGAGAAATCACTCCAATCTTGCCCTTTAGATTTCTCAATATGTCATACCTAGGCAATATGAGGTGACTTGCATGACAGCTTGTACAAGCACAAATCCCGAGACATCAAGTAGCATCTTACAAACCTATGAACTGGAATGCAAAAAGAATGTTGAACATTACATATGCACATTCTTGAGGGATTGGAGAGCCCACCTCTTAGTAGAGTACTCTAAAAATAAGTCTGCATGTGAATTGTTGGACGAACTCACCCATGATGATAGGTACAAGGTAGAAAATGAGATCATCTTCTATGGATCAAATATATTTTGTCCCCGATCTGCACTCCGAGAAAAGCTCATTAGAGCTTCGCATGATAGACCAGTCGAAGTCACATGGGAGCCTTACCCTCAAGACAGGGATTGCATAGATATGGAGCAAAACAAGCTAAAGACTAATGACAAAGGCCATAAGGAAAAATAGATTGCAGCAACAATATTCCCTTAAGTTTGTGACAGCCTTATAAAGGGAGGGGACGCAAGACACGTTACCTACCAGAATCATCGTAAAAAACATGGAAAGAGTTTGGTAGCAAAGGCTACTAAATCACAGGACTGTGAAGCTGACCCTCCTAATCTTCTAAAGGAACCTCATGCAATTGAGCTAAGTACTAAGTTTTAATATGAAATTTTCGTTACACTTAATATCTGCAAAGTTGCTACAGTGCTTTGTGCTACAAAATATCTTAAGGTTATAAAAAGGGAAGGGTTGGAAGTTTTTCAAAGTCAGAAGGATGTCATGACTGTATTGTAGGCTGCCAAAACTTTCTTACCATGGTCAAATGATTACCAAGTTACAAGGAGCCATATTGTCATTGATCCTTCCCAGGGTGAAGGTCCCTACTGTTAGCCCCCCTGTAAAATTTTGACAAGCAAATTAGGGGGCTAAAATGTTTCTGAGACTTCAATAAATGCATCTCCCCTAAGACACATCATCCTTGAAGTCTCCTGGGCCTTTGCCTTTGATAATCCCCTCTGTTGATTTCCATTATAAAAGACCTCTGATTGCAGAAACTTGTGCTCACAGAAGCCTTCATTTACCCCTTATACCCCTGCAAAATATCCCTCTTCATCCCTTTTTTTTTCCCTTTGTCAAAGTCCCCCTTCCTCCCCTAAATCATTCCCAAAACCCCCTTTAAATCAAACCTCTACCCTTGGTTTGGCCCATTTCACCCTTTATCTCCCTATCGTTACCCTTTAGAGGCTTCAAAATGCATTAAAATGGCTTAAAAACCCATTTTCCACATTATAATAGGCCTAGCCCCTCTTCTGCTAGCCCCCGCACCTTTTCCTCCAAGTGACCCAGCGTCGGAACCACCCACCAGCACTGAAAAGCGCCTATCTCCAATGTGTATCGGGTGCAACATCGACCGTTGATCTTATTGATCGGACAGTGATCGTTGACCCCGCAACCTTCCGTGTTCCCCCGTTCATGTCCCAGATCGCGCCATCGCCGTCCGTTTAAAGCGTTGATCCGACGGTCATCAATCTGCCCGCCCGGTGGTCCTCCGCGCACTGTTCCTAAACCAGTGGTTTCTATCGCACCGCCTTTGGGCGGTAGGCGGTTTTCCCTCGTCGGCCAGCGATTCCATACAACAATCGACACGCGTCCTCCTGTACGATTTCAAAACCGCCGTCCCCGCGCGTTAACGTCGTCCATCGCGCATTATTGTTCGGACACGGATGCCCAGCGATATTGCCGTGGACCGTCCGATCTGGGGCGGGCCATCCAACCGCTATCGCTCGCCGAAGATGCGCGGTAGTTAACCTAGATGCACACGCGATAACCCAGGGTATGGCCCGCCATCCGTCGCCCTCCGACGCATCCACCGCCCTCCGACGCATCCACCGCCGTTGATCTCCATCATGATCGGACGGTCCACATTCAATTGCCCCCGCTGTTGACTATTCCGTCATTCGTCCACGTGTCTCCTCCGTACATTCGTCCACCCCCGTGACATATATCCATTCCAAGGCCAAATTTCATGGTTTTTACGTTAAACTGTCTGCTCCGACGTCTGTCCATGCATTTCCCGCTCTGCCACGTCACCCCCACGTGCACCCGTCGTACGTCATCCCATGCATCGCATATATTTGTGAAAATTTCGTGTTTTTTTTAAGGTTTTTCATTCGTATTTTGCTTCGCAGACCGCCAACCTCCACCAGAGCATTTTTCGCCATTTCTCTGCGATTTTTCCTCCATTTCATCATCTGCACAGCCATTTCCTCCATCCACACTGCCTCCATCATTCCCGTCCATGGATTTCTTGACAAGTTTGCTGTTTTGCAGGGTTTCAAGCGCGGAAAACCGCCATGGCTCATTGTTTCTGTCACAGTGGAAGACATGCAGGAAAGGGCCATGTACAAAGATACATTTAATGAAGAAAAGGCCCAGGGAAGTGTTTGACGTTATTGTAATCAAAGGACAGGGTCAAAATTCTGTCACTCTCCTCCCGAGCCATTAAAAGCACAGAGTTCACGGCCAAAAAGTAACTGTGGGAGCGGCAAAGAGAAATCAGCAAGGAAATCGAAGAGTTAAAGCGTTAAACGGGAGATTTTAAAGGATTAATCCAGTTTTTCAGAGGCAAGGTACCAGATAGAAAACCTCGAAGATCAATCAGAAGTTTAATGCACGGGAAACCGTACCACCAGGGTCTTCTACAGCAGCAGAATGTTTTTCTTCATCAGAGGACAAAGTGCCCATGCAGTTTTTATTATACATCGTGTTCCTGAAGTTTCTTATCCCAACAGCAGTCCTACATGCTTAGAAGCATTTGTTGCACAAGTAGGGCAGACCTCACTGTTTCTTCTTTTTCCTTTGTTATTTCACCAAATGTACCACACAGTACTGCAGTCAAAACACCTAAGCCATACCAGAGATAAATGCAAAGAGTTAAAACAGAGTGGGTTTCGGCCCTCTCTCCCTTTTCTGCGTTTAATGTTTCATTTAGTTCTCACCTACCACCTCAGTTCATCTGCTGTTATAAAATCCATGAGAAAATATTGTAAAGGTTGTTGACCAGTTATCAAAGAACTGCAAGTAGTTTCTTTGAGACACAGTCTCTGTGTAAAGATTGTAAGATAGGTGGAAGGAAATGTTTTCAGACTGAGTATTCAGCTATTGGCAATGTTGTACTTGATTGGTATTGTTATTTAATATGACAAGCACATTTCTTTGGATCCTGATCTGAAGCAACGGTGATGTTTTCATATCTCTGTGTTTACATTCATTTCATTTCGTTTCTACTGGCTTGCATCAGAATATTGGCATAGGATTTACCCTTGTTAGGTACCCTATGTTTCTGCTCTCCTTGTCATTAATGTTTCTCTTCTGAATGTGTTATCTAAGAAATGATTTCAGTTGGTTTAACCAGTGTAGTGGATGTTATTGCCTGCTCTCTGATGTATGAATTAAATGAATTCAGTTCTTAGATGTTTCTTGTTATAGATTTAGTAGGAAGATTTGGGAACACTGGGGATTAGAGTTAGCCCTGTCCACTAGGATCCTTGTACAACCTGCTGATCTGTAACTCTGTGCCCTGAATCTGTGTTATCTCCTCCCCTTCTATTTTTCCATGTCACACAATCATCTTGAAAGATCCTAAGTTTCAGATGACTAGCCCAATTGAAAGCCTGCCTGTTGAGTAGCAAGCAAATCCTTTCCTAACTCCATTGCCCAATGGTTTTGAATATTTCCTGGAATATTTCACCTCTGCCTTATCCCTCTTTGCTCATCCTGGCCTCACATTGAAACCTTCTTTCCTGACAACCAACAACCAAAACAAACAATCAACAAACAAACCTCGTGCCTATAACTAGCCTAAAACCATAACATTTGAGCCTCATAGATATAAACCTTTGCTCAAAGTAGAGAGATCCCTCTCTGGACCCAGGAGGGCTAGATCCTGAGGTCTGAAAGTGGTTCTGATGTTGTCTCATCTTTTGGTCTTCCCAATCTGGCCAAAACATGGGAACCCCAACACCTCACTTGCATGAGGGTAGAATTATTTAATAACCAGCCCTGCACAAAAGACAACATTTTAAAAAAAAGGCAATGGGCCATCTCCAAATAATGTGGAAACGGCAACAAAGCATAGACAGCTAGTGGAAACTAGTGTGAGCTTATTGCCACCAAAAACAGGATCAATCGCCTCCAACTTATTACTCAAGCCATTGAAGGTTTTTGCTATGCCAGGAGGAGGAACTTCGTCTGAAACAAAGATTACTTTATCAGTAGCACACAGCTATAATTTTTTTCCCTGTGATCTAGTAAGAGGGAGCAGCAACTATTGCATGATTATATTTCCCCCAACATTATGGTCATCAAACTACAAGAGGAAAAATGGGATGTTGGTATGCCAAATATAATAGTTGTGAGGCACCTAGACATGCCATTGCTTAAGGGCACGCAATGTCGGGAAGGGGGAACTGTAATGTCACCAATGGATTAATTTCCCACAGGAGGACGAAATGGCCGATCCAACCTCATAGGCTATAGTCTTGATGAAAGAAGAAAACCCAATTATCCAATGTTTGGGGCTGTTAAATTTTGGGTACCAGAGGACAAGTGGTTCCCTAAGGCTTTGATCTTTTGCCTAGGGAAAAGTGTCCACTTTATTGTACTTCTTCTCCTAAAGTGACTTTATAAGTGGTAAAGTCAGTCTAATTTAAAAGTGACTTTATAAGTGATAAAGTTACATTCTAATTTTAAAGTGACTATTAAAGTCAATGAAGAATTAGAAAGTGAAAAAGTGACTAAAGAAATAAAAGGCTAAGTGTGTCTTTATTTAAGTGGATGAGTTTAGCACGGAAATCAAGATAAGTTGGATTTTGTGAATGCTGTAATTTTCCTGTGTATTTCATTTTCTCTGTAAAAAAATTTCAGATATACAGAAGAGCTCTCAAACTAGTTTTCCCTAAGAATTGTAGGGGTTTTTCCAGGGTCACATTGACCAAAAATCACTGTGTCATTTTCTGTGTGTGGTTGTTCAGCATTTTCCAGCAGTCGTAAAATCCTCAAATTTGTGTTTTCAGAAATAAAAGTCAATTCTAGATTTTAGAGTTATTATCATACTTGGATTTAACATTAACTGCATGGAGTGATAAGGGAAAACTGATAACCGGAGTGGGGATTGAAATTTTACATGGTATCAGAGCTTAGTTGGCTGGAAATTGCAGTTTGGGACAGCAGTGTGAAAATTACCGCAATCTGATTTTTACACAAAAAAAACAGAAAACCTTTACCCAAATTTGAAATTTCAGTTTATAGGACAATGAATCATGTCTTTGGGATTGAGGGTTGAAGACAGGTTAGATGGGCAGAGTAACTACAGTGCATGGAGGGCGAGAATCCATAGTATCTTTGAGGAAGCAGAGGTTTGGGGGCATTATGGTGCATACCACCCAGCTGGCAGCACCCAGTAGCAGTACCTGTTGACCCTATACATTTAGCAGAGTTCAATAAAAAGAATGCTAAGGCCAAAAGACTGATATTGGATAGAGTCAAAGAAAATGGCATTCCTCATGTGAGAGGAAAGACATATGCACATGAAATGTGGACTGCCATGACTGGGCTTTACCAGAGCACAAATGAGAACAGAAAGATGGTCCTAAAGGAGAAACTGAAGGCCATAAAAATGGCTAAGACTAACAGTGCTACAACATACCTCATCAAAATCACTTCGGTGAGAGATGACTTGGCAGCCGTAGGTGAGACCATTGCACCCACTTAGTTGGTGAGGATAGCTTTGAATGGACTTCCCAAGTCTTAGGAGAGTTTTGTAGATGGTATTGTTGCACGTGAGAACCTTCCAGGATGAGAGAGGTTGTGGGATGATTGCGTTCAGAATGAGATCAGGAAGAACCATCTAGGGGCAGCCAAACAAGGGGAGGAGGATGACAATGTGGCATTATTGGCAAGAGGCAAGAAAGGCAAAGCAAAGAAGGGAGCTTCCACTAGTGGAGGCAAAGGAAAAGGTAAAGGCAAGCACCAGAACAAAGAGAAGGACTATTCCAAAGTCAAATGTTGGAATTGTCAAAATATGGGACACTATGTTGTTGTGTGTCCAGAGAAGAAGAACAAGAAAGGGAAAGAGAAAACCACGGCAGCTTCTGCAGAGATAGAGGGCTTCTCAGAGAGCTTTGATTGGGAATTTGGGTTCATAGCTTGTGAGGCCTCTAGTGCAGTATCACTTGCCACACAGGTTCAGAGGGAGTATGCACTCTCCTCTACTAGCAGAGCATCTTCCAGCATTTGGTATGTTGACAGTGGCGCTTCTCGTCATATGACAAGAGTCAGGGAGTACTTCTCAAAGCTATCAGAGAGGGATACTGATATGGAAGTAGTACTTGGTGATGACAGCATTGTTAGAGCAGTCGGTGTGGGAACATTGACATTTGATAGGGAACCCAAACCTCCCTTGAAAGTGTCAGATGTTCTATATGTGCCTGGAATGAAGAAGAACCTGATATTTGTTTCAGCAATTGAGGACAGAGGGTATGAGGTGTTGTTCAGGAGTGGACAGGTGCTCATATATCCTAGGGGAACTCCAACTACTTCAGCTAGAGTGATTGGTGTGCACCATGCTATGGTGTACAAGTTCTAATTCCAACCCCTAATGGCATTGAGTAGTAGCAAGAGAGACAAGACCGACGGCAGATCTAGCAGTTTGGAGTTGTGTGAGATTCGGCATCGCAGGATGGGTCACATGTATCATGGGGCCTTGAGGACATTGCGGGAGATCACCACTGGTGTGCCAGATTTTAGTTTTGATCACCTTGATGTATGTAGAGGATGTGCTATGGGGAAGTTTGCCAAATCTCATTTTCCCAGCAGTGACAGCAGGACGACAGGGATCCTTGACTTGATTCATTCCGATGTGGGTGGTCGGATGTCTCATGTATCCTTGAGTGGCTATGAGTATTATGTTTTATTCATTGATGACCACTCCAGGAAGACCTGGATTTATTTCTTGAAGACCAAGAGTGAGGTCTTCAAGCGGTCTCAAGGGTTCAAAGCTCTTGTGGAGACCCAAACAGGTAGGAAGATCAAGGTACTCAGGTCGAACAATGGAGGTGAGTATACCCTTGGTGAGTTTGTGGATTTTTGTGCTGAGGCAGGCATTAAGAGGAAGTTCACGGTTCCTTACAACCCCCAGCGGAATAGGGTGTCAGAGAGGAAGAATAGATCCATTGTAGGGGCTGCCAAAGCCATGCTTCACAATCAGGGGTTATCTTTATTTTTGTGGGCAAAGGCCTGCAACACTGTTGTTTACTTGCAGAACAAAAGTCCACATCGTGCCTTGGGGAATGTGACTCCTTAGGAGGCATCTCTAGGAAGAAGTCTAATGTTGGGCACTTTCGTATCTTTGGGTGCCTTACATGTTCCTATGTCTCCAAGGAGAAGAGGACCAAACTAGAACCTACTGCAAACAAGGGCATCTTTGTGGATTATAGCGAGACCTCGAAAGCTTACCGAATTTACATTCATGCAAAGAGGAAAGTGGTTGTCAGGAAGGATGTAAAGTTCGAGGAGGAGAGTGCTTTCAGGAGGTCACGGGAGTTGCATTATGTAGAGTCACCAGACCCTCAGCAGTAGCTGAGTCAATCACAGGGATCCAGTGCACAAGGTGCAGGAGGTCAAGGATCAAGAGGTACATTTATTACAGTTTCAGGTCCATCAGTGAGCAGTGGCTCTCAGAGTCAGGTGAGGGGATCTTCGCGCAGCATGCAGGTCAATCCGTAGAGCAGTTCACAGGATAGTCCACTGATGGACAGCTCGCGTCGTACTTCAGCTTCTACAAGCACAGGTACAAGTATGGGACCAGTTGGCAGGCCTTCAGAAGTTCAGGCTTCTGATGATGAGGAGGATTCTTTCACTCTGGTGGGAGAAGCAGGCTCAGGGAAGAGGAAGCCCAAGTGGCTTCAAGACACCTTGCGCGAGGCCACATCAGTTGTTTGGCCAAAGAGATAGGTCAAAGAGAGTAGACCACATGAGCGGTTCTGTAGTTACATGGCATTGGTAACAAGCATCATTGATACTGAGCCTTCTAGTTATGAGGAGGCAGCCAGCCAGCAGGTCTGGAGAGAGGCCATGATGGAGGAGTATTCTTCTATTATGAAGAACGATGTTTGGGAGGTAGTGCCCAGGCTAGAAGGTAAATCAGTTGTTACTTCCAAATGGCTCTACAAGATAAAGCATGCTGCAAATGGCAGCATAGAGAAGTTCAAGGCTCGATTTGTGGCGAAAGGGTTCTCACAAGTAGAGGGAGTTGACTATGAGGAGACCTTCGCTCCCGTGGCTCAATATACATCTATTCGCTCCATTATATCGATTGCAACAGAAACGGGTTGGAAGATCCACCAAATGGATGTGAAGACTGCCTTTCTCAATGGCTCCATTCAGGAGGAAGTTTATATTGACCAGTCGCAGGGCTTTGAGGTGCATGGGAGAGAGACCCATGTATGCAGACTGAAAAAGGCACTCTATGGCTTGAAGCAAGCTCCTAGAGCTTGGTACTCTCGGATTGATACATACTTGCAACAGTTGGGTTTCACTAAGAGTGAGGCTTATCTGAACCTATACTTCATTGTGGTGGGTGAGGAGCCTCTCATCTTGGTGTAGTATGTTGATGACTTGGTCATCACTGGAGCTAAGAGACTCATTGAGGGTTGCAAGAGAGATCTTGCTTCAGAGTTTGAGATGAAAGATATCGGCTTCATGCATTATTTTATGGGATTGGAGGTGTGGCAGGAGGAGGGGCATTTCTTCGTGGGACAGGGGAAGTACACCGTGGATATTCTTAGCAGATTTCACATGGAGGACTGCAAACCCATGTCTACAGCTATGATCACTAACTGGAAGAAGCTTCACGCTTTTGATTCCAGGTTGGTGGATCCCACACTATACAGACAGTTGATTGGATCATTGATGTATTCGGTCAACACTCGACTAGATATATGTTTTGCAATTAACACTATGAGTCAGTTCAAGTGTGAGCCCAGGAGAGTGCACTGGATGGCTGCAAAACACATTCTTCGTTACTTGCAGGGTACTGTGGATTTTGGTCTTGACTATAGACAAGGTGATGGAGTGAGATTGGCAGGGTACACAGATTCAGATTGGGCAGGATGTGCTTCAGACCGGAAGAGTACTTCAAGGTGTTGTTTTGGGTTGGGTTTGGCAGTTGTGTTGTGCTTCAGCTAGAAACAACAGTCAGTTGCATTAAGCTCAGCTGAGGCAGGGTATATGGCTGCTAGTTTGGCTAGTTGTGAGGCCATATGGCTTCGCAAGATGTTGTTTGATTTATTTGGTCAAGCATTGAGACCTTCTGTGATTTACTGCGATAATCAAAGTTGCATAAAACTCACGGAGAATCTAGTTTTTCATGTCATGTCAAAGCATATCGGGATCAAGTATCACTTCATTCGAGACTATGTCCAAAAGGGAGCAGTCAAGTTTGAGTACATTCCCACAGATGAGCAGGTAGCGGACATATTCACCAAAGTCTTACCATGGGGCAAACATGTCTACTTCGGAGACAAGATGGGAATGGTGAGGAAAACTTTCTCGGTAAGAGGGAGCATTAAATTTTGGGTACCAGAGGACAAGTGGTTCCCTAAGGCTTTGATCTTTTGCCTAGGGAAAAGTGTCCACTTTATTGTACTTCTTCTCCTAAAGTGACTTTATAAGTGGTAAAGTCAATCTAATTTAAAAGTGACTTTATAAGTGATAAAGTTACATTCTAATTTTAAAGTGATTTATTAAAGTCAATGAAGAATTAGAAAGTGAAAAAGTGACTATGGAAATAAAAGGCTAAGTGGGTTTTTATTTAAGTGGGTGAGTTAAAAAATAGAAAGTGAGAATTAAATGCACATTTATTCTCAGCCCTTGATCTAAAGCTATCTCAGCCATTGGATTTAGGGATTCCCCAAAAGTCACTTAGGGTTAGGGTAAAAGGAGAAAAGAAGAGAAAAGATCATTCAGTGTTTCATGAGCATTTGAGAGAAAAGGCAAAAGAGAGCAAGGAGATTTTATGAGCAAGGAGGAAGTGAAAGAGAGCAACAAATCCATACAGTAGCTTGGCACACATCCCAAGACAGCAAATTCGTATAGCACCATTTATTGGCACGCATCCCAAGACAAAAATTCGTACTGCAGTGTTTTGGCACGTTTCCAAGGGAGTACAACACAGAAATCAAGGAGAAATAACAGCAAGTTAAAGGCACGAATTTCGAGCATGAGTTGGCCACGGATTTTGAGGAGGATTGTTGTACAGTCCATATAGGTTGTACCTAATTTCTGGGCACGGATTTCGAGGCAGACCGTACAGTATTTAATGTTGTAATTTATTGTTGTTTTTATGTTTGTTGTTGGCACAAATTTCGAGGTGGAAGTTTAGCACGGAAATTGAGATAAGTTGGATTTTGTGAATGCTGTAATTTTCCTGTGTATTTTATTTTCTCTGTAAAAGATTTTCAGAAATAAATAAGAGCTCTCAAACTGCTTTTCCCCAAGAGTTGTAGGGGGTTTTTCCAGGGTCACATTGACCAAAAATCACTGTGTCATTTTCTGTGTGTGGTTGTTATATTTTTACTATGCATTTATTTCAGCATTTTCCAGCAGTAGTAAACGATAACCACGGAAGTTTAAAAACCAAAAGTAGTAAAATCCCCAAATTTGTGTTTTCGGAAATAGAAGTCATTTCTAGATTTTAGTGTTTTTATCATGCTTGGATTTAACATTAAATGCATGGAGTGATAAGGGAAAACTAATAACCGAAGTGGGGATTGAAATTTACAGGGGCAACATTGGATACATTTTGGGTTGGCTGGGGCAAAAAGCCCAAATTGGGGGTTGCACTTGCAACCCTTCACATGAGAGTGAACCCCATGAGAAAATCTATAAATAAAGGGGAGTTGGAATCATATTGGATCATCAAGTTGGATTGGGTATCTCTATTTTCTTGAGTTGAGGCTCTGAGGGTTTTAAAACCCCTTCTTTTGATTAGCTTCGATGGAGGTGATCCCACCCTATCTAATTCTTTTTTCTAGTTTCGGTGGAGTTGATCCAACCCTACCTAGACACCATCTTTTCTTTTTCTGGCACGACATTTTCTCTTGGGGCAGTTGGAATATTGTAAGTTTATGTAAATGTTCTATGCTTGATGCAACTTTACTTTTCACCACAGCAATCACATAAACAATCAAGTAAAACGTTGATAGAACATACCAGAACATACCAGTGGATCTATGGAAGACAAACCAGAAACAGAAAAATGTGGTGGTGCGTTATGGCGGTCAACAAGATGCTTCAACCAGCAAAGTCTCCTTGGTCAGCCAACCCAGCGTGTGTCACAACAGCCCTCAAAACAGCCACACGGTCAACTCAAAGTCAACCCCAGAAAAGTCAATGCTACCCCAACGGTAGCAACAGTAGCAACAAGTAAAAGTCAATGCAGCACGGTCTACGGTCAACCTTTGACCTCGGTTCTTGTGCCAAAATGTACAGCCTTCCAAAATCGAAGTCTCCACCAAAAATCAGCTCCTTTGGACCATGTGTTGACCAAAGTCAACGTTGGTCAAACTTGCGTGGAAACCCTAGTTGCAGCAACTTCCTCTTCGTCCTTCTTTCCCACGTGTGAACTGAAACTGCCTCCAAGGAGCTCGAACCAATCAGAAGAGGAGAGATGATGTGTGAGGATGAGATGAGTGAAAAAGTCCTCCAACGTTGACTCTATTTATATCAATCACTGAGGTGTGTGACACATCTGCTAGGGGTGTAAAACCTTAAGGCCGACCTGCACATATTTTGAAAGTATTAAAAATAAATTCAAAATAAATGTTCTGCTCATCAGATCAAGATGATCTTTAGATCGATCTTGCACCTCTTTGAAAGAGGAACCTAATAAAAATATTGGTGTCTTCATTTGAGCATCACAACATGGAGTTTGGACCTAGTTGTCCAATTTTAACACTCCCTCTCAACTAGGGAGAACTCCATCCCCTTGTGCAATCAAACATCGTGCGTCATCCTGTCGTAACTTGCTTTGCTTGCCTCTTTATTTCAAAACAGGAGTGGGTTAGTCACAAAGACATCATTCCCAGCTGACAGATTCAGCCCAGAGGTCCGAAACCTCTATAGGACTCACAAAGAGTCTCATACCAACCCGGAGTCGGTTTATCTGACCCGAAGTCAGTAGGAGGTCCGAAACCTCACTTGGACTCAAGAGAGTCATATGTACTAACCGGAAGTTATTATCACTGACCTGAAGTCAGTTGGAGGTCCGAAACCTCACATGGACTCAAAGAGTCACATACCAACCCGAAGTTGGTTTATCTGACCCGAAGCCAGTAGGAGGTACGAAACCTCACATGGACTCAAAGAGTCACATACCAACCCAAAGTTGGTTTATCTGACCCGAAGTCAGTAGGAGGTCTGAAACCTCACTAGACTTGATCCCAGATCAAGTGGTTGGACACGTGTCATCCTAGATAGAGAGTACGGCAATCTTTGATGCGTCCATCAGTCTTTGCTACTAGTCTCTAACTTTTCCCACCTCATTGGCCAAATGAGAGGTACTTCCCATTAGTCCGAAACTCAAATGGGTAGGATGCATACGGGGCACAGATCATGAGAGGCGAACGAACTCAATCATCATAATAGTGGGGCCCAAGCACACCAACAAGGTTCGGCAAGCCTAGCCCTATGGTTGCTTATAGCTCCGAGAAGCTATCCCCAAAGCCCCCCATAGCTCCCAGAGCTCATCGTCCAACAGGACCCTCAAAATAGGATCGTTCCACGATACCAAGATTCTCACGGAAGGTTAGGAAAATGACCTTCCCCAAGGCCATTGTGAGAATATCCGCGACCTGCTCATCAATTCCTAGATGATCGAGCCTTACGGTGCCTCGCTGTACCATATCCCGAATAAAGTGGTACCAACCATCAACATGCTTGGATCGTTCGTGGAACACAGGATTCTATGAAAAACGAATCCCCCTCTAGTTATCACAAAGGATAACGGTGGCATCTAGCACATGCTCGAACAACTCACTGAAGAGCTTTCGCAACCAAGTGACTTCACAACAAGCCATACATGTTACAATGTATTCGGCCTCAACGGTGCTCAAGGCTACCGACTTCAGTTTCCTGCCCGAAGCAGATCTACGTGTAAAGTAGCATCTAGATGTGCTCTTGTGATCCACCACACTGCCAGCCCAATCGGCATCAGTATATCCATGGAGTGTCATACTCCCGGCAGTGTATCTCAGCCCATGGTCTATCGTGCCTCAGAGATATCTCCAGAGTTTCTTGGCACCAACCCAGTGAATGTTATGATCAACCATGTGTTGACTCAAAGTGTCCACTGCACAACATACGTCCGGACGGTTGTTCACTAAGAAAATCAGGGCCCCTACGAGTTGAAGATACTCAGTAGGATTTGCTAGCACGGGCCCAGCAGCGTTGGCACTCAACTTCTTAAGTTGAGCTCCATTGGTGTCGACACGGACTTACAATCCGTCATACTAAATCTTTCCAGAAGCTTCATAATGTATTTTCCTTGAGAAAGGAAAATCTCACCAAGTCTCTGCCAGACCTCCAGGCCTAGGAAGTAATGCATCAGTCCTAGGTCTCGAACACAGCAGCGAGCTCCCTCTTGCACTGATGAATGAGAGGGCCAGCACCTGTTAGGAAGAGGTCATCCACATACAACACCAGAGGCTTCTCCTTGACAACCTTGAGTAAAGGTTCGAATTAGCATTACTACGAGTGAAGCCTAGCTTCATCAAGTAGCTATCTATCCTCTCGTACCAAGCTCTGGGTGCTTGCTTCAGCCCATAGAGGGCTTTCTTCAACCTGCAGACATGGGTGTCCTGATCCTTAACTTCAAACCCCAGAGGTTGCTCCACATATACCTCTTCCTTTATCGCACCACGCAGAAATGTGGTCTTTACATCCATCTGATGAAGACTCCATCCTTGCATAGCAGCAAGGGCTATAATAGATCGAATGGTGGTATATTGGGCCACAGGTGCAAATATGTTGTCATAATCTCTGCCTTCCTTTTGAGAGAAGCCACGGGCAACGAATCTTGCCTTGAACTTTTCAGCACTTCCATCAGATCCATGCTTGATCTTGTAGAGCCATTTTGAGGTGACAACTGCTTTGTCCTTCGGTCTTGGAACTACATCCCAGACATCATTCTTCATTATGGACTCATACTCTTCGTGCATAGCATCCTTCCAGACTTGATGCTTTACGGCTTCTTCAAAAGATCCAGGCTCGGATTGTACAATAGTACTCATGGCTGCTAGATACCCTTGGTATCTACTCGGCTTCTTGCTTTTATGGAATGTCCCCCTTGGGGCCGCATGTCCCTCAGCATCCTCGAGAATGTCCCTGAGCCATGATGGTCTCTTTCCTAGTGAAGGAGGTGGATCAATCAGGTCCATTGGTCCTTCAGCATCGGGCACCGTCTCAACCTTCAGTTCTTCTTGATTTCCAGGCCTTGCTTCATGATCTTCCTCAGATCTCGGAAGATTGGCTACTTTCCTCAGGGAAGCATCTTTGTCAAAGGTAACATCGTGGCATATCTCCACTTCCCTTTGACCAAGCACATATACTTTATAGGCCTTCGAAGTTTCGCTGTAGCCCACAGACATTGTGGTCTCCCTATTGATGCTAGCTCCTCTGCAAAAGTTCTTAAACTTGTTCGTCTCATATAATAAGAACATCCTCCCAAGGATGTCACGGGCAGCATACTAGACAGATTAGAATGTCTCCACCAAAAATCAGCTCCTTTAGACCATGCGTTGACCAAAGTCAACACTGGTCAAACTTGCGTGGAAACCCTAGCTGCAGCAACTTCCTCTTCGTCCTTCTTTCCCACATGTGAACTGAAACTGCTTCCAAGGAGCTCGAACCAATCAAAAGAAGAGAGATGATGTGTGAGGATGAGATGAGTGAAAAAGTCCTCCAACATTGACTCTATTTATATCAATCACTGAGGTGTGTGACACATCTGCTGGGGGTGTAAAACCTTAAGGCTGACCTGCACATATTTTGAAAGTATTAAAAATAAATTCAAAATAAATGTTCTACTCATCAAATCAAGATGATCTTTAGATCGATCTTGCACCTCTTCGAAAGAGGAACCCAATAAAAATATTAGTGTCTTCATCTGAGCATCACAACATGGAGTTTGGACCTAGTTGTCCAATTTTAACAAATATGTCTGGCCAGTAAGGAAGACATTATCTATGCTCAAGGATTCTACCCTCTCAATCCAAATCTGATGCTCGATAGAGTGACAAGCAGTTAAGAAGCAGTGAGCTAAACATTCTCACTAAACCAAGCAGCCTCATCTTTAACCTCCTCTTTGGAACCACATCTAATTGAGATCAAACTAAGTTTGCCCTGTGTTAGTTTTTGTCCCATCGGATGTGTTCTAATCACAAAACTTGGTGGAGATGCTCGAATACATGAGATCTCCAAAACCCATAAATCGTTTCTACAAATTCCACCTAGAGATGGCTTAATTAGATTATTAACCTATTTTTTAATGTTTCCTAAGTCTAAACTTACGAAATATGGTTAATTAATCAGAATTAATTAAGTCGAGATGAGAATTCTCCATAAACTCACACGGATCGATCCAGAAATTCTAAGCCATTGATAAAGATTTAATCTTCGTCATTGGAATCCCAACAGGAAGATATAAGAAGGGATTGATGTGGTGATGGAGATGACACACTTGAGCAGCACTTCCTTGTGTAGATCGAGCTAACAACAGTAGATTTCGAGCCAGAGAGGGACGCAGTGTCAGTCAGGGGAAGGGACAGTAATCCGAAGGAAGATTTCTAGATCAGGAGAAGCAACAGCAAGAGGCTGAGGAATGCACAAGTGCAGGAATGGGAGTGCATGTAGCGGGAGTGTCCAGGTTGCTTAGGGAATATCTTTGCCAGATTTTCTTGTTGTGGATTACCAGTTTTTGGCATCTAGATTGTACTCACAATTTCACTGTTGCATAATAATAAAAACCCTCAGTTGTTGCACCGGTTTTCCCAAGATGGAATTTTCCGAGGACATTTGTCCAAAAATAATGGTGTCATTTTTATGTGTGTGCGCTAGATTTTCTCAATTTCCAGCGCTATTTTTCCTTCTACATTATTTATTGGTGAAAATCACGGTGTGAATTATTTGGCATTTGCCGTAGTAAACTGCAAATAAATTGTTAAATAAATTAACAATTAGGAAAATAATCTCCAGTTGTTGTGATAGATGAAATTTTGACATGGTATCAGAGCGTAAATGATCAACCGGGAAGCTCAAAAGCAGAGGAGAGAATTTCGCTATACATAAGGAGCAGCAGGTCAAAATTCTCAGAGGTTGCGCAGTACCTTGACAGGCAGGTTGAATTGTTGGGGCAAAAGTTTGATTTTCAGTTGCAGGGTTGCAGTCTGCAGAAAAGTCGATTTGCCCAGAATAGTGATTCCAATAGGCAGTGGGAGCAACACCAGCTCAAATTTTTGCTGAGCAGATCCCTTGGTTGGGCACAGAGGGCTTTGTAGCAGTTGCTAGAGTAGAATTTGTGTCAGGTGGAAGAGAAAAACACACAGCAGAGGGAACCAGTTGCAGATTGACAATAGCTATGAGTACATCTTCTCAATCCAAAAGGGAGTGTGAATAGCAGATTCAGCGGTCGTGCAAAGGGAAAATGGGAGATTTCCCGATCTGGTCTCCAGTTATTTGAGTTTCGCAGATTTTGCAGCTTTGTAGAGATGGTCATACGAGATTGCCAAAGGAGGTCGTGCGAGTTAGCCAGAATGTAGGTATAGGCAGCGAATCAACTTCCAGTTATCGGAGACGGGTGTCAGAGGAAGTGTGAGTTGCAAAGCGTGAAATGTCCCAATAAGGGACAAGGCTCGAAAGGATGTAAGAGGGCACCAGATCCAAGCGGAGGAGTATGAGGCTCTAGTGTGCCAGATGGGAAGGGTCCAGCGCAGTTACAACAAGGAGATCGGTCAAATCAATTCCGGATTGTTGCAGCGGGACCATCACCTTTGCTACAAGGGCCCACAATATCATTGTAGTAGGTTTAGTGTCAGCAGATGCAATCTATCATTAGACAGTTGCCAAGCTAGTTGTAGTAAGTCATCAGGAGACAGTTGCAGTGACACAGGCAATGCTAATTGCCCAGTTGCAGCATGCAGGTGTAGTTCTAGGCAGAAAATTCCCAATGCAGAACTTTGCAGTCCAGTTTCTAGTGCAGGAGGACAGTGCGAGTTGTCAGGAGGGAGCAAAGAGATTTCTCATAGGGAGATCGAGACTCAGAGGGAGTTTAGTTTCAGAGGGGGTAGCCCTATGGAAGCTAACGCTTCAAGATATAGGGAGATCAGACTCATTATTGTAGCAATTTCCACAGCAACGTAGATATAGCAACAAAGTAGTAGCAGCAACAGTATGAGTAGATCAGATTTTGCCATGTGAGCATCCATACCTCTAGGAGAGAGGTGGGGCGACTTGGAACTGTAGTCCCAGAGATTGCAAAGATTGGGTAGGGTCCATTGAGGTGTCCTCCTCATGGATCAATACCTTGCTACAGGGGCCCACAGTATTGAGTAGCAGGATGGATCAATGTTAGTTGTTGCAGTCAGATTCCGAAGTGACAAATGCAAACTAGTAGCAATTAGTTGTCGAGGAGAGAGGTGCGGAGTTGGCAGTAGTGCAGAGTCAACAGCAGCGCAAATTCCTTGGTGGACAGTGCAGTGGCTAGTAGCATTCAGGACTCAGGAGATAGATGCATCATACTGAACACAGTTGATTCAGTATTTCGGATGCTTCTCAATTGCAGTAGTTGCAGTTGCAGCAACAATAGATGAGAGGGAGTTGCAGTGCAAAAGCAGTGTTGGCAGCAGTATAGCAGGGTCAACAGCAACACGGATGCAGCATCAGAGTTGCCTACTGGTTGGTGGGCAGCAGCAGCCAGACATCAGCGACATGATAGGAGATGGTGTAGAGACAGGGTGTTGTGGCAGGATGTGCAGCACTAAAACAAAGTCCTCGCTAAGAGGGAGTGTTAGTTCTTGTAGCATCATATGTGTTCTAGTCACAAAACTTGGTGGAGAGGCTAAAATACATGAGATCTCCAAAAGAAACCGTTTCTGGAAATTCCACCTAGAGATGGCTTAATTAGATTATTAACCCATTTTTTAATGTTTCCTAATTCGAAACTTAGAAAATTTGGTTAATTATTCAGAATTAATTAAGTCAAGGTGAGAATTCTCTAAAAACTTACACGGATTGATCCAGAAATGATCTAAGCCATTGATTAAGATTTAATCTTGGTCGTTGGAGTCCCAATAGGAAGATATAAGAAGGGATCGATGTGGTGATGGCGATGATACACTTGAGCAGTTCCTTGTGCAAATCGAGCTAGCAGCAATAGAGTTCGAGCCAGAGAGGGGCGCAGTGTTAGTGAGGGGCAAGGACAGTGATCCAGAGGAATATTTCCAGATCCGGAGAGGCAGCAGCAAGAGGTTGGGTCATTCATAGTGCAAGAATGCGCAAGAGCAGGAAAGCGCGAGTGCAGGAACGCGAATGCAGGAATGCAAGTGCAAGAACGCGCAAGTGCAGGAACATGTGAGTGTAGGAACACGTGAGTGCAGGGACGCGAGTGCATGCAGCACGAATGTCGAGGTTACTTAGGGAATATATTTGCCAGATTTTCTTGCTGTGGATTGCCAGTTTCGGCATCCAGATTGTACTCAGAATTTCACTGCTGAATAAAAATAAAAACGCTCAATTGTTGCAGCAGTTTTCCCAAGTTGGGTTTTTCCGGGGACATTTGTCCAAAAATAATAACGGTGTGATTTTTATGTGTGTGTGTTAGATTTTCTCAATTTCCAACACTATTTTATCTTCCGCGATATTTATTTGCAAAAAATACAGTGTGAATTATTTCGTATTTGTCGTAGTAAACGGCAAATAAATTGTTAAATAAATTAACAATTAGGAAAATAATCTCCAGCTGCTGTGATAGATGAAATTTTCACACCTTGTGACACTTCTAGAGCAGTGGCTGAAGCTATTTTGTCCTCCTAAAAAACCATTCAATATAGCAAGGGCTTTTTGGGAGCAGTAAGGATTGAGGTAACAAGATTTCTGTGGTTTTAATCCTGGCAGCAGACAATCTGTTAACCCTTCACAAGGTTGCAGCCCAGAGATTGGAGACCGCAGAGCCAAGGGTTGTAGTGCCAAAGTATCATTACTGTCGGCGAAAAAAGGGGATCCTCAAACCGGCAAAGCATCGAACTTTAAAGTATAAAACCACAGGCACCCTCGTTGCATAGCAGAACTAACAGGAATACCTTGGGGAACCTAGATTGACAGCTGAAGAAATTGTGGCAAACTAGCAAGTCCACCAAACAGCTCACAGACATCACAATTAGTGTCAGGTCAGAACAGAAGCAGAGGAAAATTAGATTTGTCTATTACAACAGTATTAAAATTTAAAAGTTAGGCTACATAACCCACTGAATTTTGCATTGGTGAAATACTTGGGTTTTACTAACATTGTTGTATGCAACACAAGGAGGAGACCCGGCCCCCTGATAGAGTAAGCTCAGAATCCACACAGAAGATAGTGAATTCGCATAGAAACATTTGGATTGGATACTATCGCATAGTTACAGCTAAATGCTGGTTTGCTAAATTGTGACACTATAAAAAAGTGTTGTACTAGTGGATTATTGGTTGGATTCATTCATTGTTTCATTGGGCAGTCAGCCCTAATCTATTGAGAATTGGTTGGAGAATCTTATACTATGGAAATCTTTATATTCATGTATACATACCCACTGTTGTTTTGAATGTGCAATGTTGTCTGATTTACTTGAAAAAGAACCCTGGTTACAGTAGAATCCTAAGGCCCAAAATTACCGTAGGACATTACAAAGCAGATCAGAGTGCCAACCAAGTTTGCAATTTGAAGTATGGAGAGTTGATGGTTAATGGTCAATTAAGGCCATCCTCCATCCCTTAGTAGATTGAGCATGAATTCTATGTGTTCAAATATCAAAAAATTTGGGGGGGCCTGCTAGTCAAAGTGTATCCGGAAAAATATGTTGTAATCAAGGATCATATTTTCAAGTAGGCTATATGTAAAACAAGTTTTGTTTAATTTTTGGGCTCTATTGGAAGTATTCACCTCCAAAGACCCGTATATGCTTAGTATCAATCATATTCCTCGTCAGAGGATAATTTTGATTCAGGATTTCATAAGAAGAAAATCATTTTGTGACTCACGATGTACTGTTGTGATCCAGGCACAGATTTGCAATTAATAGAATATTTTCATTACCGTAATAAAAAAATGAAATAAAAATAAAAAACTAGTCTCTTCAACAAGATATAGACTATTAAATCAACTCCAATCAATCCCTTCAAATCAAAAGTGGGAAAATCTAGCATGGAATCTAGAATCCTCTCATCGCTCTTCAACAATTCATTAGGATATATTGCTCGAGCCTCGGCACCTAATCGTGTCTAAATTTAGAGATCACTTTGGTGATCTTATTTGTTCATTGATAGTAGAATGGTGGTCCTATCTGTTCACAAATTAGCAGGGGAATGTTCAAAGTGCAAATATGGCAGCTGTTAATTTCCAAAATTTCTGCTCTCTTTCAAAGTTCATTTCAGATGAACCATTCAACATCAACATCCCAATTTTTCGGGCATATCTTCATCGAAGGTCAATTTTGAAGTTTCAAATTGAAGATTGAAATGATATCAGTTTATGCACTAGACATTGTTGTCTTAATGGTATAATTATTCAGACTTTTGATGCCCAGCATCACCTTCTTACGAGTTGTCAACCCTGTGCACAAATGAGGTGTTGTCGTTATCAATTAATGAGTTTCCAAGGAAATCTAGCTCTAGATGTGGTCAGATACATGTCATTGGATGACTACATGTGTTGAATATGGCTTAAAGCCTTTTCTGCCAATTCTTGCCTTCAATTGTGATTACTCTATTTCTTCACAAACAATTAACCCCCTAATAGACCAAGCTCTGCATAAAGCAGCTTAATAATAAACCACATGAACCTGAAACCCTAAGTTAAGTGTATGACCTAAAAGAGAATCAAACGTTAAGCGTTCCATTGCAAAATAACTTAGCACGCAACAAGAATCTAACACTAACTCGTTACCGATTCGCCATGGTTTAAAAAAAGAGAAACAATATAACACTGACTCGAGCCAATTTGAAGCTTAAAACAAGGAAACCGCTCTTCCTGTCAAATGATGAGACAGTGAAGTGTACCAAAATCATATCAATGATGGATAATTAGGCCCTTCAAATTTTATCAGCTATGCAATAAAAAAAAGGGCACTAAATGGGTTAAAGAAACCCTGAATACAAGGTAACCGAGTTCAAAAACCACTAGAATCAATCTAGACAGACCAAAGGGTACGAAAAAATCCAAAAAACCTTAAAAATACTATTCATAGAAATTTGTAGGCTGCCTTTGGATAGCTAAAGTCAAAATTGAATCAGGCGTACGGAACCAAGAGGAGCCAAGAACCTCGGCATACCTGAATCGATGTCGGAATGATGGATGTGATGTGGTGTCCTTCAGCTCTTGGTCATCCTGCATCAACCTTTCGTATAAGTAGCACAACATGAACCAACGGAAAACCCCAAAAATTTGAAGTAACAAAGTTATCGCAAATTGCAAGAGCCTCCTCTTTCAGACAAGAGATGTTAAAAATTATCCCGGAGGTCTGCCCAGAGATGTAAAAAATTATCCGGGAAGGCAAACCTCCCGGACTTTTCCAGTCATCTACATCGTTAGATATCAGGCGAGCTGGCAGTCTAACAGCCCGTGATCTGTGACTACGTAGGACTCAATGGGCAATCTATCCCACACCTTATTTTTAGCCTTTATTTCTTTCTTTCTCAATGTGGAGAGAAATCCAACATTAGTTTAGTTATTATTACGGCGTTGGGTGGCGGTCCGTTAATTTTCAAATTAGTTTGATTGTCTATCATTGGCTCAGAAAAGGTTGGCAAACCAGGGTTCCCTAAGTCTGGGATACAGAAATGGTATGGTATATATTTTATTGTATTTATTTTTAAAAATGGATATAAAAGTATTTTTTATTTATGGGATTATTATTATTAATTATAACTAGCAATTGCACCATGTGTTGCAAAAGAAACATTGTAAGGAAATAGCATAGGAAGGAGTAGTTTAGAAGAAATAAGATGTTGCAAAGAAGGAGCCATCATGGAGGAATGCAAAGAAAAAATTGCTTCGAGTAGCTTAGAAGAAATAAGATGTTGCAGAGCCATCATGGAGGAATGCAACGAAATTTTTTCTTGCATGGAAACAGGTAGTGACAGTTTCAAAGATATTGATGGTATGAGTTATCAACCAGAAAATTTTGTTATTGAAATAGGTAATTGCAGGTGAAAACATATATGTAAACCAACATAATTTGTTCACACATAAAATAAAATAAAATAAAAAATTATAGATATTGAAATAGGAAATTGGGAGTGAAAATCCTTTAGTGATTAATAATCCTCTGAAACAAGCATGAAATGAGCATGTAACTCAAATAAGTTATTTTAAATACATTCAAGTACAATCTATCTAGCATAGATGTAAATAAAGAGAATTTTTATTAAGAAAAATAGAGTTTACTCAAGTTCATCTACATACCCTAGCCCCAATTGCATGTTTGTTAGAAATTGTATATGAAAAACAATAGTCTTGGTATACAAGAAATTGAATGTCGCTTTAATATGGAGACATTTTTGAAAGGAGATATTGTTCTTTATGTTATGGTTTATTTTATTAACTCCAAACTTGGCTTAGTATTTCTCTATATACAGAAGAAGAAAAAAATACAAAGTAGATTCACAAATTTAAGTTATAGTTTTATATTTTATAATTACAAATCTAGTTTCTTATTGAAATATTTTACACACATCTATTTATTCAAATAAATTATATTGTCAATATTTTTTCTCTTGTTATTTGATTACAAAATTATTGTACTCCCTACTAAGTAAGACAACTTTATTAATAAATAATTGAATGCGAAATTTAAAGATTACTCAAGTGAGAACTACTATAATATATATAACTGATTTATGGAGGCATTAAAAAATTAGGATTCAATAATATGATAATGATGAACTTTCATGTTGGGATAATATATGTACGAAACCTTATCAAGATAGACTTTCGTATAATGTGAAGGACAATGTGAAAGTGTTTTAGTATTGGAATTTCCATGTGTCACCAAATGAAAAGAATATCATGAGACATTGTATATCTAGAGGGGTGTATTGAGAGCATTTCCCCTTTCAGTGATTGTTATTATTAAAGAACATTTCTTACTACATAATATGTATAACTTGTATATAGAATTATCAAAAAAAATGTAACCGTTTTGGAAACTTATGACAGTGAGGACAATATAAGAATTCCATCCATACAACTTCCACATACTATCAATAGGCCAAAGGGTTTTCCTATGAAGTGATCTATGCATCTTCGTCATGTAGATCGAATCTCAGCACTAAGGATTCATCCTAAGATAAAAGGTCATCATAGTAACTTTGATGTTAAAAACCCATCAATCCCTTAATTATATCTCTCTAAATATCAACAATTGGAAAATAGTCACCATATAAGTAATGCTTGGGGGAAATGTGTATCCATATCATAGTGTAACTGTATATACAATAGCTTATACAAAAGATATAAAAATATGTCATAAGCAATGAAACTACTACATTAACTACTCATAATCCTTAATGATATATTCAAAGTTCCTCCACAATACTAATCAAGTGTCTAAAGAAGCCATCATCACTCAGTCAAAAACATATAGGTAACACCTGGGGGAAATGTGTTAGAATTGTATATACAATATCTTATATAAATGATATAAAAATATGTTATAAGCAATACAATTGCTACATGAACTACTCAACATATAGGTAACGTGTGGGGAAAATATGTTAGAACTATATATACAATAGCTTATACAAAGGATATAAAAATATGTTATAAGCAATGCAAATCCTACATGAACTACTCACAATCCTTAATGATATACTCAAAGTTCTTCCACAATACTAATCAAGTGTCTAAAGAAGCCATCATCACTTCCAAAATCACATATTTAAGTATACAAATTGTAAAAAATGTATTTGTTTCATAAATTTTAATATAATCATGTGCTTGGTTGTAAGATATAGTTCTTAAACTTCGAAGCCTCTTCTTGATTGAAAACATACTAAACTGATAAGATATAGCTGAAGAGATAATTTCAAAACTTCTTGGCACAATTGTTACATAATAATATATTGTGCAACTTGTATAGATAATTTAAAAACTTCTTGGCACAATTGTTACATAATAATTTATTGCACAAATTGTATAGCAGTGAATGTCAGCTTGCAAGACGTCCAAATAAAACAATTGAAGTAAATACTATCGGTTTGTTTTCAATGCATTTATCAAATTAAAATAGCGCTAGGAACTTTTGAAGACTACTCCATTGAAAATTACAAGCATCTTCATGCCTGGTTTTCCAAGCTGGCTGTGAATAACTCTGTGGATCACTTCAATTAACACTATATTTATTTCACCATTATCTAACAATATTGAAACAAAATGAGTAAGTAATTTATGAATGGAAACACCTACAAACGTGTCACAAACATCAGTTTGAGAAAATAACTCCAATACTGAGAGATATTTGGTAGCATTTGTGGGGTTGTTGAACATGTCTTGTTTTGTGGTGTTGGCTACTCGAAAGCCTTCTTGATCTTGTGTAGAAGAAATGAATTTTTATTTAGCTTATATTATATTAACCATGAAATTGCTAACAATGTGGCACACTTTCCATCACATTTGTAGAGCAAATTATAACAAAGTATCAAACATACAAATACAAATTACTATTTTAAATAAAAATAGTACAAAGAGTCACATGGCCCTCATGTACCTTCCTCTTATTACTTTTTAAATACCTGATGTTTGTAACTTATTCTTAATCAAATAGTGTCAATTTCGTAAAACTATAATCTACAAGTCCCACTAGCATCCTCAATTATTGTACCACCCACCTCGATATTCAATCTAGACATCTTAGGTTATTCTAAATTGATCATCTCTAACCATTTTCTTTTATAGTGGATCAAGTTATAAACTAATAACTTGTGAAATCCCTAACCATTTTATTTGATTGTGGATCAAGTTATAAACTAGAATATACTCCCTCTCCAGAAGACTCTACAATATATATTGGATGGAGGGAAATGTTATGATAAAACTTGTACAAGAAACCCTTTAGGGTTGTCTCAACTTACTCTATTGCTAATTACATAGTGTGAATTTTGTAAACTATAATCTAAAGTAAGCACTGAGTGTGTTTTTTTTTTGTATGTTTAGTTTGGAATTGAAAAAAAAAAATTAAAATTGTAAAAGCTAAAATCATGTAGCGAAAACTTTGTTTAAAATTTCACAATAAAAAGTTCAATAAGTTTGACATCATATAATATGAAAATTATTTATGATTATAAAGTAAAAAACATGTAATATTTTTTTGTTCAATTAGGTAATTAAATATATGTATATAGTTTCTTAATTTCCCTCTTTAAATAAACTACATTCCACATGAATACCATAGGTCAATACCATGGGTTGTTTTATAGTTTATTATTATTTTTATTTATTATTTTTATTTTTATCGTATTTTGACCTACTTAAAAAGTTCATTACATTATGTTAATCTTTTTATTTAATTTATTTTTATTTTTGTGTAATTTGACATAATCAAAATGTTAAATCAAGGTTAAAATCTAACAAATTTTTAATAACAACATTTCAACTTAAAAGTCACCAAAACTTAATTTCAATCTAACTTATGAAAAAAAAAAAACAACAACAACAACAACAACTACTAACAACATATAAAAGACTATTTGCTTGTGGATCTAATGGCCTAAAATATTTGTAGTGAACAACTATGTTTAAAATTTCAGAATAAAAAGTTAAGTAAGTTTGACATCATATAATATGAAAATTGTTTATGATTACAAAGTAAAACATGTAATATTTTCTAGCTACAATTAGGTAATTAAAGATATGTATATAGTTTCTTAATTTCTCTCTTTAAATAAATTACATTCCACATGAATACCATGGGTTGTTTTTATAGTTTATTATTATTTTATTTTATTATTTTATCTTATTTTGTATTTTGACCTAGTTAAAATGTTCACTACTTATGTCAAAAATTTTATTTAATTTACTTTTATTTTTATTTTTGTGTAATTTGACATAGTCTAAATATTTGAAGTTAAAATTTAACAAATTTTTAATAACAACATTTTAACTTAAAAGTCACCAAAAAGAAAAAAAACAAACATTATAAAAGACATATAAAAAACTATTTAAGTTTTCAAATAAGAAAAAAAATTAGATTTTAAAATAGGAAAAGTTTACAAGTATTCAATTTAATTTTTGCTTTCAAGGCTCTACAAAATTGAGAAAACGGGAAACCAAGAATATGTGATTTTATGAGTGATTAATTTTGTGGGATTTTAGATATCTTTTTAAAAATAATTATTATAAAAGATTTAAAATAAACAAGTTTTCAAATTTAAAAAAAAAAAATGATTTAAGTTTATAAAGAATGGTAATTTTGAAGAGAAGTGGTGAGTGCTGTATTTTTTAAAAAAGAGATTTATAAGTGATATTTTGATTCATTAAATGCATTTTTCTGTAAATTTTCTATTACAATTAGGTCGCAGCCATCTCTTTTTGTTGTACAACAACAATCGTCAACATATTTTTTCGAGAAAATAGAAGACATTGCAAAGGCAAATGATCAGCGCGAAAAACTCTCAATTTTTTGCACAGCATGAATCCTTTGTAACACGCCATTCCATTTTCATTTATATGTTTTTCATTTATACGTTCGAGTGGTGTAAATGGCTAAAATGAAAAGTGAGTTATGTGCCTTTTAAGATTTTATAATGTTAACTTATATATGTATATGTATTTAAAATATGTTATTAAATTTTAACTTAAAAAATTAAAATAATTAGAATATATCAAAGTTACTAAATTAGTTTAAATCAAAAAAACTAGTAAATTCGATACTAAATTGGTTCAAATCAAGAGTTACTGCCGATGTTTTCACATTTAACTGAAAATGCACATAAACGCATATGAATTTTTTCACCAATCTTTATCAAAAAAATTAGTCACTGCAATGTCCTCACATAAAATCAATCACAGCGGAAAATTTGCACCAATCTTTACAAAAAAGAAACAGAAGAAAAATTAGTCTACACACATTTAATTGAGAACATGCATAAGAAATTTCAGGGCTCGCATACTAAGAAAGAAAATTTGCACCAATCTTTACCCAAAAAAAAAATTAGTCACCGTAGATGTGATGCGCAGAGGAAAAATTATTCAAATTAGTCACGATGTGCTCACATTTAAAGCGCATAAGAAATTTTAGGGCAGCAAATGTCCTCACATTTAACTGAGAATGCGTATAAGAAAACCAAAAATACTTGCAGATGGAAATGTAAAATTTTTACGGAAGATAGGATGTATCATAGCAAGGTAGAAGACATTAGTGTGGTTTAGTGAGTTAGTTAGTTAGTTAGGTTGAAGCAGACATTGGATCTAGTGGTCTAAAATATTTCAATCGTCTAACATGTCATCCAATGGCCCAAACATGGACAGAGTGACAGCTAGAAAATTTGTTTTCAAATAATAACGCCTTACGACGTAATTTAGTTAAATGGTATGAATTTTTTTATTTTTTTTTAACTGGAACGAATATGTTTTATTGATAAAGACAGGTTGGGCGAAGCCTAATCAACCATTACAATTCGCTGATTTTACTTGGGCATCTTTTCCGGTTAGGGAATAATTGCCATGTTCAAAGCTCCTGCATTTATGCTGATCATTCCTTTTTCTAGAGTACATCCTATATTTGCCAATCTATCCGCTTCCTTGTTTAATTCTCTGAGGATGTGGAAAATTTGAGCCGAGGAGAAATCCTTCAAAATTCTATTCACTCTTGAAAGTTGTTTGTTTAGCGCTGGATCCTTGAGCCCTTTCTTGCTTATTAGTGAATTTATCAGCAATTCCGAATCTCCAAAGACTAAGATTTCACTTGGATTTTCTTTCCTGGCCAATTGACAAGCTTTTAAAAGACTGAGAGTTTCAGCCTGATTGTTGGTTTTCAGTCCGAGTCCCCAGCTGAAGTCGTATTTTTTCCCGTTCGGATAGAAGATCACCCCTCCTGCTCCTGACCTACCTGGATTGCCTTTTGAGGCACCATCGAAGAAGATAGTGCACTTGCCCTGGGATTTCCACCACTGCTGAAAATTGTCCATAGTGTCTCGAATCTGCCATCTTTCCTTATGGATTGGACGTGTGATTGCTGGAGGTCTGGGCTTGAAGGAGAAGGCATCCAGCCACGCCCTTTCTTCATTTCGGAGGGAGTTATCATCTTTGACTGAAGAATTGTTCAAAGTTTCTAAAAGGAGTTTCTTTGCCTGTTCCGCTACTTTTTCTGCAGGCATTTCATTGTGATTGAAGATGTTTTCGTTCCGGGCTAGCCATAACTTCCAGCAGACATATTTAGGGGCAGCAATCCACACCTTGTGCCATAGAGATTTGTCAGCGATATTGAGAGGATAATTGGCTTTCCAAGAAGAGAACATGTCTGCAATCGAACAATGTGCTGGGGGTCTCACATTCAGTCCGGTCAGGAAGTTAGACCAGGCCTTCTTCGCATACTCACAATCAATAAACATGTGTTCTGAGGTTTCCAATGCATTTTTGCAGAGAGCACATCGGTGTGGACCTGCTATGTTCCTTCTGCACAAATTTTCTCCAGTCAGGATTTTGTTATGGAACAGAGTGCAAAAGAAGAAATTGATCTTGGGGATGCTGAAGTTGTCCCAGACCTGTTTCCACACTGATTCCGGATGTGGCGAATCCTTTTTACTTTGCATCTGTAAATACCCTTGTCTTGCTGTGTACACCCCCGTCTTACCCCATCCCCATGAGTCTTCCTCGTCTATATGTACTGGAGTAAAATCTGAAATTGCATCTATAAGGGCATTTAACTAGGTTTTTAGATGCGCTGGTATTTTAGGAAGAATCCAACGCTGCCAATTTCCTTTGCTATCCCAACCTGAAATATCCTCAATTTTCCGGATTCCTTTTGTGTATAACCAAACTCTTAGCTCTGAGATTTTGTTGTTTGCTGATAGAGGGGGATGACCCATGACTCTGTCTCTCCATAGCGATGTATTTTTGCCATTCCCAGGAATTCTATACAGATGAGATCTGAAAAATTTGATACCTTTGTTGCAGAGCTTCCAAGCCTGCGTTCCTTTTGGAGCTTTCTCTGGAATGAAGGATTTAATTGACTGGTTTTTGAGGTATTTAAGCTTTAATATCTGACTGACTGGGTGATTAGGCTTAGCTAAAAGCTGCCACAGTAATTTACAGCCCAAAGCTAAGTTAGCTTGCAGAGGATCACGTATTTGAAGGCCGCCTTCCACTAGTGGGCATTTCGCTGTTTCCCAGTTTATTAAATGAAATCTGTTGCTATTTCCCCGTCCACCATTCCACAGAAATTTGCGCATGAGACTGGAGATTTGATCTGAGATTTGCTTTGGAGCCAACATTAAGGAAGCCTGGTATGTTGGCAGAGCCGAAAGGACTGATCTGATGAGCGTGAGTTTGCCTCCTGTGGTGAGCCAAAAGCCACCCCACGCAGCAATATTTTTTTTGAATTTCGAAATCACCTCCTCCCACAAGTGGTTTCTGTTGGATCCCATCATTATTGGAATACCCAAATATTTTATTTTGTCCCAAACTGCATATCCATTGAAGCCCAGATCGCTGGCTATTCTTTCAATTGTGCGCTGCTCTGTATTCCATCCAAAAACAACGCTTTTCCTCTCACTGATTAACGCTCCAGAGATACTGCAAAACTTTTGAAGAATGGTTCTGAAGGAGTTAGAAATTCTTGGAGAAGCACCCCCGAGTAGAAGTGAGTCATCAGCGAAGAGCGCGTGGTTCACTGGGGCAATTCCTTTCACAATTCTGATCCCAGGTATGTTGCCTTTTTGTTTTTCTAGGGTCAGCTTTCTCCTCAGGGAGTCTGCCATCAGAATGTAGAGAAAAGGAGAAAGAGGACAGGCCTGCCTCAATCCCCCGGTGGCTAAAAAGAAGTCTGCTGGTCTTCCATTTACCATTGGGGCAATCCAGATATTCTCAATACAAGCTTTGATTAGGCTTATGAAGTCCTGATTAAATCCAAAGGATGAGAGTACCCTGTACAGGAAAGAGCGGCTAACTCTATCAAAAGCATTACACATATCCAGTTTTATAAGCATACCTTGTTCTTTGCGTGTTTGGCTGGAATGCAGAGCTTCTTGAACTTGGATGACGTTGTCTAGGATATGTCTTCCTTTCACAAATCCTCCTTGGGCTGGAGAAATGAGTTTTTGCAGGAGGGGTTTGATTCTGTTCGCCAGAAGTTTGGCCACGATCTTGTAGGACGAATTGCAGAGTGAGATCGGCCTATATCTATCAAATGAGCCTGGGTTTGCTTCCTTGGGGATTAGAGCGAGGAAGGTGGAATTTATTCCGCCTCCAACCTTTGCCTTCCTCATAAATCCACTTATCATTCTGAGGAGATCAAATTTGATTATCTCCCAACAAATTCTGTAAAAGTGAACTGAAAATCCATCAGGTCCAGGTGCTTTGTCTGGCTCCATGGACCAAACAATATTTGAAATCTCTTCTTCCGTGACTGGGCTCATAAGTGATTCATTATCTTCTATGCTGACTAGCTTTGGAATGTTTGTGAGGAACTCTGATGTGTCCTCCTCACTCCCATCCCTTTCTGCATTAAGAAGATTCTGAAAATGCTTTACTGCAGCTTCCTTAATTTGGGCAAATCCTTTACACACCTGTCCATTGGAAGTGGTAATTTCAGCTATATGGTTGCGGGAAAGGCGAGCCCTGTACTGTCTATGAAAATATGTGGTATTTCTATCCCCAGATTTAAGCCACGGACTGCGAGACTTTAATCGCCAATACTCTTCTTCGCTTCTAAAGGAGCAATATGTTTTCCTTTGAGCGGATTTTTCTTTGTCTAAGTCCATGGGAGAAATATATTTCTCTTCCATTTCGAATTGGATTTCTTCCAGCTGAAGAATTGCCTCTTTCCTCTGCCTGGTGGGGGTTTTCATAGATTTCTTTATCCATTCTTTTAGGGCTTTTTTTGCGTTTTTCATTTTTTGCTCCCACACAAAGCTTGGGGAGCCTGAGACTTCTATTCTCCAAGATGTTTGGACTGTTTCAAAGAACCCTTCTTTTCCTGCCCAGAGAGGACTGAAGTGAAAGGGGAGAGGGCCTAAATCTTCTTCTTCTTTCAGGCATAAAAGAATTGGTTTGTGGTCCGAGGTGAGCTTTGAAAGAATCTTGGTGAAGACTATTCTTTTGTCCATCATTACAGAGCTGTTGATGAGGAATCTGTCTAGCCTTGCTAATATATGGTTTTCTCCTGTTCTGTTGTTGGTCCAGGTATATTTTCCTTTCACTGGCTTGAAGTCTACTAAGTCCCACTGTAGAATCAGATTTTCCACTGTGGAGATAAAAGGATCCCTTGAGTAGGTCCCTCCTCTCTTCTCTTTGGGATCCAGGATTATATTCAGATCGTCGCCTATGACTATATTCGTAGGATTGAGAAGCTCTATATAATCCGAGAGTGACTTCCAACACTCTTTCTTTTCATCATAGTGTACAGGGACGTACATGTTAAACAAAGCTAGGGTGAGGTTGCTTGCAGTGTGACGCAATTCAGTATAAATCCAATGTTGAGTCTCAAAGAATCTCTCTAAAGAAAAGGAGTTTTTTGACCAGAATGTACCTATTCCTCCAGTCGAGCCTCTAGCGCTGACAACCTTTCCAGAATCAAATTTCCATTTCATATTACTAGTATTTAGAAGGATCTCCCCTTCTATTTTTGTCTCTTGAAGCATGAGAATGTCAGTGGTTTCCATTTTCAATAAGTCTTTAATGGCCTCTGCCTTATTGGGATTACCCAAACCCCTACAGTTCCAAGAGACCAGCTGCATCATTTACCACTTGTTGGGGTGGGTCCACCTCCCTTGGGGGCCCTTGGTCTTGTGCTTCTCCTGAGGGTCATCTCAATGGTAGCTTGACTGCCAAGGGTTTTTTGTCTTTCTGACTCTTCTTCCCTGGTTTCCTTGTTTGATCTTCTTCCAACTCTTTTTGATGGCCTTTCGAAGGTTTCATCATTCGATGACCCTGCGTTTTCTGTGTTCTTCTTCTTTTGTTTAATAATGTCAGCATATGATGGAGAAGAAGTGTTACTTGGAGTCGGATTTGGAGTGTTCCCTGGCTCTTGGGTGTCGGTACTGTTCAGCTGAGGAAGATCTTCCCGCTTTGCCTCTGGTGGATCTGAGGGTGGGATGAGAGATTCAAAGGGGTTTTTGTCCTCCATGATGTTAATGGTTTCCCTGCTTCCATTGTTTTGATTGCTTGCACTTTCTTGCCCTGCTTTGTTCCCTGTCTCTTTGGCTTTGTTTTTGTTGTTCTGCCTGCTACTTGTTGTTTTCTTTGATTGCTTCCATTGTTTACCTTTTTCTTTCTCTGATGTTTCCTCATTTTTTTTTTTTACAGTATCTTGCAAAATGCCCGTATTCATGACAGTGTCGACATTTAAAGGGCAATTGTTCATAGTCGAGCTCTTGGGTGTGTGTCCAATCCACCACCGAGAGTTTGATGGCTTCAGGTAGCCCGATTTCCAGATCTACCTCTACACAGATGCGAGCGCAGGAGAACTGATCCTTCCTCGGAGCCTGATCTATGTATCTGCCAAGGGCATTGCCAATGGATTGCAGCGAGCTCTGACTCCAACAATGAAGGGGAAGGTGCGGGAGACGCACCCATACAGGAACAGCTGTGGGCACATATTGTGCTGGATCAAAGTCTGGGGACCATTTATTCAAATATAGCCCTTGGGGGCCCATGAAATATGGCCCGTTTCTGAAGATCAAGCTTCTGTCTTCCATGCTATCAAACACGAAAACGAAAAACCCTTTGCCTACAAAGTGACTTTTTATTCCTTCCTTAACTAGTGGTATCCAGTTTCGTTTGACCCAATCTTCTACTGCTTTCGGGGAGGGCCATAACCCTGTGAACTGACCGATGAGGCCTCTTTCGGCTAGGTTTAACGCTGTTTTGCAAGCTTCATCCACTGACAGAGACACCGTGGGGATATTATCCAGCTTTTTAACAAACTTTTGCTGAGAGACAGATGTCGGCCGTTTATCTGCTGCAGCGACAAGTGATCGAAAGGCATCGAGGTCGGAAGGCGGGAGAGGGCCGCTTCCATGATCCATAGCGGAGATCCGATGGAGAACAAGGTCTATAGCAAGGATCCCATGCGAAAACTCAGGGCCGAACTCCTTTATGAAAAAAGAGACCAAGCAAAACAGGGTCAACTCGATGCGCCGCGGCTCCGACCCAGAGCGCCGCGCCCCTCCTAAGCGCCGCGCAGGAGCAAAATACCACGCAGAAAAAAGATCCGGAGAGCCGCGCACGCTTGATGCGCCACGCCGGCAGCCCGATGCGCCGCACACAGCAGCTAGACGAAGGCAAAAGCCCTAGTGTTGCAGAGCTCAGACCAATTTCTTCCTGTTAAATTACAATTATTACTAAGACAAGGTTGGCACAATTTTCTAATGGTATGAAATTATTTTGAAATAATGGATTAATTTATAAAAAATTATGTTAAAAGTATTAAAAGTTAAGTTTGGTTTAGAATATATCATTTAATCGTGAAGTTTAGGGAAGATCAGTTACTTATAGAGTTGGAATTTGGCAGGCAATTTGTTTTTCATAGATTATTTTAAAATTTTTAAATACGTTTAAAATTTTTAAATGAACATTGTTTTTTTGATGGGTTTTGAAATGTATAGAAGGTATTTTTGATAGCTTTTTTTGGGAAAATGTTATTACTTTCTTATTTTAAATAGTTGAAAGGCACCGGCGCAGGCACATTTCAGATGGGTGAATCACAATTTCTCACGGTTCGTTTTTTTTTATTACAGGGAAGGGTGTTCGACGTTGTCCACGCAGTTTTCTATTTGTTTTCTATTTTATATATTTTAATATATTAAATTGGAAAGGACTTTTTGTTGCAATGGGAACTTTGATTGCTAAGGAGCTATTGGAGCATGGCAAAGAGAGTAATGGCAGTGGCCTTGCCTTTCTACTACTTTGTGGTATGTGTATATCATTCACTTTGTTTTATTCTTGGAAAAAAAATTGGATTGGTATATGGTCATTTTATTCAATCGAACTTATCTATATAGTTTTGATTGTTTTCATATTTTAGTGATATGTATTTTGAGGTTGGGTTGTTTTGTTTTGTATATTTGAAAATTTAGTGAGATTTTTATGTTAGTTTAATAAATGTTGGGAAGCAAAAGTTATATAATAGCAAGGGAAACGATACTAATTTGGCAGTTGATGAAGCAAGTGTTTTTTTTTGTAACGATTTATCTACACAACTCCTACAGTATTACACAACTTCTACAACATTGCAGGTAGCACTCGACTACCCTTACGGCTTAGAAGGGTGGAGTGTGTTTGGACCTTGATATTGTGTAGGTCCATGCTTCTTATGCCTTCAACAATTGTTATATTATGAATGGGATGTTGGGTGGCACTTAAGACTTTGGTTGAAGTGCAACCATATAAGATTAAATATATTTACCTATCGTACTATTAAGAAAATATGTTTATTAATGTAAATGTTTTAAATATATTTAAGTATCATATTATTAAGAATATGTTTATTACTGTAAAAATGTGTTTGTTATTTTTTATTAGTAATTTAGTATTGCGAGGACATCTTCTCTTTTAAGTTATGAGCTCTTTATAACCATTTTCCTCTTACCCAAACTGTTGTAACTTATTTTTATAAGGTTGATTCTTTGTTTTTCTCAATAAGCTTTTGCCTTATAAATTTCTCATCGATTTTTTTTAATTAACATTTATAATAATTTATAATTTGAGAAGTAGTAGGAACAATCATCTAGTTAAAATTCACCTCGCCTCACTACTAATAAGTTAAGTTTAGAGAGTTATTAAGCTTCAATTTGGAGGGATATTAACCCTGAAGCTTTGTGAGGCAATTCTAAAATCAATGCAAGGGAGCTAGAGAGTTGCCATTAGTTTAACTTTCTAAGTTGAAGAGTAAGATATTTGCAAGCAAAATACTAACAATAGTCAAATTTTCATTTATTTTTTCAATTCTATAAAATCAACATTATTTTTACTTTTTTCACAGAATTTGGACTACCCTGCATGTGACTTTATGAATTTTGTACCAAGAACATTTATTCCATGGATACACAAGTACACCTCGATAATCATTCACTTGGCAACAAAGCCAAAACTCCTACAAATGAAAATTTCTGCAATATTCCTTTGAACATACCACTATCACTGAAGTAAACATATCTAAGACATGTATTTATCAAGCATATTTTAAAATTTTGAGGATGATTGCGAATTAATAATAGAAAAAACATGCTTAAAAATGGTATTTGATTATTTATGATTGACTACCTGATAAGGCCCCATAAATTAAAAATTGCCATGTGAAAGATGTACACTAGCCATATATTGTCTTCTTATTTCTCACTAATGAGAAGGAAAATAAATAAGGTGGATCATAGTTGAGCTGGTTATGCATGTGTGATGTAGTAATTTTTTTATGGTATTGATTCTTTGTCTGACTTAAAGATTTCCTCTGTTGAGGATACTCACCTATGGAAACTTTATGAAATATTAAAACACTACTAATACATTGTGTCTGTTTTACTACAAACCCAGACCCCACATCGATTTCATGTGATTATAATGGTGGAGAGGACAGGGAGCCTAGAGGATAGCCTCACATTGTGTTGGTTTTACTACAAACTCAGACCCACAGTGATTTCATGTGATTATAATGGTGGAGAAAAAGGAGAGACTAGAGGATAGCCTCACATCAACTCCACGGTCCTGGAGATGGAAATTTCTTCTTGGGGAAAAATTCAGTTCACATTGTGTTAGGTCCCTATAATACTAGAGTATCCCCTTATTGTTATTGTTAGTATAGCCCTCTTGTTGTTATTGTTGTGCCCATGTAGTCCCCATATTGTTATTGTTGTGCCCCATAGAAGCCCACTATTATTATTGTTGTGCCCTTACATTGTTATTGTTATGTCGGCTAGGATTATATTGTGACCCATTGGACTCTTATATATAGAAAGGAGGTTTTTTCATTTGTATCGTTTAAGAATTATTCATTTATGTAATGTAAAGGAGGTTTCCCCCTCGAAATGGTTGGTTTCTAAGGCGTTCATTTCTCTTTTCTTCTATTTTTGGGGCTGGTTTCATAACACATTGGTGGAAAAAACTCATTTGTTTTCATTGAAATTGCAACATTTAAACGATTTAATAAAACCCCAAAGGCATGATGTGAGTGGAATAGATTTCGAGATTTGCACAAAGTTTTTGTATAATGTGTTTTGGATAAGAACTGAAAAATGGAATGTGGATTGTTTGGAAGCCAAAAGTGAGTAAAAAAGACTTTAGGGTTCAACAAGTCATTTGTATGTTTTGGTCATGTTATTTTTTTCTTATAATAAATATGTGAAAAAATTTAACATAATCAAAGAGAAATTTTTAATTAAACTTTTATTTAAAGGTAAAATTTTAAACATAATGTGCATTTCAAATCTTGCCAAATCTGGAATGTCTCCAAACTAAAACCAGCCCGTAGAGGTTTCTAATCACTAAGATATCATGCAAATTCCAGGAAAGCGGGCAGACTTCAATTTATTCAAGCTAATGAGGAGGTAAGACGCTAAAATATATTCAACAATTAACATTTAACAAAATTAATGCAAGCTAATCGAAGAAAGGAGTGACAGGTCGATTTCATTTTGGTCAATATGCAGACTAAGACAAATACAATCTCGCCTTCCCATGCATTGAAGGGGCGAAAAAAGTTTTGTTTGGATACTCATAACGTGAGACCAATCCGAGCCGAGACACGAAACTTCTTTCTATGGGAAAAGAGCACAAATTAGTTTACAAACTCTAAAAATTGAGTCTTTCTGGTCAATGAAATCTTCAAGGGAGATTTGGAATGAAGCTTTGACTGAAATCGAACCTGTGATTAGAATTAGAATCATATATTTCAAATAGACTGAGTTTAATGGACCTGCAATGGTATGTAATTGAAGAAAAAAAAGGACAGAATGATCGTTGGTAGTTGAGCTAAACGAAATTCAACTGCAATCTCCAGGATGGAGTCGGAAATTTTGCAAAAGAGTGGAACTCATAGCACTGTTGTAAAGGGGAATACTTTTGTAGAATTTGAAAGAGGATATTTTTTTGAAAGAGGAGCTCTTTAATGCATTGTTGTAAGAGGCAAATCCTAAAGGAGAATTCAATGGATGGAAGTCATCGATGAGGCCTGCAATGCAGTTCGTATTAGTTTGATAACTGGTTAATTCTTTTATTTTTTATTGGAACAACGCTAAGTAATGAGTTTATGTAGATTTACATGTTTTCACTAATAACTATTTATTATTGAATGAGTGTTTTTCTACATGTTCTTTATCATTGTTGCATCAACTGAACTATTTCAATGTTATGATAATGCATTAAACAACCAATCCATTTTTTTATAATGAATCTAAGAAGAGACATATGAAGTCTTGATAATTGTTTATTGGAATTATATCAGTAACTTATTAACAAGTAGATTTTATGAATTGTTTCATTAATCTATAGGTCTATCAGACACTTAGATTCAAATCCATCTTTTATGCCTTGCTCTTGATTGAGAGTTGGATTATTCTTGCTATTGATTAAGATATATTGGATTTCATTTTGTTGTTTGCATACTAGATTAGATTGCATATTACATTTAGCAATGCATATTTGAAAGTCTCTTTGCGTAGGGGTAACCATCATGGTGGCATGACTGAGCCGACATTTAAGTTAAATCAAAAGACTGCCTCTTTCAAGCGCTTGTGAGAAGGCGAGTATTTTCTTTTTGCTTGTTGAAATCAACAAGTATTATCATACATCGACGGGAAAGAGTAGGATTAGAGTTAGTTTAGGATTTATATTAGATTAGGTTAGGCATTTAGTTTAGGTTAGAATTTAGGTTGAGGCAATCGGGCCCATAACTGGTCAAAATCACCACACCAAATGGAAAAGGGTCTAATTGAGACCTTGATTGAGTGATTTCCTTAATGTTGGACATGGTTAACTTTGGCCATCAACAGGACCCTAAACAAAATATTTCTATTGCTACTGAGTAAAATATTTCAATCTCAATTAACCATATCAAAAAATTAAAAGCAGAAGAGATTGTTAACTAAAGGGTGGAAAACTTCTATTCCAATCCAAGAAATACTATTTATTTATTTTATATGCCATCCAAGGAGCTTGGACAAAGTTAATTTAATGATACTTGAGATTCGACAATTATGTCTCAATGAAATCAAGATGTTGGAGGACTACACAACCAAACATGAATTGATTCCATAATTTGTATACTGTATATAATAATATCATATCTTATTTCTTCAAATAAATTCTTGGGTGGATACAAACTATAAATAAAGAAAAAAAGAACAATATAGATTAGAACTTGTTTTCCTTTACAAGCAATTGTAAAAAATTATTGATTGTGCTTAGGATTAATTGTCACTAAAATTTGTATGCCTCATTGATCAATTTTAGTTGTTCAAATTATTTTATTATCGTTTTCCCCTCTTAAAAAGTAAAGTCCTCAGTGCAACAATCCTATTCTTTTTCAAACTACTCCCATATATATATATATATATACATATTGAGTTAAGTAGTTGATCAACATATGTATGATGTATTGAAAATATTCTTTATTAAAGATAGTAAGTAAATATTCTTATACCTAAATAAAATAAAAGTATGTTTGAGGTTATCGACTGACCTCACAATATTTTATTTTCAAAGAAAAAAAGTCTTATAGTCATAAACTCATCAATTGTCCTATACATTAATTCACTTAGTGGTCAAGGTAGGTACAAGAATCCGTTAAAATGTATTTTTATTTTTGGAAAAATAGAATTAATGAGGAGTTTTTAAGGCCTGACTACTTCCATATTGATTATAAGACATGGTAGTCTGCCCTAAATGCCTAGTCCATTATTGGTAATTTCAATGCATGCAATTAGACCATATTAGTGAGTAACATTGTCAGGCTCTATATATAATAAATCTCACTGCTACTGGAGGCCAGATACGTGATGCAAATTCTATGAATGACAAGCATAGAAATCATGACACAATCTTCAAAGTCTATGACAATGCAAAACATGTTGTCGTGTTATATGATAATGCCATCAGTGTGAGTGATAAATAACATGATGATCTAAATTTGAATGTTAGTTTTGTTGTGCTAATTTCATTTTCAAATATAAAACTTATTTTCTAGTCTTAATGAAGCAAACTGGATCTTTATGTCTTCCTCATGAAGGTTCTGAATTCTAAAATACACCTCCAATTGACGTATTCAATTGTCAAGCCTCTCTACATTTACCTTGCCATTGTACATGGGTAGTTCAAACTTAATGTCCAATTTGAGTAATGGAGTTTTTCCTTTTGTGTCATTTCAGTGAGTGTGAGTGGTTTTTGTGGTAGAAGTGGAAGATGATGTTGATGGTGATGATGAGGATGATGAAGATGGTGGAGATGGATGTGGCTTTCCTCCACTGCCCTTTGAAATCCTCTCTTCATCCTTCTTACCATCTGAAGTTACTTCTGCATATGGAGGCTTAGAACCTTCTCCTGCCATCCCAACAATAAATACATCACATAACTTTAACCATCCTCTTTATGTCTTTGAAGTCACTCTTGAAATCTTCCTCTTCTGAATGTCCTTGAGTCTCTCCAACACCTGAAATGATGGCTATGGATTGAAGCTCAAATTTTGATGCTTGTACCTCTTCAATCAACTCGATTTTTTATACAAATTTCACCTCTTCAATCTCAGTATCTTGCGACAAAACTTGAGGTTCTTCAAGTGTAGCTATGATTGGAATTTTGGGTGAAGATGGGGCTCTTGTATCTCTCCTTCTTCTGGTCATAATATCAGGACTTGCAACCAACAATTTCCCTTCACCTATATGCAACTTTAACCTTGTCAGCATCACAAAGTTTCAACCATTAAACTTGCACAAAACTTCAGGCAACTATTAAGCAAATAACCTTGCATTTCAACCAAAGATTTTCAACCTTGCTCTGATACCAAATTGATCTGAATTTGAATGTTAGTTTTGTTGCGCTAATTTCATTTTCAGATATAAAACTTATTTACTGATCTTATGCTTGATGTACATGTTCCCTTGTTGCTTATGTGTGTCAAAGAGGTAATTAAAACTGAGTTTTATGAGTGAATGTAAAAACATAGAGCATAGATTTAAATGGTTGAATAACAGCAACATAAATAACAACAAACCATCACAAATGATCCATTAAAATAGAGTTTTGATGAAGGAGTTCACCCCTCCTGGGCTACATCCCCTTGGTCCAACTTCATAGCCTTAGCCTCTGTATTATCTCAATTGTGCTCAAATTGTTGTTTACATGCATCAAATGATCTTGTAACCTATTCCAATGAGTTCAAAATGTCGAAATCTATCAGAAATTACTATTTATTTACTCAATTTGGTTACCAGATGCTCTAGGCATGGCCTTCCCTCCTGGTGGCCCTAGGCTTCAAATTTCTTCAAGGCAACAAAAACCCATTTAAAATTGCTCCTCTTCCTCTGCAACCTATTCCAATGTGTTCATGGCATGCTAATTATCCAATAATGACTCTTTTTGAGCTGGTCGAATATTGACTCAGTTATGGCAAAAGCAAACTTTCCCCCAATTTCTCCTCCAAATCTGGAGAAGACTCTAGACAACTCTGACAAATTCGGTGGAATCCACTAAAAATAGCAAATCCTCTAAAATATCCGCTAATTAGTAGGAGTATTAATTAGTGATAAGCGCACTTAACTACAGATAAGCAGGGTTTAACTGCACGCTTATCCACATGGTTTATGGGCGGATTAGTTTAGGAGTTCAACATGGTTTATCATTTAATTAAGCAGGTTTATATTAACGAAAACTCCGCTGGTTCTTTTAGCCCTACGCCACGATTCTGCACTGACTGTTCAAATACTTGTACGGAGCAGAGCTTTTCAATGAACCGACCCATGGCTCATTTGTAAATGAGCGCAGTGTTTGGGGGAGGTCAAGTGGTCGAACCCCAACCTTGACCCCATATATATGTTTTGAAACGAATATATGAACCAACACTTATGCCATCGTAATATTAATCCACGCAGAATTTAGGTTGGTAATACCAATGTTTAATAAAATGCGGTCCATTTAATATATGCCTTGACTTTGCAACTTAATATGCCAACGAAACCTTTGTAATACTGCGCCATTGTAATGTTTAATCAATGGAACCTTTGTAATAATGCTCCGTATAAAATATATTACCACCAACAAAACCTTAGCATATGTAATACATTGCCACCATTTCGAACTTGGATTTGGTTTGATAAATATATATATCCGGAATTTAAATATAATTAAGAGTTGACAATTAATTATTAATATTAATATATATAATAATTATAACATAATATATGACATGTAAATCATATCATAATACATATATATAAAGTAATTCCAATCTTCATAACAAATAATAATTTCCAACACATAATATCATAAACCTAAATTCAACCTAGGTTATTGGACAAATTTCACCTTCACAAACCAAACTGTCGAATCCTGCAGTGACACTTATCACAGTCCCATTGGACAAAAACTGAAGAAGATTCCCTGAATGCTAACTGGGCTGTCATGTCATCAGCCTGTACCTGTTCTGCAATTTTTTTATAAAAATTCGCTTGTTCTGAATGGCAATCAGTAGACCATAACTCTTTCATCCGAACTCGGTTTTTGACAAAACGAGTTACGTTGGATTCCTAGCGACGGGTCAGTCACTTCCGTTCTAGTTTCATTCAAGTCTGAGCACTTTCATTTTTGAGCTAAAATACCGAAACTTTGATCACATGATGAACAATAGATTGCAATTCTTAAAAAAAAAGGATTAAAGCTCTATGATCATGTACAACAATCAAATCACTTTCAATTTGAAAATATAACCAATTAGTTTTTACAACTAGCTTAATGAACCTATTATAGGTATAACCTATTAGGGGTAGAAGAAAGTAGCTTTGTGGTCTTTGAGGCCAACGCCATGGAATCATGTTACAAATACTTATATTCCATAGCATTGGTTATCATGTCACACATTTGTCTAAGTATTGAAATGATAAAAAACTAGTCTTGAAGTGAATTTGTAGTAGATTTCATTCATTTGAATGGAGATGGATCTGAAAACATATGAATTTTCAAAATTTTCCTATGTTATACTCAACATTATTTCATAATTAACATGCTTTGTAGCTATCCCTTGTAACATACAATACCCTAATATGGAGTGTAAATTATTAATTTCAATCCCATGAACAACATTGAAATATATCTTATTAACCGTGTATATGTAAAATTGATTAACAACAATTGAATTATATATTTTTATTTTTACAGATTGGTTTAATTATTTTAGGCATTCAATATCTTCCATGGATTGTGTCTCTTTATTTGACTAGTGGCAAGGGGCTCTCATCAAGATCTTGGTCTTTATCTGTATTCAGAAATGTGTTGCAATCTGACTTTATTGATAAAAGGGCATAACAATTTCCAACCAATTAAATTTCAAGACTTTGGTAAAGGTCTATATCTCCTTCATAGACAAACCACTAAATTAAGTATTATTGGAGAACACATATTAAGAAAAAAGAAAAAAAAAATGTACAACCTGATAGTGGTATTAACAACATTGAGATAGATAATCGAGTATGTTCTGAATGTTCAACGATTTATTTCTGTGTGAAAACATCATCTCCAAGGGTCTACGACCTAAGACGAACTTTACAAGGGAAAACAATGGTGAGATCATTCTTCAGAAGAACACAACCCATATTTTCAAGACAACATTCTGTCATATTCAATTAACCCATATTTTCAAGACAACATTCTGTCATATTCAATTATGATTAGTGAAGAAAATTAATGTAGAAATTATGGTGTAGAATTGTAACTACTCATGAAATTTTAATATAAATCACAAGACACAATCCTACTCTACTACTCTGCGGAATTAAATTCACAATTTAGAACATCAATCACAAACATGCAATGAGAAATAACACACATGAACACAATATTTTTCCAGGGGAAAGCAACTACGAAAAACCCTTATGTCTGCTTGCAATAATATGATGAATATAGATGTATTACAATTGCTAGCTCAATATAAGTTTAACCTGCAAGTGAATAAGCTATCTCTCTGCTCACTGAGAAGCTCTGACCTGGACTTAGTCAATTTCTTCCTCTGCTTGACCCCCTATTTCCTTGCGCAAATTCTAAGGAATTAGGCCTCTATTATTTATGAATTTTCCTCTAATTCATTGTGCAATCCCCAAGGTTGATCATATGATTGCATGCAACACATGTACACTCAAGACTATTCTACAACTGATGTTACATTGCCTTAGAATCTCCAAGCTATTTTGGGTTGATTAATTAGTTTGGATGATCACCGAGTTTGACTAAAGTCTCATTGCACAACTTACCTTCCACTAGTTCCTCCAACAATTAGAACTAGTTTAACTGAAAACAACTTGAAATAATTGCCTTGATTGCTACAAATTAGCAATCACACATGCTTAAATGAACTCTAACTCCTCTAACTCGAATTTACTGAGGTAACCGAGTGACAAGAGCCATGTCACCTTAGTTAAATGAATCCAAGTTGTCTGTTGATGTGGAAATTTGAATTTTATCAATTTATTTAATGCAAAATCAAATTGAGAATTTATTGTTGCAATTTTCAACACTCCCTCTCAGTAAGAAATGGATTATCAATGACTGTTATCTTGCACCTGTGGAACTCGAACTTCCCTCTTGACAAATCCTTTTTCAAAATGTCAACATCTTGTTCCTATGTCGGAATGTACTATAGCAACATTATCCACCTCTGCACACAATCCCGCAAATGGTGATACCGAATATCTATAAGCTTGGATCGATCATGAAATACAAGATTATTAGAGAGCTCGATGAAAATTTGATTATCATAGTAGATCACAGTTGGATCCATCATCTAACCCAAACAATCCCACAAGTATCTTACTCATCTAGATCACTTCACATGTTGCTTGACTTGCAACCATGTATTATGCTTCTACCGAGCTGAGCGACACAAATCTTTGCTTCTTATTGTACCAGGAAACTGTTGTGAACCCAACACTGAAAATTCCACCTAATTTACTCTTTTGGTTGGATGGACTCCCTACCTAATTTGAATCTGTGAAGCCACACAACTTCACTCCCTTTATCCATTTGTACGATAGTCCATACTGGGTAGTGCCTCTGAGGTACCATAAAACATGCTTAGTTTCCTTCCAAAACAATTTGGTTGGCCTAACCATAGCTTGGCTCAGTTGGTTGACTGCATAGCACATATTTGGTCATGTGTTCACAAGATACATTAGTGAACCCACTAGCTGTCGATAAATGGTAGCATCCACTTCTTCAGTTGAAGTGGCAGCCTTCATCCTCCAATTAGTCGCTAGAGGTGTCTCCATGGGTTTACAACTCTCCATGTGAAATATCTGTAGTATCTCATTTTCATACTTGCCTTGATACACAAATAGTTCCCCATCACCTTGCCATACTTCCAACCCAAGGAAGTAGTGCATGAGACCCATGTCCTTCATTTCAAATTCCCTTGCAAGGTCCTCCTTGCAAGATTTGATCAACTGTTCATCACTAGATAAAATCAAGTCATCAACATATAAGACAATAATAAGCAATTTACCTTCTACCAAGATGTGATAGAGGTTTGCATCCGCTTCACTTTTGGTAAATCCCAAACTAGTGAGATAGTTGTCGATCCTTATGTACCAAGCACGAGGTCCCTGTTTGAGACTGTGTAACACTTGCTCGAGTCTGCACACATGATACTCCCAATCAAATGTCTCAAAGCCTTATGGGTGCTCGATGTACACTTCCTCCTCAATAACCCCATTGAGAAATGTTGTTTTTAAATCCATCTGGTTGATCTTCCACCCCATCTGCAAGCTAGTGCCATAATTGATCTAATGGATGAATACCTTGCTACAGGAGAAAAGGTGATCTGAATAAAGTATGTTAGTAATGTTGTGCTAATTCCTCTTTCATATTTTGAAACAAATGTCTTACATGTGCTTAAGGGTTCAATTTCTCTTGCAAGTTATTGAGTCTCATGAGTGTTTTTCATGTTAATTTTATGAAAAATTTAACATAAAATAAATATTGAACAACAAAAAATAAAAGTACAGTACATCACCACACAACACATCAACACAGGGATTTGATGAAGGAGTTCACCCCTCCTGGGCTACATCTCCTTGGTTTAGCTTCCATGGCTTGGGCCTATATATTATGCTCAAATTTGCAAAATGATGTGTTTAAAATGATTTTATGCTCCTGAAACCTACACCAATGAGTTCAAAATGCCCAAAAATGGTGCCTTAGGCTCTTTCTGCTCCTGATTTGGCTGAAAACTGACTGAGTTAAGACCTCTAATAGTTTGTCCACAATTTCCTGCCTAAATTTAGCTAACTGGAGCTAATTCGGGCTAGTTGGTGCCAAAGTAGCAGTTCCACTGAAATTAGCGAACCACCAAACTAATCTGCAATAATTTAATTAACCCGCATTAACGTTATTAAGTTGGATTAGCGCTTAATCTATGCTTAGTGCTAAATCTGGATTAGCATTAAGTAATGAGGATTAGCGTTAATAAATCTCGGATTAATGTATTAACTTGCGCACTTAAGGATTAGGCTCTGGGTGCTCCGCCATGGTTCTGAGGTTGCGGTCATGTGCTAGGGGCTGGCCCCACGAGGCTGGCCCCCAATTCCCCTAGTCAGTGCAACATTGAAACTTGAAATATATGCAACAATGGTATATGGTTAAGATCTGATGCGTAGGTGGATTGGTGAATGGTGTGCATGCTGCTTGGGAGGTCGCGGGGCCGAACCCTGATGCCTCTGCCCAGACTATAATAAAATTTTACACCATCATGGGGGGGGGGCATGTGGCGGCCCCAGGCTGAGCCACATGCCTCCTCCTCATTGGCCCACACAAAACCAGTAAAAACTTGCCAAATCACCACAAATTGGACCCAACCAATAACTGCCACTTGGAAGTCTCTCATTAGCTAGAGGAATTTTATCAGATTTGACCTTGCCCAGTCAACATGCCACATCAACAATACAAATTGTTTACTGGGCTACCTGTCTACCTTTTTTTTTCCAAATTTTACTTGTTTGTGAAAACAAACAAAACTCATTTATGAGAGCATACAGAGTCCATTTCGCTCGAAACGAGTTGCGTCAGATTCAGAATGATGATCACTACGCAGTTGTTCAGGTTTCGCGTCATTCTGAGAACTTTGATTTTTTAGCATAATTTTGAACACTTGATCCTTCCTCCCCATTGGAAGCCTTTTGGACCCCAAAATATATTTCATTACTAAACATGTGGATGAGGGTACACTTCCCTCACCCTTACAGTATCAATCCACTAGAATTTTTCTAATTTCAACAATTTGAGCTTTTCATAAAAACTAACCTTTTTCCTTGATTCTCGAGACCCTGTCTTGTTGTTGTAGACACCATCATGCTTTAATTTCCCTGAATTTGTAGAACAAAAGGTTGTCCTTGAAGAAAAAAACTTATTCCCACCTCGATCGTCAATCAAAGGAAACTTAAAAACTTCCTCATTTCGAACACTGTCGACATGGATATTTTTAGCTTGCCTTTCCTTGTACGTACGTCGAATTTTGACCAAGTGTTTTCACCATTGCCATGTACCATTTGAAACCAAAAGCAACTACTTGTGGAACCTATGCCTTCTTTTTCAAATTGTTTTGGTGCTTTATCTTTGACCTTTTCTCTCTCTTGCATCAACATCTTATTTCCATCATTGTTCAACATTGATGTGGACGATTGCAAATCTTTCTCATCTTGTTTACCTGTTTTCAAAGGCAACATGTTAGAGCCCTGAAACTTCTTATTACAAACATTAGAAAATTTAATGAAATCATCTTTTTCATTTGATGCATCTTTTTGAAAGGTCTCATTCAAAACATCACTATGCTTGAACATTAACAAAGCCAAATTTTGACTTGCACTCACTATTCTCTTCGTTTCTGTTTCATATATAAGAGACACACTCCTCTTCTTCTTATGAGATCTAACTATGTACTCAATTCCATCCTTGAAAAAGTGGTACTTATTCTCATGGCGATGAAATACCGCCCTCCTATCATAAATATAAGGAGTTCCCAAAACAATACCTGAAATCTCAAGTGAAACTACATCAAGTTCAACTTCATCAAGAAAGTTTCAATTGATTGGAAACCTTAGGATTCACTTCCTTGTTACTTGCAAGTTTTAATTCTTGCATATCCAACCTAAAGGACAAGATCTTGGATGTGTAGCATTTTCTAGATTTAACCTCTTAACTAAGTCTTCGAAAATCAAATTGGCTTGAGAACCACTATTAAATAGTGTGTCTATTTTGGTATGCTTTGAAACAACTCTAATATGAAAGAGTTCAATTCTTGTATCTCCATCTCGAGTTACATTAGAACAACTTGAAGAACTAGTGCTTGCTGTGTTCTTACCTTTCAAACCCATTGTTGTAATCTTGGTTTCATCTCCTAAATCTTAACCTAAGTCATGTTCAATGATTGCAGTTGTTTTCTCCTTCTCTTTGGTTTTAAGTTTGTTTGGCTTCAACTCTGGATGGAGTTGCCAACACAATGGTCTTCATCATGGCCATTTTTCGAACAATGTTTACATGTGAATTTCTCTTTCTCTATTTTAATAGAACCATTTTTATTTCCTCTTCCATTAAACTTACCTTTTCCTTTACCTTCATACTCAAGGAAACTGTCACTTTTCTCATCTGCACTATGTTTTCCTCTTGCTTCTAGATGCGTGGCTTGAACACAAATCTCATCTAATTTTGTGGGATTGAACATGAGAATAGTATGTCTAATATAGTTCATGTGTAAACCCCCAATATACTTTAACAAATTTTCTTGAGAAGATAAATTGACACCCAAAACTAGTGCTCTTCTCCTAAACTCTTGTGTATAATTTTGAACACTTTGTCCCTTTAGTTGTCTAAAATTATACCATTCCATAATGGCTTTTTGCATGTAATATAGAGGATAAAATTGTCTTTTAATGGCAGCAATAAAATTATACCAAGACATTGAGATCTTATTGTGGTTTTTAATCTCATCTTGAGTCCTTGCTTCCCACCATACAAGTGTTGCTCCCTCCATTCTCAAGGAATCCAATTGAATCTTTTTCATCCTCTTGAAGGTTCTGAATTCTGCAAGAAACCTCCAATTGATGAATACAATTATCTAGCTTCTATGCATTCACTTCGCCATTATACATCGGTAGCTAAAATTTTACATCAAGTTTAAGTAAGGGTGATTTACGAGTTCCTTTTGAAGTATGTGGATGAACAGATTGAAGGGTTGTGGTAGTGGAAGATGATGAAGAGGAAGGTGTATATGGTGGTGAGAATGATGGTTGAGTGGATGGTGGTTTCCTACCATCTCCATGGCCTCCTCCTCCTAGAGAACCCTCTCCTCTTGGAGGCCTAAAACTTTTTCCTTGCATCCTTAAATTCCTCTCCTCATAGAGGACCTTTACCATCTCAGTCATATCAAAAAATTCCTTTTTTGAATTCTCTCTCATCTTCTATCATGGTAGGTTCTCCTTCATGAGACATGCTCACTGAAGACCCAACTTCAACTTGAGGATGTGCTGGTGTTGAAGACTTGGGAAACCTTGCCCTTCTTCCTCTTGACCCAACTGCAGGGATTCCAACCAGCTTCCCTTCTCCTCTTTTGAGTTTCAACCTTGCAAGCATGAAAAAAAATTGTAAACAATTAGATCCCTTCTTGCACAAAAAACCTAAATATTTTATACCAAAAATGATATGAATAAGGTATGTTATTAATGTTGTGTTAATTCCTCTTTCAGATTTTGAAACAAATGTCTTACATGTGCTTAAGAGTTCAAGTTCTCTTACAAGTTATTGAGTCTCATGAGTGTTTTTCATGCTAATTTTATGAACAATTTAACATAAAAGAAAGACTGAACAACAAAAAATAAAAGTTCAGTACATCACCATACAACACATCAACAGATGGATTTGATGAAGGAGTTCACCCCTCCTGGGCTAAATCTCCTTGGTCCAGTTTCATGGCTTGGGCCTCTATATTATGCTCAAATTTTCAAAATGATGTGTTTACAATGCTTTTCTACTCCCGAAACATGCACAAATGAGTTCAAAATGCCCAAAAATGGTGCCTTAGGCTCTTTCTGCCGTTGATTTGTGATGCGCTCCATCATTAGACATATTTGGGGGGGTTAAAAGTTACCTATATGCCTTCTTAGATCTATTTTTCTTGCATTTTTATTATTATTTGGTTTTATGATGCTAGTATAGGTGGTGATTAAGGCTAACATACTCTGAGTGCCTAATATGAGGTTGAGTGCAGAAAATCATGAATTATTAGCATTTTTATAAGGATTTTATCATAAAGACTTGGAGGAGATGACAAAGAGAAATTATAGGAGGATTGTCCACCTTCCTTAAATCTCAAAGTCAATCAAAGGATCCCAAATATTCTCTCCAGAAATTTGAATTCCAAAGGTAACCAAAGGATCCCCACGGATTCTCTCCAGCAATTCAATTCCAAAGGCAGCCCAACAACTCAAAGAGGAGTGAACCCAATCTTTGTTTACTTGGAGTCAAGTGGACTCAATCACCATTTTTAAGGGAGCTGTTGGTAGCTACCCTATAGAATAAATAGAGCATAGATAGATCTAGGAAGAGTTAGTCAATTCTAGTCGATTCTAGTTGGAACTTTGTTGCGAGATATTGAGCTTTTCATTACTTACTCAGTGATCAAAATTTCAGAGATGTATGAGGCTATTCTATTATGAAATGAGAAAACTGATTTCATTTTACTGATTTAAGTTTCAGAGAGCTAGGCTTGTGGGTTAGGGCCCAATCCATGTGCCTCAGCTTATCTGTTGTTACCATTCTTTCCTTTCTGCCATTAAGCTAGTTTTCTTTCTGTCATTCAATTAGTTCTTCTTTTAAATAGTTTCATTGTTGTTTAGTTTTGCTTTCAGTATGCTGTTGTCATTTTTCAATTGCTTGTGAGTAATAGAATAAAGGAGAAAAACCAAAAAGTTGTGGATCAAGACTCCTTGCTCATCTTTGTCAATAGAGCTCGAGGAGGGTAAACCTTCCCATAGACCCTAAAATTGATTTATGTTCACTAATTTTATCACACACTTCATCTATTTTTCATGCACGGATCAGCAAGGTTGTTTGTAGGAATAAGCATCAAAAGCCCCAGAGAGATTATCAATTCGTTCCACTCCATTTTCCAGTCCCTACCCATCTCTATGTTACGCTTCTGAACCTTGTTATTACGCTTCTATTCCTTCCTTTTCTCTTATCGCAACTACCACACCCTTTTTATTCACAAAACGCTTGAAAACCTTTGAAAATCGAACTCCGCCTTTGCTCCTCGAATCCACCACCACCGTACATCGCAATCACATTTCGCATGATTTTTGTTTTTGTTTTTTTCTTTTTTTCTTTTTTCTTTTAACACTTACCACTCGCTTTCGCCAATTGTGATATTGCGAAATAGAAAATCGCACTTCGCATTGTTTTCCCTTTTCTTTTAACACTTACTGCTCACTTTCGCTGATTGCGATATTGCGAAATCGCACTTCGCATTGTTTTCCCTTTTCTTTTAACACTTACTGCTCGCTTTCACCGATTGCGATATTGCGATCGCGCTTGGCCGTCGGTCCCACCACTACGTCATCCATCACATATCGCACTTTGCAATATTTACCCTTTCCTTTTAAGACTTACCGCTCTGATCCGCCGATTCCAATATTGCAATCGCGCTCTGTCGCCGGTCCCACCGCCACACCACCCATCGCAAATCGCAAATCGCACTTCGCAATATTTACCATTTTCTTTTAAGACTTACCGCTCAGATCCGCCTATTGTGATATTGCGACCGCGCTTCGCACCATTTAGTTGGTTTTCGTTAATACTTACCACTCTTTCTATCGATTGCGATATCACATTTCGCATGTAGCAGCTTTCTCTGCGTTGCACTTCACACTTCGCAGTTCTTTCCTCATCGCACTTCGCATATCGCTCCTGCTCTCGAACAATACTTCCGCTATCCCTTTAATTTTGCGATATTGTGATTGCGATATCGCATATCACATATCGCAACTTTTTCTCCATCGCATCTCCACCATCGCACTTTTCAAATCATTCTGCTCCAAAGCCTTTTTGAGCCATAATAAAGCTTTAATAAGGTTTAAACCTGCTCTTTTCACTTCTAAGCTTGGTTTCATGTGTTTATCCCTCCATTAGCACCTTTAACCCTTTCTTCTCCAATCTGAAAATCAACACTTCTTCAATTAGAATTAAGTCCTGGATAGCTTACCTGCATGGATAGAAGCATTGTAGATAGAGCATAAGATAAGTAGGGTGTGTTTAGCCGATTGGCCAAAGTTTAGTGTGGCTTAAATTAGTTTCCTTTCAATAGTTTAAGTTTAGTTTCCTTCCTGTCATTTCTTTTCAACAATTTAATTTAGTTTCTTTCTGTCATTTTGTTCCAGCAATTTACTTTTCATTTTTTTTCATAATTTAAGAAATAGCACCCTTTTGTAAAACAGAAGAGGATGACATGAACATAATGCATCTGTAGTATATATAGAACTCTCACCTCCAAGTTTGTATGAACCCCGAGTTGATAAATTAAAGTAGGGTAGCCCCTGGGAGTTGCATCACTCTTGGTGCAATACTAGGGCTCACCAATTTGGTCAAAAACCAACTGAGTTATGACCTTTAATAGTTTGTCCACAATTTCCTGCCTAAATTTAGCCTACTGGAGCTAATTCGGGCTAGTTGGTGCTAAAGTAGCAGTTTCGCCAAAATTAGAGGGCTGCCAAACTAATCTGCATTAATTTAATTAACCCGCATTAATGTTAATTAAGCTGGATTAGCGCTTAATCCACACTTAGTGCTAAATCTAGATTAGCATTAAGTGGATTAGCGTTATTAAATCTCATATTAGTGGGTTAACCTCCACGCTTAAGGATTAGGCTCTGGGTGCTCCTCCATGGTTCTAAGTTTGCGTTCATGTGTTGGGGGCTAGCCCCCAATTACCCCCGTCGATGCGACGTTGAAACTTTAAATATATGCGGCAATGGTATATGGTTAAGATCTGATACAGAGGTAGATTGATGAACGATGTGCATGCTACTTGGGAGGTCGCGGGGTTGAACCCTAATGCCTCCGCCTGGACTATAACAAAATTTTACACCACAGTGGGGGGGCACGTGGCGGCACCAGGTTGAGCCACGTGCCTCCTCCTCATTGGCCCACACAGAACCAGTAAAAACTCGACAAATCACGACAAATTTGACCCAATCAACAACTTCCACTTGGAAGTCTCTCATTAGCTAGATGAATTTGACCAAATTTGACCCTGCCCAGTTAGCATGCCACATCAACAGTACGAACTACTAACAGGGCTACCTATCTACCTTTTTTTTCCAAATTTTGCATGTTTGTGCAAATAGACAGAACTCATTTCTGGGAGCATACGAAGTCCATTTCACGTGAAATGAGTTGCGTCAGATTCAGAACGACGAGCAGTACACAATCGTTCAGTTTTCACATCATTCTGAGAACTTTGATTTTTCAGCATAATTTTGAGCACGTGATCAAAGGTTTCCTCATAGTCAATTCCCTCAACTTGAGAGAATCCATTGGCCACAAATCTGGCCATATACTTCTGTTACACAGTAATTTGTCACCGTCCCTACAATCCCCATCTCACCCATTGGAGGGTCGTTTATGTGATCAATAAGCAGTGTCATGCCTTGCAAATACCATCATTGCATCCCTTTCCATGAGGACAACATTTCTTCTGTTGATAATTTCTTGAGCAGACCCCTAAAAACACCTGTTTTTGCCTTGGTGCTGGTATCCCATTATGTACTCGCGCCAATGAGGAAAATTAACACTGAGCCCGCGCTAGTTGGCGCTCTGTCCCAGTTAAGCACCCGCGCCAATCTGCTTATGGAAAGTTTTTTAAAAAAGGAGGCGAAGTTTCGATTACAACAACTTCGTGGATGAGTCATGAGGAGTGGTTTCGAAACGACATCTACCCAGTATACGTTTACCCATTTTTTGGGCTAGGATAGATTATTTACGAAAAAGGAATACCCTAACCTATCGTGACTAGGAGGTTTTCTCAGACATAGTTTTCTACCTTTTCGGATCTGAGGAACCAGCTACGAAAAGGGACTGTTGGATTTTACTTTTCTGCTGTCTTTTCAAACTCTCTAAACATGAAAAGACGTCGAGTTCTTCATTTGTCAGACTCGTTAAACCCTGATGACATCGGATTCAGTCGTAATGACGATACTCGAGTTCTCCTTCCTAGGGCTCGTTAAATGTACTAGGATGGATTCGTCCGAAGGAAGAACTTATATGACAAGCATATGGTATCCTCTTCAAGATTGTGTAAAAATAAAAAGGTACTCGCCAGAAATGGTGGGGAAAAATGGAACCAGTATCATCATCTTGTCGGTAGTATGTCGCTCTTGAACATGGCACTTGTCTACATTCGTGTCGAGTTGGGGAAATCTCATCTCATTATCTGTTTGTCTCCGTGGTTTTGGGTAATCCCTTTTGACCTCTCATCTGCTCTTTGCCTCGTCAACATGAACTCTGATCTTTTGATGTAAAATACTGCCAAATCCACTGTCGTGCCGCTGATATGTTCAAGAGAAGTTGACCTCTGCAAGTTTCAACATTCCTCTGATTATCATCTGATCCTAATTCACAAACATTATTTTCCTTTGTCTCGTGTTGATGATGTGGGAAACACTATGGCCCACCTTCGATCAAGGTCACTTCCTGTCGACTTCAGCTCGTTATCCAGGAAGCTGATCTAGAGACTCCCTTCTGGTTCCTTGGAGCCTCCATGCCTCAATGAAAGGTTCTTCGCGTTCGACGTGAGGTTTTCATCATTGGCCTCTGATCGAGTGATTCTACAGGTGTTCGATGCCAGCTCACTGTTCACATTCTGTGGATTGTACCTGTAGTACCTTGAGGACCATTGTCACTATTGGTGGTACCTCTCGCGTCTGTTAACATCTTTCATCATTGGCTGGTAATTAGGCGATGTTCTTGCATGTTCGACTTCAGCTCACTTATTCACATGCTTGAACTTGTACTTTATTCGGGTCGAGATGAAGCGCAAGACCTTGGGTTTTGTCTGTTAGAACCCAGGCTGCGATTTTGTGGATTATTGTGATTGATTACATGACTCATTCATTGGATGGCTGCGACCATACCTGAGTCTATTTATCGATCCTCACTGGATGGCTGTGTCCATGCCTTGGATCTGGATTATTGTATACTTTGTTACGGATGACTGCGCCCATACCATATATCATGTATTTGAGATATCAGTTGTACTTGCCTACGTAGGTTTCCCAACGGCAGTGTTTTCAGTTGGACACGTTCTCGTAAAGCATTTCACCCCTCTCTCTCTCGGGCCTCATGCTTTAGGGGGCATCTGTTACACAGTAATTTGTCACCGTCCCTACGATCCCCATATCGCCCATTGGAGGGTCATTTATGTGATCAATAAGCAGTTTCATGCCTTGCAAATACCATCATTGCATCCCTTTCCAACAACATTTCTTATGTTGATCATTTCCTTAGCAGACCCCTAAAAACACTTGTTTTTGCCTTGGCGTTGGTAGCCCATTATGTCCTCGCGCTAATGAGGAAAATTAACACTGAGCCCACGCCAATTGGCACTCTGTCCCAGTTAAGCACTCGCGCCAATATGCTTATGGAAAGTTTTTTTAAAAAGGAGGTGAAGTTTCGATTACAACAACTTCGTGGATGAGTCATGAAGAGTGGTTTCGACTGAATAACCATGGCCTTCCTCCTTTGGCCTCTTGTTTCCACCTTATGGGGAACCTCCCAAGGGATAAGGCCTCCCTTCCACTATTGTAGGGATCCCAACCTCCTCCTCTCCTCTATAAATATAACCATCTTCCATTGATGAAGGGGCTGAATGGTTGAGTCTCCAAGAGCCTTCATAGCCTAAGGAATGCTGCAAGAGCCTTGATAGTCCTCATAGAGCCAAATCAGTAGCAAGGAGATTGACAACCGAAGAGAGAGGCTTGTACCATTCCCGACGAGCTTTACCGAGACGTATTCCGCTGTCGACCTGTCGAAGGAAGATCCAACATCAGAGCCAGGTTGTATTTTCCTTTGTATTAATTAATGATAAGCAACTTTGGTTATGGTTCCACTCGTATTTTTCATTATGATCATGAGTTGTGTCTTCTCTGACTGATACATAATTGCATATATTGGGTTTTACGCTTGTGTGTTCGTCATGTTTCTTGTATGTGCAGGTGTTTGATCACGACAAGCGGGAGAATTGTGATTTGCCGGAGCAAGGAAACGAGAGCGCTATCTTCTATCCGAACAACAGCGTTGGACTTAAGGTAGGCCTTCTTCGCAATTTGGTCTATTGCAATTAGGAACTTTCACCTTAGCATGATACAATTGTTGCTAGACTTGATCTGGGCTAGTAGAGATCACCTTTGTCCGCAGAGGGGATTTACCTCTACAACAACTTCTCTATGCTTCCGTCTATTGCATGCTTAACCTTGAAGATCCATCTCGAACCCACAACTAATTTATCTTCTTATCATGGGACCACTTCCCAAACATTATTCTTTACAATCAATTTGTACTCTTCCACCATTGGATTAAACCATACAGGTTACTAAACTTCTTCCTCAAAAAAGGATGGATCAGTCTTTACAAGCTCATTCATTAGAGCCATGTAGCCAGTGTACCTCTTAGGTGACCTCCTTTGCCTACACAAATTTGAAGGATCTCCCATATTCTCCCTTGCATCTAGCACAAGTCTATCAGCTTCCCTGGTTATTTTCCTACCTTCTCTGTATGGTTATGCTTGAGTGGATGTCTCATCTCTTTGCTCATAAATTTGTGGTTGCTCCTCATTTGGAGCTAAAAGCTCCTCCTATGGTGGGATTTGAAGATCCCTCTGAAGAGAGTACTGCATCGCTTTATCCTCATCAAAATTTACATCCCTTCGCAGAAATATCATTCTGAAGGAAGGTAAGTACATATGGTAGTTGTGTGGAGTTTCTGTGTAACCCATAAATACCCCCAACTCTTTTTTTGGCTCAAGCTTCTTCCTTGATTCTTTGGAGACATGGTAGTAAACAAAGGCTCCAAGAATCCTGAAGTGTGACACATCCAACTTTCTCCCTAAGAAAGCCTCCTTTGGTGTAATCATACCAAGAATCCAATAAGTGTAGAAATTATACAACATGCATGTATATATTGGATTCACCCCATCTAATAATGTACTAAATTTAAATATTGAATCTCTTCTACAATTTTTTTGTGGAATTAAAAACACAATCGTTAATCACATGAAGCAATGAATAATCAAATCAAACACAACACATATAATTTCCTAGGGAAAGCTTACAGCTAAAAACCCCACTATCTTCTATTGTATATTTAGCATGGATCATGAAAAAATTACATACAAAAATCTTCGCACAAGAGCCCTCCAGTACTCAGCTAATTGTCTCACACTGTCATGAACAAAATTGACAAACACATAGCCAATTCTCAGCCTCTAGAAAAACTTCCTTGCTTGCGCAATCCCTAATGGATGCAATCCCTAAAAGATAGGAATTATGGCCTTCCTTGACTACGGAAGTATCATGGGCACTCCAATGGGTGTTTGGTTGCACGTGTGCAACCCAATAATCCTACAACTGATAGTCAACTTCCCTTTCACCTAGAACGCAACTGGGTCTCCACTGGATCTTCCATGCATGCAACTAATAATAGTAAATCCTCAGTTTCATGTGAGATCACTGATTGTGAATTAATTAATTTTTAATTCACTTGATCTATCACTAGTGTGTCTTTAGTTACAACTAGCACAACTGAGTTTAACTCACTTAACTGAGTTAAAATGATTACAACCTACATTAACTAATGCACCATTGGACTTCGAAGTCTATTACAACTAGAATTACTCTGCATGCCTCACCAACTACCTCTAACTCGAAATCCACTAGCTAACTGAGTTTATCACTCTTAGTTAAATATTTCAAGTTTACATTGAGAATAGATTACAGTTTATTGTCCATCTTAGTTAAGGGATAACTAAAATAGACATGCACCCAAAAATAGCACTGTGGGCCCCACCCTAGTTTGGGTGCTGAAATTTTCTTGCTGAATCTCAACACTCCCTCTCAACAAGAAAGGGATTATACTTCACCTCGATCATGTCTCTATGGTATTCAAATTTTCTCCTCGTGAGTGCCTCTGTCAGAATATCTGCATCCTGATCTTCCATGGGAATGTACTGAAGCAACATTATCTTTCTCTTCACACAATATCTGAGATGATGGTACCAGATATCTATATGCTTGGAACTATCATGAAACACAGGATTAATCGAGAGTTTAATACAACTCTGATTATCACAATGAATCATTGTGGGATCCATCTAAGAACAAAAAAAACGAACCAAAATCTTTCTCATGCAGATAGCCTCACATGCAGCTTGACTTGCTGCCATGTATTCCGCTTTCGCTAAACTGAGTGCCACAGATCGTTGTTTCCTGCTGTACCAGAAAAATGTTGTCGATCCTATGCTAAAGATCCCTCATGATGTGCTCTTTCTGTCTGATGGACTGCCCACCCAATCTGCATCCGTGAAACCTTGAAGCTTCACTCCATTTGTACCATAGACCATACTCTGATGTGCCCCTCAGGTATCTCAAGACATGCTTCCCCACCTTCCAAAAGAGCTTGGTAGGCTTAACCATAGCTTGAATAAGTTGGTTAACTGCATAGAAAATTTCCAGTCCCGTGTTCACCAAATACATTAGTGAACCCAGTAACTGTCTGTAGACGGTAGCATCCACTACCTCTCCAGAAGTAGCATCCTCTTTCCTTCAATTGACTGGAAAAGGAGTATCCATGGGTTTGCAGATCTCCATGTTAAACTTACCCAGTATCTCCTTTGTATACTTTCCTTGAGACACAAAAACTTCACCATCTCGCTGCCATATTTCCAATCCAAGGAAATAATGAAGGAGTCCCATGTCGTTCATTTTTAACTCCCTTGCAAGATCCTCCTTGTATGAGTGTATCAGTTGCTCATCACTAGTCAAAATTAGATCATCAACATAAAGAAAAATGATCAATAGCTTACCCTCAACCACAATCTGGTATAGGTTTGCATCTGCTTCAATTTTGGTGAAGCCCAATCCGGTGAAATAGCTATCTATCTAAGTGTACCAAGCACGAGGTGCTTGCTTAAGCCCATACAGTGCTCTTTTGAGTCAGCACACATGCGAATCATTGTTGAAGATTTTGAAACCTTCTGGTTTCTCTATGCACACCTCTTCCTCAATGATTCCATTAAGAAACACAATTTTCACGTCCATCCGATGAATGTGCCAACCCATCTACGCTGAGAGTGCAAGGATGGATCTTATGGAAGAGTACCTTGCAAGAGGTGAAAAATTCTCATCATAATCGATTGATCTGAAATTGTGAGAACAAAGTATTTCTCATACAGAGATTGACTGTAGGGGCATTCACCGGATATTTCACCTTTACTAGAAAGGATGAATCTGGAGGCTACCTGGCCCTTCTACAGACTCTGCCTAAAGAAATAAAATGTAATCACAGAGATCCGATCAATGAAAGTATTTGTTTTAACTGCAAAGTATTCATTGATCCAACTTTAATGTGTGAATAGACAAGTATACATATTCTGCAAATGAAGTGTAGAGGTTTGATGATGAACTAACAAGTTTTGTTCTCTGTTTAAACCTGCTTGGGAAAAGTTTGCTTATAAAAATTTACTGTTTAAAAGAGCAGAATCTGAAAATATGCAGCAAAATTATACAGTATGACAGCAAATAATTGTTTAAGCGGTTCACCCCTCTCTTGGGCTACCTCCGCTGGATCAAGCCTCCCAAAATGGGCTTGTCCTCTTTGATTAAATTGCTCAAAATGTGAATACAACTGTCTAGAAGCCTCAAAGGGAAAAATACACTGCAAATTAAGATTCATAAGGTTGTAATCAGTATAAAATGACTACAAAATCACCTCCATTGGATGAAGGTAGTCCAAAACAGCTCTTCTTCCCTTAGGCCCTCGTGGCTCCACGACCAAAAAAGCTGGTAAATTCTCTGTTAGAGCACCCTGATGACTCTGCAAACACTCTCAACAGCTCCAGAATGTTGAAGAGACCCAGAATAAAAAAAAAAATCGTCCAAAAAAGACTTTTCTAGCCAAAGTTATGGCTAACTGAAGTTTGCCCTTCAAAAGCTCCGCTAACTATGGAGAACTGGAGTTAACTCCAGTTAAAAATGGCAACGACCCCCAAATCTGTCGGGGGCGCTCTAAATTCGGCGGAAGGTTAACTGAAATATTAAATGTAATGTTTTTAAAACTCCGCGTTCATATGCGTCGGAAGTTTTGGCAAACGGTTTTAAAAACCGTTGCATTAACATATATACACAACCGCTCCAAAGTAACGTATACCATACGTTTTAACTCCGCTTCACCGTAATGTATTGACCCACGTGCCTTTTAAACTTTAAAATGTAACGTGACCTGCCATTTAAACCTTTGTTATGTGGGTTTGTAACCCTTTTTCATATTTCAACTTTGATTTAATATAAGTGGGTTTAATAATATATAGTGTGGTTTTATAATTTAATTTTTAATAAGGTTTAAATATAATTTAAAATTAATTAAAATATATATTAATTAATATAATATATGATTAATTAAAATCATATAAAATATAAAAAAATATATAATTTAATAATTTAAACCTTAATAAAAAATAAAAATTTTCTCACATAATATTAAAAAATTTCTTTCAAAATTGAAAGTTATTGGGCAAATTCAAACTGCGATATCTCTTCCATACGACAACGAATTTCAGTGCCATTCGCGGCGTTGGGATCGTATCGCCGAGCTCTTTCCAGTCGATCTATTTCGGAGCAATTCTGAGCAACTTCATTTTTGAGCATTTTTCCATGGCTTGGACTTGAGCTCCTGATCACACCTCCCAAATGAGAAGCTTTTGGACCCCAAAAGCTGACTGAAATTCTGAAACTGAACTGTAGTACAGAAAATAAGAGAATAACAACATCCTCTTCTCTTCAGTCTTCAAAAATTTTCCTGAATTGCCAACTGTTCACATGGCGAATTTTGCTGAATGAGCCATGTACTTATGCCGAATCTCGACCAAGTTTTCTTGCCATACCAATCTGCGATACTGAAACCAGCAATGACACTTGCTGAACTTTGTGCCCTCTTTGCTTGCATGCCTTTCCAACTCATGGAATCTTGCACTGCTTTGCACTGACACTTCGTTCTTTGCACCAAACAACACCAAAAAGCATCTTGTGCAACATACGACATCAACAACAAGTTGACAATGAAATGTGCTTTACAATTGACACACAAAATCTATAACAATTGTGCACACAACCGACACAAGTCGATAAACAACAAGATACATCTTGACAAACATATGTGTATGTATCCTGTACAATGAACTATATACAGTTCGCTAATTACACATACAACCTCTATGTACATGTGCAACTTCAACTCTTCTTTTCAAATACCAACAAGTACATCATCCCAAAAACATGTGGGTGATCAAGAGCTGAACCAAAAGAAATTGTTGCAACATAAGTGAGTATCAAACTCATGTTTTACACCTCCATGGCAAAATTTTGCAACAACAAAGAAATTCCTTCAACTGAAACTTCTTATACATGCAATCTTGCATCAACTTTTCAACTGAAATACATGCATACCAATCTGAAATTTGCATGTACAAAATGAAGATGAATTACTGCAATAAGAATTTAATCCACTTCTTACCAAGCCACCTCCATGGCGTCTTTTGCTGCAACTGCAATTCTTCATGTGAATCTTCCATTTCCACATCGATAATGGACTCCATGGATCCACTTGCGCCAAACTGTTTGTCCCTTAGTTGCATATGCTTTGGACGATTTGTTGGATGCAAAGTCCAAAAATGAGAGACATCATGTCCCTTCCTTTGACAAATTGGGCAAATCTTAAGCACTTTCTGAGAAAGTTCTCTTTGCCTCTTCTGCTTCCTGTGTGCTTTCTTTTTCAACCAGCATCTTGAAGCAACATGGTTAACTCCACCACAAAATGTGCAACAAAATTTTCTTTCATTTGAACAAGAAAAATGATCATTCTTTGTAGAAACATAATCAAATTGATCATGTGAATGATTATACCTCTTTTGCTGCAATGAAGGCTTCAAACAATGGTAAGGAAGATTTCCATCATGACATTGAGAACTTGGGACAAAGGTTCTCTTTAAATTTGCATCACATTCTTGAATGCATGTGCTCAAAGCTTCGCCATTAAGCTGCTCATAGCCAAGACCCATATTCTTGGGACGCTCCACAACACAAATAGGCTCAAAAATGCCTTGTGCATGCTTGCCCAAACCTTTGCCTTCTTCATAGCCCATTTTCAACATTAATTTGGACCCGATTCCCCTTGTATGTTTTTCAAAATAACCAACATACTTTTCAATGCAGGAACTTGAAGACAAGTTGGAATGGTTTACCTCTTCCTCACGCTTGTTCTTGGACAAAGCTTCTTGAGCTTGAAGAAGCTGCAACTCCATATCATGCAGTCTTTGAAGAATGGCTTCTTTCTCTTCCTGCATAGCTAGCAATTGTGCATGAAGCTTAACGCTTTCTCTTTGATCCTCAATGAGAATCTGCACCATGTCTTTCACCTTAAAAAACTCATTCTTCATGTCATCATTGAAGAATCTCGTGAAGAAGTAAACTTCACTTGTAGAAGAAGATGACATGTTTGTGGCTGATTCTAAGGCTATTGAGGATGAAATGGAAGGTGGATATAATGGCACTCTAGCCCTCCTTGGTTGAGGATTAAACTGTTCTCTAACCAATTGACCTTCTCCTCTTTGCAATTTCAGCCTAGTAAGCATCAAATTTTGCAGAATAATACAATTTACTTGCACAAATTTCACAAACTCTTAAGCAAAAACCTTGAGCTCTGATACCAACCTGATCTGAAATTGTGAGAACAAAGTATTTCTCATACATAGATTGACTGTAGGGGCATTCACCGGATATTTCACCTTTACTTGAAAGGATGAATCCGGAGGCTACCTCGCCCTTCTATAGACTCTGCCTAAAGAAATAAAATGTAATCACAGAGATCCGATCAATGAAAGTATTTTTTTTAACTGCAAAGTATTCATTGATCCAAATTTAATGTGTGAATAAACAAGTATACATATTCTGCAAATGAAGTGTAGAGGTTTGATGATGAACTAACAAGTTTTGTTCTCTGTTTAAACCTGCTTGGGAAAATTTTGCTTATAAAAATTTACTGTTTAAAAAAGCAGAATCTGAAAATATGCAGCAAAATTATACAGTATGAAAAAAATTAATTTTTTAAGCGGTTCACCCCTCTCTTGGGCTACCTCCGCTGGATCAAGCCTCCCAAAATGGGCTTGTCCTCTTTGATTAAATTGCTCAAAATGTGAATACAACTGTATAGAAGCCTCAAAGGGAAAAATACACTGCAAATTAAGATTCAGAAGGCTGTAATCAGTATAAAATGACTACAAAATCACCTCCATTGGATGAAGGTAGTCCAAAACAACTCTTCTTCCCTTAGGCCCTAGTGGCTCCACGACCAAAAACGCTGGTAAATTCTCTGTTAGAGTGCCCTGATGACTCTGAAAACACTCCCAACAGCTCCAGAATGTCGAAGAGACCCAGAATAAAAAAAAAATTCGTCCAAAAAGGACTTTCCTAGCCAAAGTTATGGCTAACTGAAGTTTGCCCTTCAAAAGCTCCGCTAACTATGGAGCACTGGAGTTAACTCCAGTTAAAAATGGCAACAACCCCAAATCTGTCGGGCGCGCTCTAAATTCAGCGGACGGTTAACTGAAATATTAAATGTAACGTTTTTAAAACTCCGCGTTCATATACGTCGGAAGTTTTGGCAAATGGTTTTAAAAACCATCGCATTAACATATATACACAACCGCTCCAAAGTAACGTATACAATACGTTTTAACTCCGCTTCACCGTAATGTATTGACCCACGTGCCTTTTAAACTTTAAAATGTAACGTGACCTGCCATTTAAACCTTTGTTATGTGGGTTTGTAACCCTTTTTCATATTTCAACTTTGATTTAATATAAGTGGGTTTAATAATATATAGTGTGGTTTTATAATTTAATTTTTAATAAGGTTTAAATATAATTTAAAATTAATTAAAATATATATTAATTAATATAATATATGATTAATTAAAATATATATTAATTAATATAATATATGATTAATTAAAATCATATAAAATATAAAAATATATATATAATTTAATAATTTAAACCTTAATAAAAAATAAAAATTTTCCCACATAATATTAAAAATTTTCTTTCAAAATTGAAAGTTATTGGGAAAATTCAAACTGCAATATCTCCTCCATATGGCAACGGATTTCAGTTCCGTTCGCGGCGTTGGGATCGTATCGCCGAGCTCTTTCCAGTCGATCTATTTCGGAGCAATTCTGAGCAACTTCATTTTTGAGCATTTTTCCATGGCTTGGACTTGAGCTCCTGATCATCGATCCCCTCGATATGTGAGAATCCCCGGGCCACAAATCTAGCCTTGTATTTCTACACACTCCCATCAACAACTTGCTTTACCTTGTAGATCCATCTTGATCCAACCACTGATTTATCGACCGGTCTTGGGACTATCTCCCATGCACTGTTCTTGAAAATGGAGTCATACTCCTCCACCATTGCATCCACCCAAGTTGGTTGTTGCACTGCTTCCTAAAAGGAAGATGGTTAAGTCACAATACAGCTACTCATAAGAGATATGTATCTAGTAAATCGGTCAAGATACTATCTCTGTCTGCGTTTTGAAGTAAGGGCTCCTACATTCTCTGCAGAATCAAGTCTCAATCTATCAGCTTCTGTGGTGCACCTTCTGCCATTTCTGATGGATGGCTCTGCATGAGTGTTTTCCTCCACTCCATGAACCTCCTCATGTGGTTGATCCACATCTTGAGACTCATCCTTGGGAACCAACAATTCCTACTCTGCATGTAAGTCCATCTTCCTCTCAAGGGACAACCACATGGCTTTCTCCTCATCAAATTTTATATCTTGTCGCACAACAGTCATTTTGTTTTTTGGAAAATACAAGATAAGTATGGGGTGTTTTAGTGTACCCCACAAAAATACCAAGCTCAGTTGTTGGTTCCATCTTCTTCCTGGCGTCCTTGGTCACATGCACATAAACAAATAAGTCGAAAATATTAGTGTGTGAAACATCAGGTTTATTACCAGTGAAAGCCTCTTTAGGTGTACTAAAGCCAAGTATCCTATGAGGACAACAATTTTGCACATGTACCGTTGTGTTGCATGCTTCTAGCCACAGATGCATCGGTAGGCCTTGATCATGCAACATCGCTCGTGCTGCACCCACAATAGTTCTGTTCTTCCTCTTCATGACCCCATTCTATTGTGGGTTATGAGGCGCTATGAGTTCTCTTCGAATTCATTCTTTGTTGTATAAGTTCTTGAATTAGTTAGAGATGTATTCTCCATCACTATTGCTCCTAAGAGCCTTCACTTGCTTCCTCGACTCTTTCTCCACCAGTGCCTTAAAATCCAAGAACTTAGAGAATGTATTATCTTTATTTTGCATGAAGAATATCCAACATGTATGAGAAAATTCATCAACAAATATTACATAGTACTTATGTTTTGTTGTCGAAGCAACAAATAATGGGCCACACACGTCTGTGTGAACTCTCTCAAGGATCCCCGAAGCTCGGTTCTCCTTCTCGTGAAAGGTGGTCTTTACATATTTTCCCATAGTACATCCCTTACATGTGTCTGACTGAGCAAGTGTACCCCTTGGTAAGACTAGTAGAAATCTATTGCTTGAATTTCAAGGCTCCATGGTGAAGATGGCCCAATTTCCTGTGCCATAATTCGCCCTCATTCTAACTCACCACTTGATCTGCCTTGCCCATCATTTATACACAACCATCTACCTCCAGCTTGTAGATATTCTTAACTCGAATCCCTATCCTCTTGGCTTGTCCTATTGTTTTATGTCGCACGAAAGCTTTTCCTTCACTAAAAACAACATCATAGCCTCTATCCTCCAACATTGCGACTGAGACTAAATTGTTCTTCAAACTTGGTACATGCATTACATATTTTAATTGAAAGGGTTTACTTGACTTACTTTGAAAGGTAATGGTACCAATCCCGGTAGCACTGTACCGCCCGTCATCGCCCATTTCAATATGCATGTGGAGATCCTTCTCCTCCAAGTCACTGAAAAGTTACTTGTCTCCTGTCACGTGAAAGGAAGCACCACTATCCAAATACCACACAGATCCCAATGAAATGGACACCATGCATGCGATCAATGAGAAGTCAAGCTCAAATTGCAAGGCAAGGGCCTCACCAGCTGCAAATCCTCCAACCTTCTTGTTCTTATTCTTTTGTGGATAGTTAGTAGAAAAATTCCCATGCTCATGATAGTGAAAACACTTCACCTTGGACATGTCCTGCTTCTTGCCATTCTTGGACTCGGATTTAGAATGGAATTTCTTCCCCTTCCCCTTCCTATCCTTGGCAACCAAAGCATAATCCTCTTCATCCTCATTCTTAGATGAAGATCCATCTCTGGTGTTCCGTTTGAACTCCTCCTGCACCAAATCCGACCACAGTCATTCCCAATTTGGAAAATTTTCCCTTCCATTGACATAGTCTTGATAACTATGCCAACTTTTGGGAAGTCCTAGGAGTGCCAAGCTCACCAAATCATCATCAATGACTGTTATTCCAACGCTCCCTAGTTCATCCCAACATTGGAAAAACTTTGTTAGATATTTTGAAATGGTGTCGCCCTTTTCCATCTTGATATTCCTGAGTTTATCTTTGAGCGCCAATTTCCTATGGTCATTGCTGCTTTGGAATAGAACCTTCGAAGCCTTCCACATTGCATATGGTGTGGCTTTCCCATGGAGGCTTGAGACAATGTGGTCTCGTACTCCCTCCAACAGGATCCTCCTCGCCTTTGCCACTTTCTTTTTCCATGCATCAAGATTTGCAGCATCTGCCACAATGGGTTTACGAACATCATTTATAATGAATTCCTTCAAGCCATTGTCTTCGAGCACTGCCTCCATCCTGTCCTTCCAAGAAATATAGTTTGAGCTGCCCCCGAGTGCATACTCCAAACTCAAGCCATTGAAAACCATTTCGATCTTGAATTAGTTGTAGCACCAAGAAAGTCTTTCTGCAAATTCGAATTCTATCCAATCACAAACTCAACTCCTGCTTCACTTCTGCAATTTCCTCTGCTCTGATACCATGTATAAATTATACAACATGCATGTATATCTTGGATTCACCTGATCTAACAATGTACTAAAGTTAAATACTGAATTGCTTCTACAAATATTTTACGGAATTAAAAAAACAATCGCTAATCACATGAAGTAAAGAAGAATCAAATCAAACACAACACAGATAATTTCCTGGGGAAAACTTACAACTAAAAACACCACTATCTTCTATTATATATTCAACATGGATCATGAAACAATTAAATACAAAACTCTTCTCACAAGATCCCTCCTGTACTTAGCTAACTGTCTCACACTTTCATGAATAAAATTGACCAACACATAGCCAATTCTCAGCCTATATACAACTTGCCTTTCTTGCGCAATCCTTGATGGATGCAATCCCTAAAAGATAGGAATTATGGCCTTCCTTTACTGCGCAAGTATCATGGACACTCCAATGGGTGTTTGGTTGCATGTGTGCGACCCAATAATCCTACAACTGATAGTCAACTTCCCTTTCACCTAGAACTCAAATGGGTCTCCACTGGACCTAACATGCATGCAAATAACAATAGTAAATCCTCAGTTGCATGTGAGATCACTGATTGTGAATTAATTAATATTTAATTCACTTGATCTCTCACTAGTGTGTCTTCAACTACAACTAGCACAACTGATTTTAACTCACTTAATTGAGTTAAACTGATTACAACCTGCATTAACTAATGCACCACTACACTTCGAACTCTGTTACAACTAGAATTACTCTGCATGCCTCACCAACTACCTCTAACTCGAAATCCACTAGCTAACTAAGTTTATCATTCTCAATTAACTATTTCAATTTTACATTGAGAATATATTAAAATTTATTGTCCATATTAATTAAGGGATAACTAAAATAGACATGCACCCAAAAATAACACTGTGGGCCCCACCCTAGTTTGGGTGCTTAATGCAACTAGGCATGGGTGCTTAAATTTTCTTGTTGAATCTCAACAATAAGGACTCTAGTTCTGCAAATAGACTGTTGTGTTGCATGCCTTTGTCCGTAAATGCAGTGGTAGGCCTTGGTCATGCAACATAGCCCTCACATCTCCCACAATTATACGTCTCTTTCTCCCATCCACTCCATTTTGTTGTGGGTTGTGGGGTGTTGTCAACTCTCTTCGAATTCCTTCTTTCACAATTTTTTTTTGAATTCATTTGAAACATACCCGCATCCATTATCACTCCTGAGAGCCTTCACCTTCTTATTGGTTTCTTTCTCAACCGTGCCTTGAATTCTACGAACTTAGAGGATGTCTCATCTTTCTTCCACATGGAGAAGATCTGACACTTGAGAAGTCATCAACAAAAATGACAAAATATTTATGTATGGCAGTGGAGGTTGTCGAGAAAGGTCCACATACATCATAGTGGATCCTTTCCAAGATTGCTTGTGCTTTGTTGTCCCTATCATGGAATGTGGATTTTTCATACTTTCCCAAGGTACAACCTTTGTAGACATCTTGCTGCTTAAGATTTCCTTTAGGGAGACTAGTGGTTATTTGTTACATAATATTTTAAGGCACCATGATGAAAATGGCAAAGTATTTTGTGCCAAATTTAACCAGCATCATGACTCTGAATTTTCTCTGGCTTACTGCTTAATGTAGCATAATCTTCCACATCTAGATTATACATGTTATTCACATGAAGCCCGAGCTGCTTCACTTGTCCCATGGTTATGTGTCTCAGGAATTATTTCCCTTTGCTAAAGATCACATCATAAACATGGTCTTCCAAAATTGCAACAGAGATGAGATGAGAGGGGATCCTGGCTCCCTCTAAAAGGAGATTGTACCAATCTCGGTCGCATTGTACCTTCTGTCATCCCCTAACTCAATGTGCATCTAGATATATTTATCCTCCTAGTCACTGGAAAACTCTCTACACCCTGTCATGTGGAACGATGAAACTAAGTCCAAGTACCACACACTCCCCATCACCATGTTGGCCATGCATGCGATAAGGGTGAAGTCAAGCTCAAATTGTAAAGCCAAAGCTTCACCTACTGCTCCTCCTAAGGTCTTCTTGCTCTATTTTTTGTGTCGACACTTTTTAGCATAGTGCCCAAATTCATGACAATTGAAGCATTTAGTTTTGGACAAACCTTTCTTATTTCCCCCTTGGATGGATTCTGGTTTGGTTTGAGATTTCTTCCCTTTTCCCTTCTTTCCATTTCCAACCAATGCAAATTTTTCTTCATCCTCACCCTTGGATGAAGTACCATCTTTAGTGTTCTGCCTTATCTCCTCCTCTACCAAATCAGACCATAAGTGTTCCCAATTCAGTAATTTCTCCCTCCCATTCATCGAATCTTGGTGGTTATGCCAACTTTGGGGAAGGCCTAGAAGAGCTAGGATTTCCAAGCCATCTTCTACAAAATTAACACCAACCCCACCAAGTTCATCTCGAACTTCTGTAAATATGGTCAAATACTGCAGAATAGTGTCATTCTTCTGCATCTTGACATTTCAAAATTTATCCTTAAGTGTCAATTTCCCGTGGTTGCTAATATTCTCGAACAATTATGTCAGTGCCATGAACTCCTTCCATGCAATTAAATTAGAGCTTCCTTCCAAGGCATACTCTAGTCTTAGCCCTTTGAAGACAATCTTCCCAACTCTGAAGAGATCCTGCTACACCGAAGCTGCAAATTAAAACCTGATCTGTAAACTGTCTTGGATATTCCACTGGACAGTTTGTCACAACAGATCTAATAATAATATATTAGAAATCCTTAAATATTACATTATTATAGTTTTATTAAACTTTAATATTTGTAGATTTAACCATAATTAGTGCTTGCATGCGAATATAAATAATGCATAAAAGTAGAGAACGACAAAATAAGCTCACACACACACATAATACACAATATTTTCTCTTTGGAAACCCTTTCGGGTGAAAAACCTAACTTGAAGGTGAGGTTGCTTCGCTCTCTTTCTCTGTTTGGAGAAATGGCTACAGGTACAAAGAAGTAATGCTTGTGTCCCGTGGGCTGCTACAGTGCACAAATCCTCTTTGTGTGTTCTACCTCCTATATCTCCTCGTTATCTTTGCTGAGCTATGGAAAAAAATTCTCTCGAAATAATGGAATGCCTCTTCCTCCTAGTGGCCCGGTTATAACTTATCTTGATAGCCTACTAGTGATTAATTTTCAATGCATCAACTCTTAACTAGAGTTACAATATAGACTCTTATACAGTATTTTACATCAAAAAAATTTGGCTAGCCCCTTTTCCATGAATAATGGGGGCTGACGCGACATCCTCCCAAATTATAGGTGCGAAAATAGGATGGTCAACTTCTAAGTGGGATAGCTTTCACATACGAACTCTGATTGACGTGCTTATTGCGTCATTGGAAATATCTCTATGTGTAGAATAGCATGAAAAAGTGGTACGGTAAAGAAACAAAATTTTACCCCCAAAAAATTCATTTAATGCCTGAAAACGCTCATAGAAGGTTTCAGACCCCGTTTTTCCAAACTAGGTCCTGCCGGTAAAAACGATCTCGTGAGTTGATTCCTCCACTTTTTCCACTCCAAATGCATCGAGATGGATGAAAAAAAATATAATTATTCAATAAGAATCATACATCCCCACTTTCGGAGGCTTTAGTCCCCAAAATATTCTACTAAATGAGGTGAGGAAAATTTTCGTCCACCTTCTCTCTGGTGTACCATTTAGCTTTGCTTGGAAGTTGACCCTTCGACCCAATCTGCCAAATGTCATGCTGCCCCTATATTGTAGTTCTGGACCTCTTTTGAAAAAATGTATCTGCTGTCAACTGTGCCTGAGCATCTAATTCCAAATCAGGCACATCTAATTCCAAATCCTCCACAGAAAGGTGGGACATGTTCCTATTCCTGATATAGCATGGAAGGCTCATAGAGTTTCAAATTCTCTACATTCATAACTGAGTAAATGAGCAAATATGGTGGTAAATTGAGTCAAAAGGCATTATCACCCACCTTTTCCAGTATCTCAAAGGGGAAATACCTTAGAGCCTTGATTTTCTTACTAGGTCCCTGAAGCCTCTCCCTATTCAATATAACCATACCATGTTTCCCACCTTAAATGATTTCTCTATTCTGTGTTGATCATGCCTGGACTTATACTTCTCCTGTGACTTCTGCATTGTTTCATGTGCCTACCCTCAAAGCATCTCTTTTAAGATCTTCCCTCACTCCTCCTTGCTTCCCATATGCAATATCCAAAGGTGAAGGTGGAAAATATCCAAAAAAAGTCTCAAATGGGGACTTTCCTATAGAATTTTGGACTGCTATGTTATAAAAATGTTGTATATATACTAGATTTTCATCCCAGGTCTTCGTATGCTTTTGGTTGTATCGCCTTAGAAGTTTCACCAAAGTCCTGTCGACTACTTCTGTCTGCCCATTTGTCCGTGGATGGAATGTTGTAGACCTCTTCAACCTCATGTCCATCTTCTCCCATAATGTAGTGATCAGAAAATGAATTGGTGGAAAAAATTTGCTAAAAATTCAAAGTGTCAAGAATCACACGAAACCAGAACAATCGTGAAGTGCTTGTCGCCCTGATTTCGATGCACTTTGTTTCATCGAAAATTGACTTAGAGCTTGCTATCCTCTTTGCCAAAAAGCGAATTTAAAAAAAGAAGGTCAAAGTGGTCAAATTTTTGGTTATCCTCTGGCCAGTGGTGTGCTGACACTTGTCAAATTTTGGTTGGCCCAAATTTCTAGGCTACATGGCAGTTTATGGTTGGTTGTAAACGAACCAATGGGATGCTGACACATGGCTATCCTGGAGGTCACCACGTTCCCTCCCAAAGGTTGAAATTTGGATAAGTATGGTCGAATTTCATTTTATATGGTATGGAAAAATTGTATACAGGTGGAAGGGTGGAGGTCAGGCTCGACGCTGTGACCTCCCCCACACTACGCTCAGGTCTTACTGTTAGACCATGGCAATGGTTCTTACCATATATCGCATTCAACACATATTTTTTGTCATACAAAGGTTGCAATGGAAGGAAATGGGGGCCAACCCCATCGCATGGGACCACGTTCCCATGACCGGGAGGAGAGCTTATGCTAATGGCACAAACTAAAAACATTAAATCATGTTAATTAACCCACAAGCCATATTTAAATATGCTTAAATTTGGATTAGTTTTAAGCGCATAGTTAGTGTGTATGCATTAACTAGCACCTAATATCCATATTAACATTAAGTGTGGATTAGCACTAATTGGAAGAGTCCACTAAAATCGGCGCTACCTTAAGTTTTTTCCAGGTTAACTGGAGTTTCTCCATATTTAGAGGAGCTTTCCTAGGAGAAACTGAAGAAGCCATAACTTTGGCATATTTCAACCAAATTAGGCTCAAATAGAGTCAATCCTAGATGATTTGGATGATTTGAGCATGATGGTGCAGGTTGCAGAGGCAGAGGAGCACTTATGTAAGTGATTTTTCCACTTTGAAGATTAAATATGCCTAGGGCCACCGAGAGAGGAGGCCATGTCTAGCTCACTTGAAGACCATTTGCAGAGCCATAAGAGGCTACTTAGGGGTTTTTGGGTCTTCTAAATCCAATGGAGCAGGTTAAAGAGCCATTGGAGTAATGTAGGTGCATGTAATCAGAGAATTGACCATTAATCCAAATAGGGACAAGCCATTTAAGTAGGTCCATGGAGATGTAGCCCAGGAGGGGTGAACTCTGTTATCAACTCTATATTATGTGTTTGTTGTGTATTGTATTCTCTATAATTTACTTGTTGTTATGTGTTAATAGAAAATAATTTACTTAATGAATTTATCATAAAAGACACACAAAATTGACACATAAACCCTCTTATAACTTGCTATGTGAGACGATCCATAAGCACACTTTTATTTAATACTAATGAGGAAGCTAACACAACAAAACTAGTTTTTCCATATTCAAAACAAGTTGGTATCAGAGCACAATTTAGCTCATTTTAGCCCTGAGATGGTTTGCCAAGATTAACTAGAGAATTAGATATTGGTTTTGTATTTGTGCAAGGATAATTTAACTGTGTGCAAGTTTATGAGTGTAAGTTGAAGAGAAGAGAAGGTCAAGATTGAGGACCCAGATCTCAAATCACAACAAAGAATATTTTTATGCATTGACATGTGATGGTAGCTTCATCAAGCATTGTTTCTAATCAATCTTCCTTAGCAAGACTCTTTGATAAAGAGATGTTTTAGAAGTTCTAAATCATGAGAGATATGGTGCAAGAGATGGTTGAAGATGAGAAGGAGAGCACTGTACTTCAAGAGCAGTTGATTTCCATGAAGGAGGAGAAGCAAGAGCTTCTTGAAAATATGCATGAGATGGAGATTCAACCCCATTATGAAAATGAAACCCTAGCTAAGTATGTGCATGAAAAAGAGGTATGCAATTCAATTTTATCTTCAATTTCCTCTCAAGATGAATGTTTTGGTGCTTTTGAAATACACACTAGAGGAATAAGGTCCAAATTATTGATGAACATGGGCTATGAAGGAAAAGGATTGGGCAAACATGAACAAGGCATAATTGAGCCAATTGTTTTAGAGGAAAGGCATAGGTATTTGGGTCTTGGTTACGGACAACATGATGGAGAATGCTCCAAAACCAAGAGGCACATGAAGGTGTTCCAAGAAGGACTTTCATTACTTGTTCATTACCTCAAGCTTGTGAAGTTTATGTTCATGAGGAATGCAAAAGTTTTATACCCACTTTGCAAGAATATGCTCATAAGCATGCAACTAATGGAAATGGAAAACAAGAGGATGTCGAAAGCTCTAAAGTCATTGAAGCCATTGTTGGTATTCCAAAGAGAGCCACTACCTCATCAAATTCACCTCCTCAAGAAGGCGACAAAAGTGAATGAGAAAGGTATAAATCTGCCTTTAATCAAGTTGCTTTTAATCATGATAAACATGGAAAATACTCACATAAGATTTGGAGAAAATTTACATGTTCCTTTTGTGGTTTGAATAACATAATGTTTCGAGGTGTTGTAAGAAGATAGCCATACATAAGAAACTTTCAAAACAAAGGAGACAAAAAGCCAAAGGTCCAATGTACAATGCAAACCATGTTGAAAAGAAGATATAATTATTTTGCACTCATTTCCATAAGCAGGGTCATCTTGTAGACAAGTGTTGGACTTTGTATCCAAAAAGTCATCCACGACATTCGAAGAAGGTGGAAAGAGATCTTGACAAGAATGGAAAAGAGGATTCCATAGTTGATGTGGGCCAGGATGATTCACATGATGAAGTACAACTGAAAGAAGCACCATTGAAGTGGTTTGGAAAGATATGGTTATATTTCTTAACCAATTAAGGCCTTGCATTTATTTGGATGATTGATGAAAATCTTGCCTTATTGATGCATTTATTTGCTAATTGAATGCATTTTTTTCTCTTGAAAGTATGTTGCATATTGCACGAAGCAAGATGTTGGAAAAGTAGAGTTATGTTGATTCGCTTGGATGCAACAAAGATGGAAATTTGTAGTTGAAATTTGCATGTGAATGCATTTGTTTTTCTCTAGAATGCATGTTGCATGTTTACACCAGGAAGGTGTTTGAAAGTGGAGTATGTTGACTCAATTTGTTGCAGAAAATTTGGTCATTTCAGCTCTTTAAGTACCCGTACATACCAATGGAATTCTTGTACTTACGATAGAGTTGAGCATTGTGTACATGCATAAGAGTTTGTGTGTATGAACAATGTAATTTTTTATAGTTTCATTGTTCTTGAACATGCATGAGTGATTGACTTGTGTTGGTTGATTGTTTTGTTAACATGTTTGTTGTAAACTTGAGAGTGTTGATCATTTGCACATGCATGAGTGATCGCCTTGTGTTGGTCGATTGATTGTTACATGTATGTCATATTGACTTGGAAGAGTTGATTTTGTCTCCAAAGATGAAAGGGAGATGTTGACGAATTGTTTCATGAGATGTGAAATTATTTTTGTTTTGGAAAAAGAATCATCAAGTGTTGTACATTCTTTTGTTTGACTTGAGAGTCAATGGTTTGAAGATGCATGTTTTGTCGAAACCCATTGACAAATTGCATAGATGTTTTGTTTGTACACTAAGATGTAAGAATGCATGGCGATGTGACATTTGTTGCTTTGAAGGAGCAAAAGGAAGAGGTTGTCAAGTTGTGTTTCTTGCATGATGTGTTTTTCAAGTTAATGGTTTTGCTTGTGATAAGATGTCTCAGGATTTTGGAAGGTCCACTCTTGAGCAAGAGGCTCATGATTAGCCTTCATTCTCAAATCATGGCATGAGCAACATCTCAATACTAGAGGATGATGGAATCAAGAAGCAGAAAGTGGGCAAGATGCCAAAAAGATTGTAACAAAAACAACAACCATTGTAGATCATTTGATGTGTTGATGCTAAGAAGCGAAAGAGATGGTGAACACATTCTTCTAGATGTGGAATTTGGAACCGTGGAGGTAAAACTAATGATCATTTCTTTTCTTGTTATTACTGATGTTGGAACTCATTGTTGTAGTTCACTCAGATGGGCTTAACTTGGAAAAGTGGTTTCCAAGGAGAAGCTTGTGTCGAATGCATGTGTGTGCAAAGGATGAACAATATTCTTAGTGGGAAGGCCATCAGTCAGCTTTCCAAGCACAAAGGGATTGCTTTGGTACAACAAGGTGTTTAATCAGTCAGGAAGTAACCAACAAGTGTTGGAATGGGTCAGCAGCGAAAGGAGGACATTGGTTGAAGTGCCAAGCCATTTGCAAGGCAAGGCATGTCAGTGAACCAAAGTGGTTGTTATGGAGAATTTCCCAAGTAGAATCAAGTTGATATAACTCAGAAAAGAGAAGAGTATTAAAATCTCATCAGATAACCAACTTTTATGGGTCCAAAAGCTTGTCAGTGGGAAGGAGTGATCATAAACTGAATTGGGGGGAAAAATTTGCTAAAAATTCAAAGTGTTCAGAATCGCATGAAACCAGAATGAGCACGAAGTTCTCATCGCCCTGATTCTAACACACTTCATTTCATCGAAAAAAAACTCCGTATGTGAAATTTAGAGCATGTTGTCTGTTGAGCCCCAAAGATGTCCTTTTATTTCACCCAATTTCACTTCATTTCCTTTGTCCCTTATCAATGACAGGCTTAAATGATCAATAGGATTAATTAAAGTAACTTTAGGAATGTATACAATGACTGACTTGCTATATTTTCGTGGTTTTTTTGTTGTAGTAATTTTTGACTAGACTCATCTATAGAATGCAGCCATTCTGTAGCTAGTTGCCTATTCCGCAGCTATCTTCATGTTCTCACAGGTTACAGGTGTCACTTCAAAGAAAAATGCATATGGTTGAATTCCACAACACTCCCCCATCATTTCTTGCTCTCTACGAAGTCTGAGCAAGAATCTATAGGTGGTTATGCACGTGGAAGAGATCAAAACTAAGAAGCAGATTCCTACTAGGATAGGGACTCTACAGATGTCTCCAGCAAGAGTACGAGGCTTCCACAAGAGTTATAATTTGATTTTAATTGGGAAAGACACTTATCCCTATTTACTCTCAAGGGTAGTTATGTATTTCTTTTATAAGAATGACTCGGGAGACCGAGAGACAGTTAGCTAGATTGATGTTTTGTTGCTAGATCTCAAAAGTCCGTAATACTCTGTTTCTGAAGAATTTTCCCTTTAATGAAAGACATTCAACTTCATTGCATGATCTAAGGCAATCTTGACGAGATTTGTATGCTAATCCGGTGGTAGAGGGCCCCTACTGCCCGAGAAGCTCTGTGCATATTGTTTAGATAAGGAACTTTAGCCTTGTTTCATGCCTAATTTAAATAGTTTTCTGAACTTTATGTTTTATGCTCACTTAAATCAGATGTTACAACCAATCTTGTTCTTATGAATTATTCCAAAATATCACTAACATTGAATGAGACATAGCTGTAGTATTCTAGAGATTAGTTGCATTTTTCTGAACTTTATGTTTTTATGCTCATTCACATCAAATGTTACAGCTAGTCTTGTTCTTACGAATTGTTCCAAAATATCACTAACACTGAATGAGATATAGCTGTAGTATTTTAGAAATTAGTTGCATTTTAGTTTAATTGTAAAACTCCAGAGGTTAATGGCACTCTAGTTCAATTCTGTTCACTGTATTTCAAGTTTGATTGACTGCATTCTTGTTCAGTTCTGTCTAATGTATTTCAAGTTTCATTAGTTAGTTGTATGCTTGTTCTGTTCCATTAGACTTCAAGGCCTTCATTATTTACAAACTACTCTTGTTATTAATCTCTTCCAACACATCATCATATGGACAGGAATTAGTGATATCAGTTCAAGGCCTTGACTGTTCTGCAATCTCTTATAATTTCACAAACTGCCTCTTTTCCAAAACTATTCCAAAAGATTTCTAACTTTTGAATGAGACTTAGTAGTGACAATTTGAGTTGCAGAATGGATTAATTTTAGTGTCATAGGTTAATTTAGAGTAGAGTTCCTCACTATGTTGCAGATTATCTTTTCCAATTGTGTTCCAACAAATTTCTAGCCATGGATGAGATTTTCACTGTGATATTGTAGATTGTTGTTTACTTTAAAGAACCTCATTGCATTAAACTTATCATTTTCTCAAGTTATTCCAACATATTTCTAATGAATGAATTGCACTGAGTTCATGTTATGAGTTATTTTTCTTGTCAAAGTTTTGCATTTTCTGTTCTCAAGTGCCATACATAGTTTAGAATAGGTTTTGCTCTGTTTTAGTGTGACCAACAACTTCTCTTTAACAACACTTAGTTCTTTTCCTCTTAGAATAAAAACACAAAACCAAAAACATTGGAAAAACACTAAAAACAACGTAGTGAGAAACAGATACCTAGGCACATATAGTACACTTCACTTCAACAGTTTACTAGCCCTGGTTGATAATTTAAGACATCAATTTAGGAACACTAAGTTGAGCAGACATTGTCCACTTTGCCAAATAGACGAATTAAAAAAAAAGGTCAAACAGGGTCAAAGGGGTCAATTTTTTGGTTTTCCTCCGGCCAGTGGTGTGCTGACACTTTTGAATTTTGGTTGGCCTAAATTTCTAGGTTACATGGCAGTTTATGGTTGGCTGTAAATGAACTAATGGGATGTTGACACGTGGCTAGCCCGGAGGCCACCACATGCCCTCCCAAAGGTCGAAATTTGGCTAAGTATGGTCAAATTTAATTTTATATGGTATGTAAAAATTGTATACAAGTGGGAGGGCGGAGGTCAAGCTTGACCTTGTGACCTCCCCCACACTACGTGCAGGTCTTACCGTTAAAACATGGCAATGGTTCTTAGCATACAACACATTCAACACATATTTGTTGTCATACAAAGGTTGCGGCGGAAGGAAATGGGGCCCATCCCCATTGCATGGGACCATGCGCCCATGAACAGGCAGAGAGCTTATGCTAATGGCGCGGATTAAAAATATTAAACCATGTTAATTAACCCATAAGCCATATTTATCTGCGCTTAACTTTGGATTAGTTTTAAGAGCATGGTTAGCGCTAAGTGCGCATTAACTAGCGCCTAATATCCATATTAACATTAAGTGCGGATTAGCACTAATTGGCAGAGTTCGCTAAATTCGGGCCTACCTCCAGTTTTGTCGGGGTTAACTGGAGTTTCTCCAGATTTAGAGGAGCTTTCCTATTAGAAATTGAAGAAGCCATAACTTTGGCATATTTCGACCAAATTAGGCTTAGAAAGAGTCAATCCTAGATGATTTAGATGCTCTGAGCATGATGGTGCAGGTTGGCAGAGGAGCACTTCTATAAGTGTTTTTTCCACTTTGAAGATTAAATATTCCTAGGGCAACATGAGAGGAGGCCATGTCTAGTTCATCTGAAGACCATTTGCAGAGCTAGAAGAGACTACTTAGGGGTTTTTGGGTCTTTTGAATCCAATGTAGTAGGTTGTAGAGCCATTGGAGCACTGTAGGTGCATGTAATCAGAGAATTGACCATTAATCAAAAGAGGGCCAAACCATTGAAGCAGGTCCATGGAGATGTAGCCCAGGAGGGGTGAAATTCGTTATCAACTTTGTGTTATGTGTTTGTTATGTATTGTATTCTTTGCAATTTACTTGTTGTTATGTGTTTTTAAAAGCTAATTTACTTAATGAATTTCTCATAAAAGACACACAAAATTAACATATAAACCCTCTTATGACTTGCCATTTGAGATGATCCATAAGCACACTTTTATTTAATACTCATGAGGAAGCTAGCACAACAAAACTAGTTTGTCCATATTTAGATCATGTAGTCCAGAATGCACTGAGAAACCTTGTATCCCTGTCCGAAATGATGCTACTTGGTATTCCAAAGAAGCAACAAACTTGTCCAAAGGACAAGTTTGTTGCTTCTTACCCGCTGATGGTATTTTTACACGGCATCAAAACACACATCTTGTTGAACCTGTCAACTACCACGAACAGGTATTCATGTCCCTTCCTAGTTGGCGATAAAGCTCCCACAAAGTCCATGGAAATGCTTTCCCAAGGATGAGTAGGTACATGTGAGGGATGATATAGACCCCATTTCTTGTTGTTAGGCTTGTTGGTACAACAAAGCATGCATCCTCTTATGAACCTAGCTACCTTCTCTTGCATCTTGGGCCAATACACATACCTTTGCAAGTTAGCCATGATCTTCCATACACCAAAGTGCCCTGTAACCTTGGAGGTGTGAGCCTCTCTAGTCAACTGCAATCGCTAAACTTTAGGAACACATAGCTTATCCAGCCTGTAGAATAACTTGTCCTGAAGATGTTAGTAAACGGTGTTGTCACCATCATGCACATGACTCTGACTTTACAACTACTGATACACCTCCTTGAAGTTCTAATCTTTTGAATACACCTCTATGTATGCATCATGGGTGAATGGATCCATGTTCATAAGAGTCCCCAAATGTGTGATTTATGATGTGGGTGGCCTTAAAAGCATTTCGGCCAACTTGTTTGTCCTACCCTTCTTATACTTGATCACCAAATGAAATTGTTGTAAAAACCCCATCCACTTTTAATTCTTGGTCTATTGTAGCTTACCCTGGGTCTGCAAGTACTATAACAACTGGTGATTTGTGTGGATTACTCTCTCCTTTCCCATCAAGTAGTGCTTCCAATTATTCACAAATTTCATCATGGCATATAACTCCTTATTGTAGGTAGAGTAGTTAATAACTTCCCCATGAAATACTCTAGAATGGTAGAAAATGGGCCTTCCTCCTTGCATCAAGACAACTCCAATAACATACACACTTTCATCTCTCTCCACTTCAAAGGGTCATTGCAATTGGTAATGCCATAACTGGTGCTTGAATGATCTTATTATTTAGCTCCTTGAAAGCCTTCTGCTGACCTTTTCCCCACTGGAAACTCTTGCCACTTGTTGTTATGGCATGGAGCAGTGCTGCTACTGCTGAAAATGAGGATATGGATTTCCTCAGGTACTGTGATGCCCCAATGAAACTCCCAACCTCAGAAACATTAGTAGGCACTGACCCTTTCACGATGGCTTCCATCTTGGAAGGATCTATATTCAGTTCTCCTCCACCAATCACATATTCCAGATACACCAAGGACTATTGTGCAAACTTGCACTTCTTGATATTTTCTAGTAGCTCGTGCTTCTTCAATGTTTCCAGCACCTATACCAAATGTGACATATGCTCCTCTTAGGTAGAACTATATACTAGTATATCATCCAAATAAAAAATAACAAATATAAAAGGGCGCAATACATCATTCATTAATCTCATAAATGTAGTTGGTGCATTACACAGGCCAAATGGCATAACTAACCACTCATACAAACCTTGCCTGTTTTAAAGGTGGTCTTCCATGTATCTTCTTCTTTGACTCAAACCTGGTGATATCTAGACTTAAAGTCCAGCTTGGTGAAGTACTTTTCTTTCTACAACTGATCTAGCATATCATCTATCCTAGGTATGGGGTATCTATTCTTCAGCGTGATTTTGTTCAATGCCCTATAATCTATACACATCCTCCAAGTCCAATCCTTATTTTGCACAATGATGATGGGTGAACCACATGGTGATGTACTCGGTCGGATGACACCATGTTCTAGCAGCTGCTACAATTGTTTCTTCACCTCATTTGCTTCTATAACGGACTGTTTGTACAACCCAATATTTTGCAATGGGGAGTCTAGCAATAGTTGGGTCCCATGCTCTAGTTCCCTCTTAGGTGGTAACCATTTAGGCTCTCAAAACACATCCTTGTATGACTATAAAATATCTTCCAATTGTTGTTTTTGTTTCTTAGTACACCCCTCCAAGGATGCCTTGCCTCTTATTGACTCCTCTTTAGACCAAATTTCTCTTAAAAACAATAAAACATAATTCTTGTTCTCACTGATAAATTTCTTGGCTTGGTTGGCACTTACGAGTGAAATTTTTGAATTATCTTTATGCGTGCTGATGATGAATGATTTTCCATCCTTGATGAGAAAATATTGATTGGCTCTCCTCATGAATATTTCATCTTGCATGTACATGTATGGACTTCCAAATACGACTCCACATACATCAAGGGGAAACACAAATAGATCTACTTCATCAATAAAATCATCACTGATAGAAAATCTAATTTTACACTGTTTTATTACCTTCAACTCTGCATCCTTATTTACCCATCCCAATAGATATGGGTTTGTATGATCTCGAATTTCCAGCCCCAACTTCTTGATCAAATCTGCTGCAATGAGATTCTCTTGTGATTCTGAGTCAATCAGAGCATCAATCTTCGTCTTCTTGACCTGTATCTTTATATGGAAGCATTTGGCCATTTCTTTCTCTCCTTGTTGCTAAAGGCTACTTAGATCCACCTCCTTCTACATTGACGTATAAAAAATTTTCTCATCCACATCCAAGCTGCTTTTAACTATATTTCTCGAATCTGCGAGCATGATATTCTACTTCTTGTTCTTTGGGTTTAGGTCTGGATGCAACTTCCAACACTTCTCCTCTGTATGGCCATCAATGTTGCAATGGTTTCAATGATTGTCAAGATATTTACACTGGTGCATTGTTGTTGTTGTCTTTTTATCTTTCCCTTTTTTTTCTTCTTCTTCCCTTCCTTAGAAGCTTCTTGTTGCTCCTCCTGCTTCGATCCACTTGATTGCGCTCTTTTCAAGCCTATGTTATCCAAGTACTATGCCTGTACACAAGTCTCGTCAACCGATTTGGGCTTGAACAACATTACTTGCTTGTATAGATGGCAGTGCAAACCCCCAAATACTTTAGGAGTACATATGGGTTCTTTGGAGAGATACCCAACATTATAGCCATCTTTCTGAATTCTGTGGTGTACTCCTACACGCTTTGGCCTAAATTTTGCTTGAAGTAATGCCACCGGATCCACTAGTCCTCCATGTACCCAATGGGATAAAACTGTGACTTAATGAGGGTTTTGAAATCCTCCCACTTAGTCACTTGAGGTTCTCCCTCCAACCTCATGTGGCTGTCCCACCAAGTTAGTGCATGGCCCTCTAATTTCAACCGCGCGAATGAGATATTTTACCCTTTCTCAATCTGATGGAGATTGAAATAAAATTCTAGTTGTTGCAACCAATGGTTCAACTTCAGAGTGTCGATTTCGCCATGGTACAACTTGATATCAATTTTTTCTTCCATTTTAAATAGGGAATGATTCACGACACTCGAACTGGGTGGATCTTTTCTAGGTTATTTCTTCTGTTGGTTCTCTGTGTCTTCTCAATCCCCCTTTTGATTTGTCCTCTGCATTCAAACCACCATCTTCTCCAAATATCCCTAGCTTATTGCTTAGGGCCTCCATGAGGAGGTTTACATTTCAGTTTATATTTGCGAAGTAGGGTCGCGATTTTCGTTTATAGATTCGTCGACCATGATTAGGGTTTTACGACTTTCGTCCCTGCTGATCTAGATCCCTGCAATCTCCACAAAATACCCAAAGAAACCTATTCTGATACCAAACGATCTCTAAACTGTCATGGATATTCCACTGGACAGTTCGTCATAATCGATCTTATAATAATATATTAAAATATTGAAATTCTACATTATTACAGTTTTATTAAACTTTAATATCTGTAGATGTAACTCTAATTAGTGGATGCATGCGAATATAAATTATGCATAAAAGTAGAGAACGAAAAACTAAGATCACGCACACACATAAGACACAAGATTTTCGCTCTAGGAAACCCTTTCGGGAGGAAAAACTAGATGGAAGGTGAGGTCGCTTCGCTCTCTTTCTTTGTCTGGAAAAATGGCTATAGGTACAAAGAAGTAATGCCTATGGCCCGTGGGATGCTACAATGCACAAATACTCTCTATGCTCTCTACCTCCAATCTCTCCTTGCTATCTTTTCTCAGCTATGGAACAAAATGATCTTGAAAGAATGTAATGCCTCTTCTTCCAAGTGGCTCGATTATAACACAACCTAATATCCTACTAATGGTTAATATTGACTACATCAACTCTTAACTAGAGTTACAATATAGACTCTTCTAGAGTCTTTTACATCAAAAACACGTGGCTATACCATTTTCCATGAATAATGGGGGCTGACATGATATCGTCCCAAACTATCGGTGTGAAAACAGGATGGTCAACTTCTGAGTGGCATAACTTTCACATACGGACTCTAATTAACATGCTTCTCACATCATTAGAAATATCTCTGTGGGTATAATAGCATGAAAATTTTTTGTGCTAAAATGACAATTTTTTACCTCCAAAAACATTGTTTAATGCCTCAAAACGCTCCCAGATATTTTTACACCCCATTTTTCCAAACAGGGCCCTGCTGGTAAAAATGGTCCCATGAGCTGATTCCACCACTTTTTCCACTCCAAATGCATCGTGATGGATGAAAAACAATACAATGATCCAATTTGGATCAGAACCTCCTAAGAAAAAACTTCAAAATCCTTGTTCTAATGTGAATCCTACTTTGATACCATGTAGAAAGTATGGTGTATAATTGTAACTGCTCATGAAATTTTAATCCAAATCACAAGATACAATCCTACTCTACTGATCTGCGGAATTCAATTCACAAATTAGAACATCAATCACAAACATGCAATGAGAAATAACACATATGCACATAATATTTTTCCATGGGAAAGCAACTATTAAAAACCCCTTATGCTTGCTTGCATTAATATGATGAATAGAGATGTATTACAATTGCTAGCTCAATATGAGCTTAACCTGCAAGTGAGTAACCTATTTCTCTTCTCACTGAGAAACTTTGACCCAGGCTTAGTCAATTTATGCCTCTACTTAAGCCTTTATTTCCTTGTGGAAGTCTTGAGGAATTAAGCCCCTATTATTTAGGAATTTTACTCTAAGTCATTACACAATTCCCAAGGTTGATCATCTAACTACATGCAACACATGTACACTCAAGACTAGTCTACAACTGATGTTACACTACCTTGGAATCTCCACCACAGTTAGGGAACTCGAATTATCTGCATGCACTATCTATTTTGGGTTGATTGATTAGTTAACTGGATGATCACTTAGTTTGATCGAAGTCCCACTGCACAACTGACCTTCCACTAGTTCCTACAATAGTTAGAACTAGTTTAACTGAAACAACTTGAAATAACTGATATTGATTGCAACAAATTAGTAATCACACATGCTTAACTGAACTCTAACTCCTCTAACTCGAATTTACTGAGCTAACTGAATGACAAGATCCATGTCAACTCAGTTAACTGCATCCAAGTTGTCTGCTGATGTAGAAATTTGAATTTTGTCAATTTAATCAAGGCAAAATCAAATTGAGAATTTCTTGCTGCATTTTTCAACAATTATGGAAGTAGCAGGAATTTAATCAATTTCTCCACTTATAATCCATGAAAATAAAATTGAAGAGGGAACTAGTTCATCATTTTGAATGTTGAATTTAAAGATGCATTAGTGCAGTGTGACACGACTTCTCAAATTTATAAGAAAAAAAACAACTCGCTTCAAATTTGCAAAGTTTGCACCAAAAAGGGTAAATTTGTTGTCATTAAACACATCAAAGGTCAATTTGTATCTATAAGGAAAGATTGAGATGCTAGGGTTGATTTCAACTCCATAATGGTTGATTTGTAACCAACAATTTTGTCTAGTAGGACAATGGCCATACAAGTACGTATAATAGCTCATGTGACCATGAGCTAGCAAACGGAAAATTCATAGAACTAGTAGCGTTTGGATTGAATGAAATTAAAGCTTAGTTAGTCTAATTTTGTTGCTCTAGATTCAATTGTACCCTCAAATTTGGAAAAAAATGCAGAGCCAAAAACACTCAAAGGATATACCTGATACCAAATGAATTTATGTTGTGATGCCTGAAAATGCAGATCCACGATGAATATTGATAGATCCAAAATCTGGGTGATGTCAAGTTTTGTCAAAATTTAATTGAGAACCTAGTCTATTACACTTATGTTATTCTGCTCCCTTTTATTTGAAGCAAAAGTGTAAAATTCTTCAATGCATGGAACTGTTGTCAGGGCTTCTGAAAATATATTTCAGAGCTTTCTAGAAAGTACATCATGGATTCGAAAAATACATTTTGGACCTTTCTTGAAACAATGTCTTCAGGCCTTCATTTCAAGGCCTTCAGGCCTTGAAGGTAAATCACAAAATATGAGATGGTATGATCTCTCAACTCACGAGAAAGAAGCATCAGTTTAAAGGAAATTACATTCCAGTAGAACTCTTAAATAAGCATTGACAATTTTGTAAAAAATCTTGGAAACCACATCAGTGACCAAAAGTAGAAAGAGTTCAACTATCAACTAAGATAGAGTAGAGAGTTTTATGAAATTACCCAACTTTCCCATTTAATAATGATTTCCTTCCATCCTGAAAGTGATATTTTTACTTTGCTTGTGATCCCGTCCTTCAACAAGATGAGCCACTGTTTCAAATATTGGTGTGTGTTTTCTTCCAGCTATTAACTCATTCTTGAAATAAAGAAAAAGACTCATCTGCACATTATGCAAAGGAGCACTTCAATATTAATAGCGCAAAAAAAAAAACAAGTGCAATTATCGATTGGTGTTTTAAATGACAGATTTGGGCCATAAGATCCTGAATGTAGAGATAATCCAATAAGGGTACAAAAACCAGGTTTTGAAACTTGATTTTATCATAGAAGATACATATCAAGTATGCATCAAATCGATAGGCATCATTAGGAAGATTTCCAACAAAATGACTAAAGAAATGATTGATAATGATCATTTATCTATGCAATCTGAACGAGATTGATATATAAGAAATAGATCTATGAAGTGTGACACATCATATTTTTTTCTTTGATCGAATCCCTCGTTGGGTTGTAAAGGGTGCAAGGTAATTTTAAAGTGACAAGGAAGTGGCACTATATACATTCATCGATCTTGAGTGAGGGGAAGAGCTCGTGTAACTCAAAAATCCATAGCCGTTTCAATTTGGAATTAATAAACTAGTGGTTGTTCCAAAAAAGTGCAAAGAGAGGCTGCTAGGATTTTTAAATAAAAAAATTTGTAAAAAAAATAGCAATTGATTCATTAAACTTAAGTTTTTTTTTGTGTATTTTTTTTTAAAGTTTATAATATGTAACCATATTAGAGTTGTTTAACAAAAACATTCTCCAATGTCATTACAACCTCATGGTGGAATATTAAATACTAAATTTATTAAATTATATTTTGAAGTAATTTAACTAATAGATGACATGATATTTTAATTTACAAAAATTGAGTGTGTCAAGGATCCATTTATGCATATTGAGTAGTTCTAATAGTTAATAATGCATGCCTTCTTGTAAAAGGTTAAAAGTTCAAATTCAAAAAGGTAGAAAATAGACATCTAGGAATCAAATCACTAGGCAAAGACATCGAATTCATATTTAAGTATAGCTTCCTTCATAAATCCAGATCATACATTGCAATAAAAAATAAGCTTTATCATAAACAATATAGCAACAAGATGTGGGATTCAACTAATATAATTATCCCAACTTGCAGAAAGACTAACTGAAATTTAATTAAAGTGTAATGGGAAAAAACCCAACTTGCAGAAAGATTCATGGAAATTCAATTACAATATAATAGAAAAAATGCCAATCCCAACTTGCAGAAAGACACAGTAATTGGAATTCCATTATATTGCAAAGGCCTTAGCTTGGATTGCATTTAGAGTATTTGTTAAGGCCTGTGGAGGAAACATGTCCCAAACTAAACTCACTCTGCTCAATTTGAAATCGATAATTACTTAGGCCTATCCATTTCCATCTTCTATTTTCTGAATTTTGTTTTTGGAAAGTGCTTCCTTCACAATCTAGAAGCAACACAATTGCCATGAATACATAAGGCACCACAAGGAACCCCATTTTTCAGGTGGAATGGCCCGTGGATCATTTATCATAATCACTTTTGCTTATTTAAGATGCCAAAACAGAGGATAACCATGTGTAAAATCACCCAGGAATTGCTCCTGGCCCTAGCCATCGATAGGCAGCTCTCGGGAAATGAATCTTGGTAGGTGGCCACCTCCACCACATTGGCCGTTTAAAATATTTTTTTATTTCCTGTAAGAAAATTTAAATTTATGACATTTTAAATATAACCTCATAACCTTACAAATTTACAGAGTTTTCTTTTTTTCGAAGGCTGCAAAATAACTTGACAAGATCCCGATAAATAGTACAAATGCAATTATTTTAAACGGTACTAAAATTCATGGGTCACAGTGATTACAATCAAAGTAGATGCATCTGCATTCAAAAGCACAATTACATTCATGTTGCAAAAATCGTATTTTCTGCTGAATAAAATAATTAGCATTTATTTGAAAATAACTTGCCCCTTTAAATCTATTTTTTGTTTAATCGAACAATGAAAGAAAATTAAAATGAATGGTCGAATTTGTACACAACAATAGGCTACGAAGGTCGCAATGGGGGCTCTGAAGAAGCCAGAGACGGGGCCGGGGCGCAACCACCTCCATAGAATGATGTAAAATTGAGCTACCTGACAAGCTTCTTTGTCAGAGCATCCCCCACTTGCTATTGTTGTTTTTGAATGGGAGATTTGCCCAATTGCTACAGAACCATCGCTCTTTCTGTAAATGCCATTAATTAATTCATTAGGTAGCTGCCCATTTGCCCGCATAGATTAGAAAAAACAGAGAGAAATCCGAATGCCTAGAGAAATCAATCAAGGCCTAAAAAATGTGTGTACACGTGTCATTTGGAGAGAAGAAAGGAAGATGAAAAAGAAATTTACTATTTAGCAGCATTGGCGAGAAGAAAAGTAGATGAAAAGGAAATTTACTATTTAGCAGCAAATTTTGCTTTCCTGCTACTGTTTTTCTTTCCTACTAAATCTACTATTTCCTACTAAACTACTAAATAGTAATTACTATTTAGTGAATTCGTTTCTAAATTTCAGTAATATTTATTCAGTAAAATCTTAAAATTTAAATTTAATAGAAGTCTAAAAAATGTGTGTACACTTGTCATTTGGAGAGAAGAAAGGTAGATGAAAAAGCAAGTGTATTGATTCAAAAGAGAAGGCCTATCGGCCTAAAAATTTACTATTTCCTACTAAACTACTAAATAGTAATTACTATTTAGTGAATTCATTTCTAAATTTCAGTAATATTTATTCAGTAAAATCTTAAAATTTAAATTTAATAAAAGTCTAAAAAATGTGTGTGCACTTGTCATTTGGAGAGAAGAAAGATAGACAAAAAAGCAAGTGCATTGATTCAAAAGAGAAGGACTATCGGCCGAGATATAAACAAAATATTTTTTTCTTTAGATTAGGTATCAAGGAAAACATAAAATATCCCAAAATAATACATGCCTAAGATGGATCCCTATGCTTCACCTCACCTCTAGCAATGGAGGTCGCAGAACAATAGTGAGTGATCTGCAATGAAATTTTTAGGAATGCCTTTAAATATTGTATCAATATGAAAACACCTATTTCAAATCATAGATATTTCAAACCATATCTACGATTGTTTACGAATCAAGTAGATTGTTATATCTAGATATATGCTATGATTGTAATTGTATTTGAATTTACTATTATATATCCATATATCTAAGTAATGTATTATTAAGAGATCTCAAAATATATTTTCCCAAAACATACGAAAATATAGTGATGAACTAAATCAACAAGAAATCAAAATAAATATGACCTTTTTGTAACACTACTCCTTCATGCATAGCTTAAGTTTAATGATAGATTTTGTTGTAGATCTAGAACAATAATAACCGATCCCAAGGTTTAACAATAGATATCAAAGTAATATTAGACCTGGAATTTTAATTCCCAATGATATCTAGAGTTTCAATCTTGCTCTAATACTTAGGCTCCTTCATGTTGCTTCAACAACTTTGCAATGAATGAATGGTGAAAAACTCTTTTTCCAACTGTAGGCTAAGCTCAATAGTCGACCACCCCTGAGTCTCAATCTATTATTGCCATACGTTCACAAAGTATTTCCTCTCACCTGAAAGATGCCCATATTCTTGCTTCCCCTTTTCTTATATAGAGTCCTTCCATCATAAAGGAGTCGATCCAAAGATTCCAATTGTCTCAATTATTTATATATATATTTTTTCTTTCCCTATGTCTTATTTTCCTTTCTTTACATCCTTAATTTTCGTGTAATTTGTTAATTTAATTGATTTGGGGCATGACAACTTCACATACTCTAGATGAATACATGATTATAGATATATTATTTTTTATGTGGATTTTAACCTTGAGCTTGACATCCATTTCTTGCAAACCAACAAAAAAATTAGAATATCATCCCATCATGTCACATCTCCAAGAATTTGGAGGTGTGAGAATTCCAAAAGTAAAATGACAATAAAAATAAAACTAGACACAAATTCTATTTAATATGTATTACTATGACATGTGGTACTTAATTGTCCCACCTAAAGGTAAGGAACCATTCTCATGGGATGTCATCCACATGAGCCTAACAATCAACTCAAATTTTTGAGCCTTGATCACATAAGACCTAGAGATTCATAGCCTTGATGGTTAGCTCAATTGGTCGAGTCCCCGTCATTAAAACACCTTTGCTATTAATAGGTCATGAGTTCAATTCTCTCAACACTCTTGGGCTCAGGCTATGTAATTGAATTGACAAAAAGAGATCCCTTAAAATGGATATACCCAGTACACATATTCTATGGATCTAGTGGTCAGCGATCTCCAAAGTCTATGGACCACATAGAAGAAAAAAGAAAACAGAAAAAAATTTCATATATTAATTTCACCATTTTCCCACATTCTTTTTATAAATCTATTTTGACTTTAATTTATGAATAAGTTCCTCCTTCACTAAACCCAAAAGAAACTTCATTGCATTAACAGAGGCGTATTGCAAGCTCAATAAGCTCAATCATATTGTCACATGAAATATATGAATATGAGAACTTATGTCTCAAGGGCATTTGTTTGTCTAAGTGGCCTATCCTTCCAAAATTTTCAAACCTTTCAAAAACACATGTACGATGCTAATTATGACCAATTCTAGATAGGTGTATTGTTAGTCACGAGGACACAAAACACTAATAGCGAGAGAAAATTTGTTGTCATCTATGCCATGTATAATAAATCAATGAAGATCTGAATTTGTGTACGATAGAAAACAAAATATTATATAGCCACCATGTGGATTTCTCTCTTATTGAAGGATAAAGTACTCAAGTAATAGGCATGAGGTAGCAAGTTCATAAGTTGCCTTGTTTTTTTACCCTTTTTTTGGGAGGTATGTGATTTTGAAATGACACTTTCAATGTTATCGTTGATAATGGAACTGTGCAATCTTTCCATATTCAAATTGTGATTTTAACGGATCTGTGATTTGTTTGAATGTCTAAATGATTTAGATTGGAAATAGAATTTGTTATCTTAATATTTGTTAATTTAACTCAATGAATTTAAATAAAGGATGAAAATTAGGCACAAAGCTATTTGAGTGCGTGATATTAATTTTATCTTATGAATGTGTACTTATCAATTTTGATTGTCTAAATTTTTTATAATAAAAGAAAATGACTTTCATTCACTTAGGTTTGATATATAAGTTGTTTCTGTGTGTATCTGACTAGGGAAAACAAATCACATACAATTTAAGTTTTATTTAACATTTGGTTTCTTAAGATGATGGCGATGATAATGATAATTGTTTCTGTTTATTGAGACCAATTTTGGCATATTAGGATTCAAGAAAAATGACAAGGAATTAATTAGTTTGTTTTAGACTTTAATTTCTATGCTAAAAAAGTTTGGATATAAGCTTTCCTAAATCTTCGTTTGAAGAATTAGCATGTTAGGAAGGTTGTTCCAAATATTTTGAAATTGAGATTTAATGGGGGCATATGAAGGGCTTGATAAGAGAATGTGTTTTATCTTCCACTTTCTGTGTCACAAATATGACAAATTCTTTCATCTCACAATTAGAGTTCAATTTTGTTTTAACAAAAGTTGATTTTCTTATTTACCAAAACTATAACATAAATATACTTTTCATCTTCTAGATTAGAGTTAATGACCCCTTTATAGTATCTTATTTGTCTCTTATTCTCTAATTCTATATCACACCACAATTTCTCTTTAAATTTAGATGTCATATCATTTTTAATGGTAATAATATTTTGAAGAGTAACCTCCTTCTCTATTCTCCAATGTTTTAGCTAAGAATTTTCATCTTTATGCCAACCCCTTTTAAGCCATAGGTGGCTTTTGCTAGAGTTTAAAGAAATCTTAGAAAGCTTGTTCTTTCATAAGTAATATCTTTAAATATAAACAAATTTAATTATTCTATCGTAAATAAATAAATTTATATATTTTAGGAAACATTTCTTGGGGGAAACTACATATTAATTGCACACCATCTCAAGGATGGTACTTACCACCTAGGGTAAACCCAACATTCTTTAGAGCATAAGGCGAAGTCAACAACTATAAAAACAAAGATGTCATAAAGTTGGATTTAAACCTGAGTGGAGAGGGTAAATCATATTTAGCATAAGCACGAGGCTTTGTCAACATATGACTTGTGGCAGTTACAAAAATATACTCATTAAGATATTAGCATGTCATTAGTGTGACTTGAACCTATTAATAGGATTTGAACATATTTAGGAAGGATAATAATCATTCCTCCCAATCGCTCGATCTCAATCCAATTAAAAAAACCTTTGATATTTATTATCATAAGCATGACTTAACATTTCATAACTTTAGATCTATCTAGCATTACATGATAACATATAGATTGAGGTGTAAGTCTATAAACACTTAATATGTCCATAGTTAAGATGGATCTACGTTAGTTATGTGTGTGCATGGTGATTTTGCCTCAAAGGAGATGGGATGTGAGAGAAATATAGGGCTTTAGAGGAATGAAAATGAAGATAAAAAAGGATCTTAGTACATCTAATAGATCAAGGGTGAAAGCCAAAACTAAACAAGTTTTTCCATCCCCTACTACCAAGTTAATAATGTTGGAATTAACTCAATGCAAATAAGAATGGGGAACTTAAGATTAATGGAGACAACAATTTATGGTTGGGCCTTGACGACATGAAAGATAAGATTCACTAAGATGAAGAAGTTAATTCGAAGGAAGGTTCACATCCATGGATATTCATAGTAAAAAATCAAACATCCACAACAATCATTATGAATAAAGGAATTATACAAACTTTCACAAAAAATGACATGGAAAATCATGAGAATGTGGGAATCTTAGCAATTAATAAGAATGTGTTGTCTCAATCTTATGGTGTGGGATATGGAGAACGAGAGGTATGAAAATTTCTATGAAGGAGTGGGAGATATCAAAACCTGTCCTAGTAATTGTGGATGCAAGTGAAGGGGTCTAGAGGAACATTATATTCAAGTGGGAGACCTAATGGAAATTAAGTTGATACTGAGAAGGGGGTGAATAAGTATCAATAAATTTTTAACAATTTAAAGAATTAAATAACACAACCATATATTAAATTGAATGTAGGCCATATGAACTCATGATGTACATGGAAACCCTCACAGGAAAAAACCGCAAAACTTATTTTGACTTATTAATTTCAATACAAGCAACAACTTTAGTTTACATCAAATTTTGTTGGCATCAACCTACATAAGGCACTAACTCCCTTACTTTGCAAGCACCTACTTGTTGGAAGAAACTACTTCCACTTGTTTGAGGCACCAACATCGATACACCAATCCCCTCTACTTATTTTGAAGGCATCAACCTATAGGTTATACCTTGATCCCCTCTACTTATTTTTTGTTTCCATTTTTCCACAATTCTTGTATGTTTTGCAACTCTCTGTTAGTGTGTGTAATTCAATCCTGCACACAACATTACTCTTTTTATTCAAACTGTGTATTCAATGCTTTGTTTTGATCCTGTTCATTTTGCATGTGACCCTAGCAAACTTATTATAGACTCTCCTTTGCCACACATCTTTTGTAGATTTCATTCTTGGGTTTCTGTCATGATTGTAACTGCACAAAATGATTTGTTTTTAAAGAACATACACCTCCACAGAATGAATATACCTCACGCACTTCACAGACTTCTTCGCACTTGGAACAACCGCTTCCATGAAAAAATTAAAACTTCACATCTTGCTCCACCTCCACACCCAAATCAAGCTTCTCAAGCTTAGAGTATTTATACATGATCACATTAACAAATCCTGGCATGGCCGACACTCCATTGAAAAAGAAGCTACCTAGGTTATTATTTTGTCGGAAGTCTAGTTCGATTGACTCAAATAAATCTTTTTTTCCATGGTTCTTTGGTCCTTTGTGGTCGTTATAACTTTAATCCCATGAAATTATTTCCATTGATAAATCTCAGCAGATCTAGATCTGGGTCCACTTGGACACTCAAATTGTTTGTTTACTTAGATTGCACACTACAAACTCCAACTGTTAATGAAACTTGGCACCCAAAATACCAAATTTCCAGTCATAGTCCTCGAGCTCCAACAACCATGGACCATGTGTCCTGGGACCAAGATCAAGGGCTCAGGCCTAAGGGCGTTAATTCGCATGGCGTGTGCATTGTGAAATTTTTACTTTGAAAATGAATCTCCTTCACAATCTAGATCAAAGCATCTTCTTATGCAATTTTTGCCATGTTATGCTGAATAACTGGATATTTGGATATCCATGATGAGCCCAAATATCATCCAAAACATGTGATGTGGGGTCAACCTCCTTGAAATTTGTGCTAAGTCATAGATCTAGGGTTGATTGAGGATCTAGTCCCATATTTCTTTTACTCTTTACCACTTGTTCAGATTGCTCCAAGGTTCGGATATTACACAAATGTTCGATGGGGCCCACCTTCCCCTCGATAGTGATGCTAAGGCTTGAATCTGGGAGATTTTACATTTGAATCATTTTAAAATAATAATTATTCATGCCCTATTCGACCACTGAATTCCCTAATGTATTTAGCATGGAATGATGAGCCAAACATAACACTAATACGAATTCTGCCTTTGCCTTGAAATATGTGTGGGGGTATATATCTTGAGAATATGAATCTAGGCATTTTTTTATACTTTGCACCCATCACGTCCTAGATGCCTGTATAATTGTAAACCTCCCAAATGTCTTGGGGGATTAGAACTTTGACTGGGTGGAATCTTGACCTAGTCTCCCTAGACTTGGTTAAATCTAGGTCAATATAGATTTAGATCATTTGTAAACTGCATATCTGCCCCATTCTTAGAGGCCCAAATACCTAGATACCTCCTCTCATGGTCGATTGCTTTTCCATGTCAAAATCCCAACTCAATTTCCATGTCATTTATGCCAACCAACTGATATTTACCACATGTACAGTGTTATCCTATGATTTCCATGTGTTACCTACCACTTTGGCCACCCAAAAATGCTGAAAACAAGTGCCACCTACGACCATCCTAAGATTTCCATGTCACTATCACCTATCTCCATGTGTGTTTCCATGTCATACTAGGTCCACCTTATTTTTTTCACTAGGAAATCCATATCTGGATGTTTTCTTAAGAATTTCCTGTAGCACTACCAGAGGCCTAGATGCATGGATGCCTTGGTGCATCCTAGATGGGTCTAGCTTCCCAAATGATTTGAAGCATCTTGGTGTATCTTAAGTGGGTATGAATCCTAGGATGCCTTAAAGCACCCTGAATCACTAGAAAATTTGGCGGAATTTCCGACGGCCAATTCGTCGCTATTCCGACACATAGTCGTCGCAAGAGTGACAATTAGAGGGTGGGAAAAACGTGGTTTGCCATACCGTCGTAGTTCCGACGCACTTAAAAAGTGTCGCACTATCGACACTTTTTCCGTCGCTTCCAAAAAAGCGTCGCTCTTCCGACGTTTCCCGAACCATTGCGCTTCCGACGTTTGTAAACTGTCGCACTTCCAACGAAATGACGAAATGTGGTCGACGTTTTAACGTCACTCTTACGACGTCACTCTTACGATGTTTGTAAACGGTCGCAATTCGAACGCAAATGTGGGTCCAACGTTTTTTGGACGTCGCTCTTCAGACGTTTGTAAGTGTGGTCCAGACGAAATGGTTCGACGTTTTGAACGTCGCTCTTGCGACGTTTGTAAGCGCCAGCAACAGAACGAAATGTAGTCCAGAAGGGTTGAACGTCGCTCATGTGACGTTTTTATACTTTCGCTCTTCGATGTTTTTGGTAGCCATGATTTCCGGCAGCTTACAGAAAATCGGTATACCCGACATGACAGTTCGATTAAAAAAAAAAAAAATGAAACTTTAAAAGAGGAAAAATGTTGTTTTGAATATATTATATGAAGTAAAACAGTCCATGAAGTCATTACATTTTCACATCTGAAGATTGGAACCCAAATATCCATCCAGAAAAGTGGAAGTCCCACCCCAGACAGTGATAGAAAAATACCCCATGTCACATACAGGTACTTGATATAAAACCCATTAACGGTCCACATGGAGATTATCGACAATCTGAGAAAGCATCCAAATATGCCCAAGGCATCTATAAGAAAGTGAAATAGCAGTATGTAGAATAGTAAAGCAACGGATAGAGTACGTACCGACGTCCATTGTTCCAAATACAAATTAAAGTACCCAAAATCCTTGAACAGAGAAAAACGCTAATCATGTGAGGAGTGTGATATGTCCAAAATATAAAAAGACCATCGGACCATATCAATAAACCAGCAACATAGACCAGCATCGCTAGTTTTGAAGGCAGAGTGATAAACATTAATCATTTTTTTTTCACAAGAGAAAAAACGTTGTTTTGAATATATTATATGAAGTAAAACATTCCATGAAGTCATTACATTTTCACATCTGAAGATTGGAACCCAAATATCCATCCAGAAAAGTGGAAGTCCCACCCCAGACAATGATAGAAAAATACCCCATGTCACATACAGCGACTTGATATAAAACCCGGTAACGGTCCACATGGAGATTATCGACAATCTGAGAAAGCATCCAAATATGCCCAAGGCATCTATAAGAAAGTGAAATAGCAGTATGTAGAATAGTAAAGCAACAGATAGAGTACGTACCGACGTCCATTGTTCAAAATACAAATTAAAGTACCCAAAATCCTTGAACAGAGAAAAACGCTAATCATGTGAGGAGTGTGATATGTCCAAAATATAAAAAGACCATCAGAACATATCAATAAACCAGCAACATAGACCAGCATCGCTAGTTTTGAAGGCAGAGTGATAAACATTAATCATTTTTTTTTTTTCACAAGAGAAAAAACGCTGTTTTGAATATATTATATGAAGTAAAACAGTCCATGAAATCATTACATTTTCACATCTGAAGATTGGAACCCAAATATACATCCAGAAAAGTGGAAGTCCCACCCCAGACAGTGATAGAAAAATACCCCATGTCACATACAGGGACTTGATATAAAACCCAGTAACGGTCCACATGGAGATTATTGACAATCTGAGAAAGCATCCAAATATGCCCGAGGCATCTATAAGAAAGTGAAATAGCAGTATGTAGAATAGTAAAGCAACAGATAGAGTACGTACAGACGTCCATTGTTCCAAATACAAATTAAAGTACCCAAAATCCTTGAACAGAGAAAAACGCTAATCATGTGAGGAGTGTGATATGTCCAAAATATAAAAAGACCATCAGACCATATCAATAAACCAGCAACATAGACCAGCATCGCTAGTTTTGAAGGCAGAGTGATAAAAATTATTCATTTTTTTTTTCACAAGAGAAAAAACGTTGTTTTGAATATATTATATGAAGTAAAACAGTCCATGAAGTCATTACATTTTCACATCTGAAGATTGGAACCCAAATATCCATCCAGAAAAGTGGAAGTCCCACCCCAGACAATGATAGAAAAATACCCCATGTCACATACAGGGACATGATATAAAACCCAGTAACGGTCCACATGGAGATTATCGACAATCTGAGAAAGCATCCAAATATGCCCGAGGCATCTATAAGAAAGTGAAATAGCAGTATGTAGAATAGTAAAGCAATAGATAGAGTACCGATGTCCATTTTTCCAAATACAAATTAAAGTACCCAAAATCCTTGAATAGAGAAAAACGCTAATCATATGAGGAGTGTGATATGTCCAAAATATAAAAAGACCATCAGACCATATCAATAAACCAACATCGCTAGTTTTGAAGGCAGAGTGATAACCTGTCAACACATAAAATAGTATCATAAAGCGGATACAAGAAATGTGCAGAGACATGTACTGTTGATATACACCTCACACAAAAAGCATCCATGATAGAGCAAAAATATGTATAAACCCAGGGTCGATTGTATGTTTTGGCTCGCTTGTTCCCGGAAATAAAAACCATCTGTAGAAACCCAGGCTTGCTTGTAAGATCAGGCTCGCTTGATTCCAAAATTGGTAACCATCTGTTGCATCCGAGATGTAAGTTTCAGGCTCGCTTGTTTCCATTAGTAGCCCTCTACAGCATCCACCCTGTTCATAGCAAAAAGGTTCCTGTAGATATACAGAGAAAGAGTATAATACTTAGACCATATAAACATGGCTCTGTATTTCAAAAAACATGTTTAAAATAGAAACAGGGCAACATTTTTTTTTCTAAGTAAAGTTAATCTATTAACAGTGGGAATAAAATTACACCGAAGTCAAAATCATTGCCCAGACTCATGGCAAATTTGTCATCAAAAAATCAAAAAATTAAGAAGACTTCCCTCATACGGGGAAACCAGTCTTGAACGTTTAATTTACAGAATTCAAAAATATTACAAAGGTCCAGCACAGTAAAATAATCTAAAAGCAGCCCAATTAAGTGGGCCGCGAAGCAAGAAAAATAAATTAACCAAACTACTCCTCCGGCTCCTCGACGATTCGGCACCATCCTTCGGAAGGTCCAGGATCGCTAGGTGCTACCTCCACATTCATGCCACGGCTCCCCTCCTGAAGGCCCGAATGTTGGCCGGCTTTTTCCGAGCTCAGACCCACCGGACGGGTGCATTCTTCCTCCGTTTGGGCCTCCTCGCGGAAAACCACAGTGACTGAAGCTGTGATTCGTGGGCGGTTGAGAGAGAAATTAAAGGAAAATTGCGCAGTGCGCATCGTGGGAGAAGGTGAACTAGCGGTGGGGAAACGAGGAGTAGGGGAATCCATACGGTGGCTAGATCCTACAACCTAACCCCGCCCACTCCTAGTATTTGGATAGTGACCTGCGTAATAATCACTGGACTGGCTGGAAGACGACTCAGTTGAGGGGCTGGAGGGAGCGCACAGGGGTTGACCTCTAGTGCTCCCTTTGCGGCAATGCATCCTTTGACACAGGTAAGGCATGGGTGCAGTCTCAGCAGTGGGCACAAGAGGAGACGGAGAAGCAAAATTCCAAGAAACAGAGGAAGATAGACACAGACGAGACTAAGAGAAATGCAAATATGCAACAAGGTCTAAGCAGCAGTTCAGCTGGCCACTTCTCCTTCTCATCACAGTGAGCAAGCAGTGTAACCCAGCAACCGGCTCGTCTGAAAAACCATAGCGAAACACCTTTTTATCGACTCGACTGCAATGCAATCGAAGGACGCCCGTCATAATTAATCTCTGATCATTAATGAGAGCCGAAGGCCGGATCATATTGGAGCATGCGGAATCGCTAACAGGAGTGGAGGTCCGATCTTGAACAGTGTTAAAACTTAATTAATGCGGATTTGATGTGAAAACCTTGGAACTTAATTGAAAAACGTTAAAACTTAATGCGATTGATATGAAATCGCCACATCCATGTCCCATCGCCTTAAACGCCATCGAATGCACCCGCAGCCGGGAGCAGGGCAAGTTTTGATTGAGGACACGTGGCAGAAATTGATTGGAGCGGATCTTTGTTTGGGCCACTCGCGCAGTGGAAATCCGGACCCGAAAAATATTAGGGCGAATTTGATAAGAAATTTGCGTCACAACTCTCCCTCCGTACGCCAGCCCAACTTCGGACCCGAAAAAGATTAGGGCGGAATTCATTTGGTTTTCGCGTCACAAAATTGGCCGACGTCAGCAGGCTATTTTGGAATGCGAATTTGGTTTGAATTATGGTTTATCACCGTTTGAAGTCCGGCGGGCTCGACTTAAGAACAATTTTGTTTGATCCCATATTATAAAATTTGTGTTGGCTTTCTTTGATAATACACATATTTATAATAAATCATGGGAATACCACACTAAACATGTGGAAAAGTTATATAAATAATTATTGAGAACAATCATTTTTATGTAAAAATATCCAAATGTGCTTTTGGGAAATAAGAATTCGAGTATTTGGTTCATATTGTTTTAAAGGAAAGAGTGAAGTTGGAGCCTCAAAAGATGCAAGCTATTACAAAATGACCTATTCCTAAGAAAATCAAGGTTCTTAGAAGTTTTTTTAGACTTACATGATATTATTGATCATTTGTTAAGAATTATGCATGCATTTCAAGTCCACTCACATATCTCTTGAAGAAAATATCATTTATATGGAATGATGAGGCTACTTTGGCATTCTCTCTTTTAATGAATGCCATGTCTTCTACACCAACATCGGTTGCACCTAATTTTGGTAAAACATTCATAGTAGAGTGTGAGGCACTAGGACAAGGAATTTACGTAACATTAACACAATAAGGGATATCATTGGCTTTTAAAAGCAAAGAATTCAAAGAAAATATTTGGTGAAATCTACGTATGAAAAATAAATGGAAGCAATATTACATGCAATAAAAAATGGGGATAGTATATCATTTGGAGGTACTTTAAAGTCAAGATATACCATGATAGCATAAAGTATTTTTTGAAGCTATGATTTTCATTAGAAGATTAACAAAAATGAGGAGAAAAAATGCAAAGTTTGAATTTTGAGATAATCTGCAAAAAGGGTAAGGAAAATTTAGTACATGATGCTCTTTATAAAATAGAAGAGGCCTAAAATTTATATCCAATTACATTTTCTATTCCTAGGTGGCTAGAAGAAGCTTGCCATAATGGAAAAATGACAATAGTACTAAACAAAAACTAAAATTTATAAGGGATGGGATGAACTCTATGGAGCATTGGGAGTGAAAGAGAGATATACTTTGGTGAAAATGTAGAATATTTTTATGCACACAAGCATATTTGAATAAACAAATATTAAGGGAGTCCCATGTCTCTCTGATGGTAGGACGCAGGGTTCCTTAAAACATCTCAAAGGATCAAAATATATATTTTTGGAAGGAATGAAGAAAGATATTCAAAATTTTGTAAGAGAAGGTCAGGTTTGCATAATAAATAAAAGAGAGATAGTAAAATCTCTAGGGTTACTTCAACCATTCCACATACATATTCAAAGAGTAGAAGATATATCAATAGACTTTATTACAGGGTTACTGAAATATAAAGGTAAGTATTACATTTTTGTGGTCATTTATATAGACAAATTTTGTAGATTTTTTTTGTAGAGCCCAAAGTACATAAACAACAAGCCAAGTGGCAGAAGTGTCCGTGAAAGAAATTCATAGTCTTCATGGTTTTCCTAAAGTAATAGTAACAAGAAACTTTTGGAAATAATTATTTAATGTGAGTGGAGAAACACTAGCTGCCATGAGTTCTACATATCAAACACAATCAAATGGTCAAACAAAAATAGTTAACAAATGTTTTTAAGGTTATCTACAATGTTACTCTTTAGAAAAGCAATCTTAATGGATGAAGTGGGTTCGTCAAGGAAGAATGATAATATGATACTACCTATCACACATCTACTAAAATTTCCCCATTTAAGGCCCTTTATGGATATCCAACTCCTAGTATCTCATACTTTTTGCAAGATAAGTCCGAAGTATAGGAAACAGAGTCACATATGGAAAATACTAAAGAAACTTTGAAAATTATTATGGAAAACCTTCAAATGACATGAAACATGATAAAACAACAAGGGGAACAACATTGAAGTGAAAGATAATTTGAGGAGGGTAATTGGGTATTTTTTAGATTATAGCATTATAAGCAATCTTCATTCAAGAAAAAGAAGAATAAAAAATTAGCTCAAAAATGTTATGGCCCTAAATAATTATTCATAGGATTGCACAAGTGGTATAGAAGTTATATTTTCCTTCTTCTTGCATTCATAAGGTTTTTCATGTATCTTTCCTAAAAAAGGTTTTGGGAAAAAATATGCTAATGTAAATAGAACTTCCAAAATTAGATGAAGAATGAAAGTTGATTCTTCAACCACAAAAAAGTTATAGATAAACATTCTGTATCTCTTTGACATATAACCATTATGAAGTACCTAATCAAGTGGAAGAATATTCCTCTAGAAGAAGGTACATGGTAAAATGATCAATTCGTGATGAAATACCCACGGCTAAAGGGTTCGTTTGAAGTTTTGACAAAGGTTTTGTTATATGTTTTATATAACGTGCGACGGAATAGTTTTATTGTTTGTTAAGGTCCCACACAGTGATCAAATTTGAAGGGCAGGTCCGAATTTCAATTAGAAGGACATATATCTATGTTGCCCTTCCATAATGAAAAGCTTTAAAAAAAAAACTTTTCAATTGACCACAATAAATTATTTTACATTTCATTTTCAGAAAGACAAAACCATCAATCTTTGTATTAATAAAAGACTGTTACATATACAACAATGAAGAAGGCTCCATCTTTCATTGCTTAAATATCTCATTGGAAATGTCAACATAAGTCTTGAAGACACTATTATAAGAATTTGGATACATACCACTGGGATATAGGAGATTCTTATGTGTCAGATTGTGTAATGCAATTTTGACTTTGTCTCACAAGGAGCAACAACATGGAGGTCTGGATTTTTCTTATAGAACTTTATTATTATTATTTGAAACATTGTTTATAGATATGAAGACAACAATGAAATTATGAGCACGGTGGACAATTAGTCAAGCTCATGATGCCAAACCATGATGATGTAAGTTTGGAATTTAACATTTTTACATGTTAAAGAGAAATAGTCAAAATCACTGACAACTTAGTATGCCATAATTAATAATCATTCCCTGTTCACTTTTGTTAATAGGTTTATGTCACACGATGATCTCTCTTCTCTGGCATTTACTTGTATTGAAGATCACTATTCTAGGAATAAGGAGTTATTTTCTCCAAAAATAACCCTATCCAAACATTGACAATGCATCAAGGATATCTTTCTATGCTTCATAAGTACATATGTTCTACTTCTAAATCATGTCTTGGAAGTGGTTGTTTTGCTGGAAATTATTCACCAGTTGGTTTCATACCAAAGTCTTTTTCTCGTTTTCAACATCCAATACATGAAAAAGATAACGGTTTAAAACAACATAAATATTTGAAATTTTGCACGAATTATTTGGCACACTTTGAATATGAATTTTGAAGTCAAGTGCATGATGCTGTATAGGATCAAGTGTCATTTTTAATACCAAATGTTTCACAAGAAACTTCTCAACATGGTACCCTACAGTAAGGATTAAATGACAATATTGCATCAACTATTTCCATAATAAAAGTGCACCTCGGCCATAAGACTAAACAACTACAAATGTTGTAGATCTAACAAGACCACACAATCAAATGTATTCCACAAGGCCAATACTGTATGAAAAATGAAAAGGAGTTTGCAACCAAAAATACCTTGGGCAACTAATTCAATTAGATACACCAAACCATCAGCAAAAAGGAAAACCAGCCTACTCAAAAGGCAAGCGTTTACCTCCTTTGACAAAATTTTGAGTTCCGAAACAAGGGCCTTTATTGTCTTGTCAATACCCCTAGTAATTTGAATGGGGTTTGCACCTGCTGCAACAACCTAAACAAAAAGGTTTCATTTCAAATTATTTTCCACAAATTTAAGATACAACCATTTTCAGTTTTGTATTTCCTAACAAGCTCATAAATTTTGACAAAAGAACCAAAATTTTTTAATACTTGATAGCAATTTTTTCACTCAAAAACTATCTTAGACTCAATAAACCCAACCCAAAACTAAAAAACCAAACACCATAAGACCCTGCAAAAATGAATAGATGATCTTAATCCAGTACCATCGACAAAAAGTTACCTTTACACCCTCACTTATTAAACCCTGTGCTGTTGAATTTTAACTTCAACTGCTGCAGCAGAAGGACGGATGCAGCAACAACATTTTTTTTTGGAGGTTGCTTGCATGCCATCCAGAAATTTAATTCAACATTTAAAATTCCTGCAAGTTTTTTTTGTAGACGGCCGCAGCCATATTTCTGTACAAGATTGTATTTAAACACAACAACCGGCATTAACGCAATTCACCAACCAGAAATTAAACAAACAGAAATTTACCCGACAGTTTTGTAAATTCAAAAGGAGGACACGTGGAGCATTAATATTGGATCGCATGAAATTGAAGGGAATCTGAAAACCTGAAAACCGGACCGAATTTTTTATAGGGCACATTGGATTGAGAATTCGAGTTAAAATTAGGCAGACGTCAACATCCCATTTTGGAATGCGAATTTGGTTTGAAATTCAATCTATTCATACTTTTGAAGTCCGACGGAAAGGGTTCTTTAATGTTTTGATAATTTAATTTTATGTATGCTTTAATATATACATATGTTTTAAACATATGTTATATATATATCATATGCGAAATGAAAGGTGGGTCATAGAATTTAGTTTTAATTTTATTTTTTTTAAAAGAGGGTTTATTATAATATGTTTTATATGTTACGGCATATAAAAATAAAAAGGACAAAAAAGTTTGGTAGTTTTTTTATAGACAGTACATAAATTTTTTATTACACAACAGTGTGTAAAAAGTGAAAGAATGAGTGTAACTTTTTAAGTGTGTATGCACAGCAGTGCGAAAGTGAAAAACACAGCAGAGTGTTTTAGAGACAGAGTATGTTTGTTTTGAACAGACAGTGAGTTGGTTTTATGCACTACATTTTGTAGCAGTCATAATTTTGTAATACCTCTCAGTGAGGAAGAAGTGTAATAGTTTTTTTTTGAGTTATTGAAGGGAATAGAAGTTTGTTTTCAAAGTATTGAAACTCTGTTTCCTGTCAAAGAAATTTTTATTTTCTCTGTGTTAAAAGAAGGGAGATTTATTCTCCATTCATTGTTCTGGAATTTTTCAATATTCCAACATGTGCAAGAACAACAGATGTTGTGGTTCCATCCCCAGCTAAATCATTTGTCTTTGCCGCAGCTTGCCTTACCAACTTGGCCCCAATATTTTAAACTGGGTCCTCTAATTCAACCAATAAAAAGGCCAAAACCATAGCATTGAGATACATTTCATTACACTGTCAATAACAATAAAATTTGACTCAGACATAACCCTTTCCTTTTATTGTTGTGAAAAGCTTTATGCATTACTCTAATGTGGCTAGTCCATAGGCCAAGTAGACCACTGGGTAACAAATATGTTTCCTTTCACCTTTGAGTTTTCAAATTATGCCTACCAAATCTAAGAAATTTAAGAGGGGGAACTAATACAACATTAAAAAGAAAACCAGAGCACACATCTACAAATTACCTCCTTAGCTACTGTCACACCATCATTAACTATTTTCGGAGAACCATGCTTGCTCTCCAAGACAACATTTTGCCCCTCGCCCCAAGGGTGACTCCAACAAGATCAGCAAGTTTTTTCACACCGCCTGCAAGACAAATTGACAATGCTTTCAATAAGTGTGCAATTGAATGCCAGACCATATGCCAAAACAACCCTCCATGAAAAATTAAAATAACACATTAAAATCAAATATAAGTGGACAAGGAAAGATCCACCGTAGTGAAGTTTCACGTGCAGGTGACCTTCCTTTAAACATATTTTTTTCTCTGACCTGCAATTTTTTTGTCACTGAGCCATCCTTGTTGAAGTACAAATCATTTTCCATAGCTCTTGTATTAACTACCTTCTCTTTGCCACGTAATCTCAGAGTCCCTCTTTTGCTTGAGCGATTAAAGGAAATGGGTGAAAAAATTGAAAGAGAAGACAATTGTCTGCCATAATTATCAAACATTGCACCCAAATTCTTCCCCTTTCCATTGTTACCCAATGAGGTATATGTGGCAATTGTTGTCATACTGCCCAAAGCAGAGGCCATCTTCTCTTATGCTGAATATAGAATTACAATATCTTCATATTAGTATGAACCTTAAAAAACATGACTCCCATTGCTAAAAACCACTTTTAAGTTGTAACGGGAAAACTAAACAACTATCGCAACTTTTGGCAACTTCTGGAGCATTAAGAGAGAAACAACCAAAGAGAAATACAACCACAATCCTCATTTTAATGAGACAGGACTATATATTTGCATTAAGATAATAGAAAGAAATCACGACTATATTAAGGCCAGCACAAAACAATCTTTAACCAGTGTCTCTCGCGGCCTTCAGGTTGCCATGCTAGAGGTTGCATATTTTTAATTTAAATTCTTGACCTCTCGTGTCCATCTATGAATGCATCCAATGGGATATCTACATCAAATTCTCCTTTATATCCCCAAAAAAAATTCCCTACTACAAGAGCACCAGTATTGATGGATCACCCCACACCATCCCACCCACTAGAAACGGTGAAAAAGGAAACCCGAGAAAACTTCTGAAATATCTCAAGATGACTATATGGGTGGTTCTTATGAATCAACCAACCATTTAGAACATGCTCATCAATCCAAACCATGATTATTATGTGACGATATTCAAGCAGGCACTGAATCGGATTTCTGAAGCTATGTTAGAGAAACCCTAAACTCTCACTGAAAATAGGTGAAATGTGGCACCACTCAGAGATTAACATGTGCCAATTGGTACAAGTGGTAGACAATTGGCATGCTCAAACAACGAGGTGATGCAGGAATGACATGAGGGAGAAAATATCAGAAAAGCCCCAAATCTGGAGAACTAAAGCTCATCGCCAACCTGAGATTGACAACTTTACATGATGTAACTTATGAAATCGTAAATGGAGAAATCATAGTAACAATAAAGTAACCTATGTAACAATAAAGTCGGATTCATCCTAGGAGTGTTAATGGGAGAAATCATAGTGAACAACAGGAAACATGCAGAGTTGCTTACAATCAAATAGATGAAAAAACACATACAAAAAACCTAGATAATAATCATGAACAAGCTTAATATTGAATTATGAATTGTAAAGGAACTTACAAAATGTGACATTACGAACCTAGTCAAGCGCACAAGCAAAAATATCCTGGACATGACCATGGTTGACAAGTTGTATTGCTCATGATGCAAGAGGATTTGTACCTACACTGCCAAGTCAATCAAAATCCATCATTATCTATACAATAAATACAAGTAATTGATGTAGTATTTTTTACTCTAAGATGCATTCTTATGATAATGTTAGAACATATGTTGAAAATGTCAAAACATACCTAAATAAGCTCCTCTTCGTTTCAAGAATAATTTATTGGAGTCGCATGAACTTGGAACAAGCCTCCCACGATCTGAAAGAGTAGCAACTAAGTCAACAGTGACTTTTTTGTTGCTACACTGGATCGAGGGAGGTTTGCTCCAATATTAAATCGCTCCAATAAATTATTCTCTACTAAACAGGGCCAACCACGTGAAGGTGGAAGCTCTTATGGCCCCTCCCCCCCCCTCACATCACTCTCAATTCCCCAATACCCAATCTATATTTCATTTTTTACTTTCATGAGCATAAAAGAAAATATTCAATAACTAATAAAAAAACAATTCAACAAAAAGTACGCAAGGAAACATTGCAATTAATGCTTGACATAAAAATAGTATGATAAATGAGTTTTTATATAACGCAAAAAACGTTCCAAGTATGGTAACGTTTGTCTTATAATAATACAATATTTTACATTATCAAATTTTATTTTTCTTCTTCCTATTTCTAAAGCTCCTAATTACATCATCAATATCATCGTGCTCTGCTCTTGTTTCATGCCTTTCGACCCGCACTGCTGACCTAGTTGCGTAGTCACGATGTCTGGTCTCATCCAGTGACGGGGCATCGCCTACAAAAACAGATAATATTAAATTTTAATTGTCAGTTTTTAAATATCATTGAACTAGTTCGGTAATATTAATAAAAAAAATTGCAATGAGATTATTTACCTGGTGCACCAGTTGTCGCCGCTGGCCTAGTTGCGTAGTCACGATGTCTAGTCTCATCCAGTGACGGGGCATCGCCTACAAAAACAGATAATATTAAATTTTAATTGTCAGTTTTTAAATATCATTGAACTAGTTTGGTAATATTAATAAAAAAAATTTCAATGAGATTATTTACCTGGTGCACCAGTTGTCGTCGCTGACCTAGTTGCGTAGTCACGATGTCTGGTCTCATCCAGTGACGGGGCATCACCTACAAAAATAGATAATATTAAATTTTAATTGTCAGTTTTAAATATCATTGAACTAGTTCGGTAATATTAATAAAAAAAATTGCAATGAGATTATTTACCTGGTGCACCAGTTGTCGCCGTTGGGACTGTTGCCCTGTCTTCCTCTCTGGTGGTAAGATCCTCAAGGGAAAAATTCTTTGTCATTTAAACAAAAAACGTTATAAGGACAACCATCAAGGTATAATTAGAAAAAATTATAAGTGGAAATTAATTACCGTCACGACCCTCACTGATAGTAGCATTGTCGGCCTGGTCCCCACTACAATGATCAGGTTGCACGTGAGGATCATCTACATCTGGCTCTAAAAATGGGTTATTTGCCTCGTCGGTAGTGCTGCTCCCCTAATTTAAACAAAGTTGTTAGACATTAAATTTATGGACGAAAAAAAACATATTGAAAGGTTAATGTTTTACCTTATCAGGCATTCTGGATCTTGGGACCTGCCCCAAGCTTCTGCGACGTTCAACTACAGCTTGATAGCCGAAATGGAAAGCGATATTTTTATCTTCCTCTGTAGTTTTTGTTCCGAATTCATCACCCTACATTACATATGATTGTGTATTTTTAATCATATCTGATAGGATTACAAAAACGTTGGAAGGCGATACAATTAATTATAAGATGTTTAACTACTTAATTACAATTCTTACAGCTAATTTCAAGTAGCTAGCCATTGTATATCAACACCCTCCAAAAATACATAAAGTCATAACACACACTTCAAAATACACACTTCAAAATTTTTTGGAGCCCCCTTAAAACCAAAGAAGAAAAAAAAGGCCAAGTAAAGTTCTAAAGGCAAGTCGCTAAGTCGCATATGAATTATTTGCGACCCATGCGACCTATGCGACTCTGCGACCCTAAGGTCGCATAGGTCGCCAGGTCGCAAGAGTCAGAATTTGATCAATTTGCGACTCAGCGACCTAGCGACCTTGAGGTCGCAAGGTCGCAAGGTCGCAAAATGAAGTTTTAAGGAAATTTGCGACTCAGCGACCTTGCGACCCAGCGACCTGAAGGTCGCAAGGTCGCAAACTTGCGCCTTGCGACCTCATTAAATGTCCGCACGTGCGACCTTTTTATATAAGGTCGGGTCGCTAGGTCGCATTTGTGACTCTCAGTGAAATTCGTGGAATTGCTCTGACAGGTTGACTGGCACGTTTTCTTCCGGGTAAGTTGCCTTTTCCTCCCTATGTTTCCCTCTTAAGCATTTCTTGCCATTTCTGAGCCTCCCCACGGTCTTATTTATTTGCTAGAAAGGATGGGGGGTTTTCTTTGGATTTTTACCGTCGTTTTGTTTCTCACAAACCCCAAGGTCACCCGTCTCTTACCTAATCCCCCATGGCTGTGCCTTATGGTCAGTTTAGGCCCTTTCAAACCGCAGACTTTTCCCATTAGAGAAAGTTTGGCCGCAAGGTCGCGCGCACGCGAAACCCCCGTGAGTCGCAAGTGCGACCTGCGACCTAGCGATCAGGTCGCAAGGTCGCAAGGTCGCAAAACTCCCACTCAGCGACTCTGCGACCCTGCGACCTAGTCGCAAGGTCGCGAGGTCGCGGGTGAGACCTTTTTTAGATCAGCGACCCAGCGACTCCCAGAGAACAGTCAATTAAATCTTTGCATGTACAGACTCTATTTAGCCATTATCATCATGTCTTTCTTATCCTGTGATTCTGTTCTAAACGCAGCAGGTGAATTCAGAGCAGACACAGTACCGGTCCTCTCCAACTCTAGAAATATGGCACCCCGGGTATCCCGAAGGAGAAGCAGGCAGGTGGTGGAGGAAGAATCAGACACAGACATACAAATATCTCCGCCGCCAATATACAGAGACACCCTTTGCACCTTCGCAAAGGAGGATAGCCTGAGGTGGTATGAAGTATACCGTGAGTTCGCCATGCTAGAAGAAGATTTCCCAGAAGATCTCCCGGACCGTGAAATATACTTGAAAGTCAAAAAGTCCAAATTACATCTAGCTGGGTCGCATCCTGCCATCTTTCCGTGCCCAGAGATGTTGGATTGGATCATACAGAAGACGGATCCGAAAAGCTTCGCAATCCGAGATAGTGCAGGGAAAGCTTTCGCAACATTGGAAAGTTCAAGAGCACAGGTCTACTACTCGCTACCCAAAGCAGAGGTGAACTTCACCCCAAGATGGTTTGCTGCAAATGAAGTGCCGATGGTTGACACGATCAGAAGATGGTGGGCAGAACCAGACAAATTTAAGATAAAAAAGGACCAGGAATACCCGGTGGCCAGTCTGAGGAAGGTCTATAAGCTAGTGGCCGCCATGCTGTGCAGGATATACGGGCGTTCGGACGCCACCACCTTCAACGGAACATGGGCAACCATCATAGAACACGTAACAGTCCACGGCACTCGGTTCAATTGGGCTGGGATATTAATGGGCTCCATGCACACAAACTTGGCTTCAGCTTTAGCCCCAGATGAGGGAGCGCCATCAGAATTCTACATGGCTTCGTATCTATTAGATGCGTTCTGTGCCCAGATGCATGTCGAGGGATGGCCACATAATTGGGACCCCGAACAGACCCAGGCAATACACTTGCAGACCAGGGTATTCTGGGAATCTAGGTACAAGTCGGACATCGAACAAATCTCTCACATATTCATTCCCGCCCTCTACGGGAAACTATTTGGTCAGGACACCCCCTGCATGTCTTGGCGAGCAATGGAAACACTGGGTCAGGTGGCACACTGTTTCCCCTTCGCCGAATTCACAATCATCCGAGTATTTGGCTCGTTTAAAGCACCACACGCTCTACCTAAGTTTGTTACCGACAAGGTGCTCATACAGGAGGTGTGTTTCCAGATGACCTTGGGCTTCTCTAACGTCCTTACCAAAGGGAAGAAGAAACCTTGGCCTGCTCTACCTCTCACCATTGGCGCCTATACGGTCAAAGACTCCAGAGAAGTAGCGCGTGAAGGGGAAGAGGTGAAAAGCTATCACTTCAGAAATATGGACTCCCGAACTTACGATCCAGTCAGGATAGTCCCTGAACATTGTAAAAGGGCCAATTTCAGATGGAGTTATCAGCATGTCGAGCGCCCGGATGAGGACGAGAGAAGAAATTGGTATAACGCAAACCGACATCTCGCGCCAGGAATCGACTCTGATCGAGAAGGAGAAGAGCATCAAAATTTAGGAGAAAGGAGCCATAAGCTTGGAGGCTCTTCCTCCTCCAAAGATAAAAGAACACAGACCGGTACGGGACCTGACACCGCAGATCAGCAAAGGGAAGCAGAAGCCCAAGCCAAACTGGAAGAGGAGAAGAAGAAGAAGGAAGATGAAGAGAAACGCAAGAAAGACGCCAGGACAGAACGAAAGAAGAAAAAAGAAGAGGAGAAAGAAAGACAGGAAAAGGAGGCACAGGAAGCGGCAGAAAAAGCACTGAAATAAGAACTCGACAAAGTCGATCGTCAGAAAAAGGCAGAACAGGCCGCCGCGACAGAGAGAAAGAGGAAAGAGGAAAAGGAAGCAGAGGCAGAGGCAGAACGCCGGAAGAAAGAAGAACATGACAAGGCGGAAGCAGAGCGCCGGCAAAAGGAGAAAGAAAAGGGTCAAACGCAGGATGTAGAGGACGAGCTAATAGATGACATTGATCTATCTCCCCTGAATATCCCTGCAGGTGGCGCGGGAGGTGCCCTCAGTGTTGATGACTTTCTGGGGGAGCAAGAAGAAGAAGTCTTCGACTTGACCAGATTAACCTTTGACCAATTCTCTTTCAAGATACGGCAAGAGAAGAGGAAATCCTTGACGTCAGGCTACCCTGCCATCTCCACAGTCTCCACCGGAAAGGACATTGTCCCAGACACAAGGACAAATCCGGTTATGATAGCATCAGCAGGCACCGCTTTTGCCGCAGCCACAGAAGAAAATGTCACAAGGATGAGCAGAGAAATTATTTCCTTACAGAACCGGCTAAAAGCGGCAGAGCAGGAAAAATCAAGGCTGGAAAATGAGATGCTCCAGCTCCAAGGTAGGCCCGCTCAGGTGAATGAAGTCCCACTGGCGGTCAGGAAGGAATGTGATGTGTTGGAGATGACAATGAGGCAAGTATACCAGGAAATGTTCACCCTGAAAGAAACAGTGGCCCCGTTGGCACAGGCACGGGAAGAAACCAAGCAGAAACAAGAACAGCTCAAGGAAGCCTCGGCAGCCTTGGACAAAATGATGAATTGGACAACCCAGTATCAGCAAGCTCCCGAACACGTGCCTCGGAAGGATTGGAGTCATACGCAAGAAACCAAGGTACAGATTCGGATGAGTATGCAATCCAAAGACAAGCTGTCCAAAGATCTGGACAAAGTAGTGTCTGCGTATAACCACCTAATCAGTGGTATCGACTCCATGAACGCCCTTCATCACATTCCATCATTAGAGGCACTAAATGAAACTAAAGGCTGGGAACAGGTAGAGAAGGAAATTCAGTCTTTTCTGCAACCAGTACGACAAGCTGCCGCCGCACCGGAATTCGAAGCATCACAAGAGAATCTGAACCGGTTGCTTGTCACCCCAGTGCAAATCTACACCAAGCTTGCTTCTCTCTCAATGATGATCTCCCAGAAGAAGGAGACTCTGGTGCCGAATGCTCTAGAATGTATGCATCGGATAAAAGAGGAAATCCCTCTTGTCGCTCCTATAACGGCGGATTACCAGACTTGGAAAGACTTCATCAAAGGCAAGAAAGTCGACGCTCCAGAAACCTCAATTGCGCGACCACCTTCATAGTTTCAAACGCTGGGTCGCAGGTCGCACCTGCGACCAAGTCGCAGGTCGCATTTGCGACCAGGTCGCAGGTCGCATTTGCGACCAGGTCGCAGGTCGCAATTTTGGCAAACAGGAAGCTGAACCGTTGGGAAGCTGAACCGTCGGAAGGCCATAAGTGCGTCTGTTGAATCTATAAATACCCCTGTGGGGAGCATTGTAAAGGGCTGCTCTTTTGTGGACTGAAAGGCAATATTGCATTGTAACTGAAAGATCATACTCTTGATATATGAAATACAATACATGTTAAAACCCCTTTGATTGGATGATGTGTTTAGCTGAGACAACATTGTGTGTATTCTGCGTGCAGTTTCAGAATATCTTCTGATTAATGAATCTGTGTTATTGTTAGTATCATTCATGCACCATAGCTATCTATGATTGTGTTGATGATGCTCAAGTTTATTATTCACTTTATGAGGAATGTTAATGAACTGTTTTATTAGCATTTCGTTATATCTTTCGGAAAGTTAAGGGATATTCTTGCCGTAAAGAACTGTTTCTTCGGCGGTCAGATTATCCTGCATGCATACCCCATAGATGTGTTGCTAACGACACTTCCTGAGTGTATGCATTCTGTCTATTACCTTGCTACGCACAGTGTTATATATTGGTTTTATACATCATTCATGTATGTTGTATCGTGTGAATGAGTGTATGTTTGCAGTTTCAATCAGGTTGCTCGAAACCGAAGAGATAGTCATTTAAGTGGTAGCCGGACCCACACCCCGGACGAGATCCCTATTCCAAACGGTTCAAAGTCTAATTGGGACTTTCTACCGGGGAGATCCCCTACTTGGGACTTTCTACCGGGGAGATCCCCTACTGTTGGCCGGACATATTTTCACGTCAACAGATTTGGCGCTAGAAGGAGGGCCATGGCATCCTCCCAGCATACGACCGATATTCCATCACAAACTCCCCACCGGGAGGTCATAAATAACGAACCTCCTCTTCCCCCCTTAGAGGATATTCCAACGGAGGAGGCTCGGTACTTTGAAATCACTAACGAACAGTTAAGATCCTTACGCCCAGTTGCCCGTAATCTCATGAGGGATTTACGGTATGCCCCTTTCATGGAGTGTCTAGCTCACACTAGGACTCCTGCTGAGAACATCACCCGTAATGGTGTGCTTGTCCGCACCATACCTGAACTTGTGAACTCCATGATTGAAGATCTCGGGCGGGCTGTCCAGGAAAACGACCCCATTCTCCAAGATAGTGAAGGTTTCCCTGATACTGAACCTTTCCCCGAACCTCAGCCTGACTTACATCAGTGGAACAACAACCAAGTGTACGACCTGCGAGAAGAAGGAGAGGGAGGTCGAAGGAACGAGAGAGAAGTTAACACAGGACGAAGAAATGAAAGAGAAGTTAACACAACCCACAGAAATGTAGGGGAAGGCATCAGGCCTCGAAGAAACGAGGGTGGGGTCAACAGAGGTCACAGACGTGGAGGCAGAGGAGATATAGTTCGCGGCCAAAGACACCACGTCAACGACCATCACCACCAAAACCAAAATAGGCCCTTTCCCCATAACTGGGAGTATTTTAGAAACATGAATAACCGTGAAAGACACCAAGACGAACACTCTCGCCATCATGGCGGAGCATCAGTGTCAGGGACAGGAAGTGAGTCCGAGGCAGAATCCAGATATCGTCAGCACCCCAGAAGGGCGCAACCCCTAGCCTGGATGGCTCAATCCCCATTGGCTCTTTTGGGTCCTCTCCATGATATGCCTAGACACCCGGAGAAACATCTTCCTAAATTCGATCCCGAGAAAGGTACCTCCGCGGAAGATCATATTAGTAGTTTCTATCTGTCCCTACAAATCATGAGAGTTCAGTCCGATGATGTCGCATGTCGATTGTTCCCACACACTCTTGTAAACCTTGCAGCCACCTGGTACCGTTCTCTACCCAGTGCTTCTATTTCTTCATGGGACCAGTTCCGTCGTGTGTTCCTGCAAAAGTTTGCAGAAGATAAAACACCCTCTATGCTCCTCACAGAACTAAGCACCATCAAGTGTCATAGAAAAGAGAAAGTTAAAGACTTTAACCAATGCTTCGCCACAATATTGCAAAAATTTCCTCCAAACTTAGCATTGGACGATTCTATCACCATCGACTACTATACTAAAGCTCTCCCTAGGGATATTGCCGTTTTTGTCAAACGTGAGGCCCGCGCTACTCTTACAGCAAATTACGCTGCTGCTCTCGCGGTAGAGAAGGACATGTTGTCGATAGGAGTCATGGACCATGAAGGAAAGGATGATCACAAACCAACCACTAAAAAAGGTCAGTCTTCCACCCCTAATAGAGAGAGAGAAACTTTTGATTTCGAGAGTATGGCCAAGACCCTTAAACTACTAACGAATGAGGTCTCTGGCTTAAAGAGAAAGGGCGTTGAAACCTCAACTACAAATAAACCTCCAAAACCCTTTTTCAAGAAAAGTAATCCCAACACCAGCAGACCTCCGTCAAACACCAGTGCCGCTCTCAATGTGGAGGAGATAGGGAAAGACAATTTTTGCTCTTTTCACCAAGCCGCCCATTCTGAAAAAACGTGCCCGCAATGGATTGGCAGCATGACCGCGGTGGTTAACCAACTTTTGGATGACCAAACTCCAGGAAACCTGACAGAGGATGAGGTTTCTGATCGAGACGAAGTTTCGCTCCTAGATGGGGAATCAGGAGCCTCTGTCTTAACTTTTGATGTAATCCGCGGGGGAGAGAGTCTTGCTCCCATTGATATCAACATGGCAGGCAGTCCCAAGGCTCAGCCCACTCGAAACTATAGTCTTAGAAGCAAAGGATCTATTCCCGAACAATCATATGAAGACAAGAAAAGGGCTTTCCCGAGGAAAATTATTCCCCCTAGCAACGAAGGACAAGCTACGCCGGATAAGCCTACCAATAGTAATGGCAAAGCAAGTCAAAAGACCAAGCTCCCAGTGGAACCATCGAAAACCACTACCGAACCTAGTCCCCAAACCGACACTAGCTACAACATAGTGGAGGACATGAAAAAGACCAGAGCTAATATCTCACTCTACGAGTTGGCCCGCATCACAAATCAAAAAGAACTTATTCTAAAGGCTTTTGCCAACAACTAAAATACGAAAAATGTCAGCAACACGTCTGCACAAACCAGTCCAGATATCCAGTCTATAGTGAACGCTGTCAACACGAATTCGAGAGGCTCCACCCCCCCCTTCCTTTTGTCTTTTGAGATGTTTAACTTCAATGTTCACAATTGTCTCGTTGACTCCAGTGCATCCACGAATGTCATGCCTCTGTCTGTGTGCAAGAAACTCAACATTCTCCCAGAGAAAACTGACGCAAAAATCATTCAACTTGACAGATCACAAGTACCAGCCGTCGGAGAATTAAACAATGTCATCATCCGCCTCTCATCCGACTCTAGGGTCCATCAATGTATTGATATTGTGGTTGTGGACATCCCTGAAGCCTATGGTGTACTGCTTAGCAGGGATTGGTCTAGCAAGCTGCATGGATACTTTGCCACGGATTGGTCCCATTTATCTCTGCCTTACAAGGGGAGAAACAACCAAATCAGAGTCGAAAGTGAACCATACATGAAACACACTGTAACTGATTTGGATGCCACAAATGAACCCATCAACTTTGCCCAAGAGGAACTCGGGATGTGTTTCTTGGAGTCCATTTTTGGATGCTATCGACCTCCTCAGTCTTCAGTAGGCCCCGAGGTCCTTTCTGAAATGACGCTCGTCGCAGAGGAACAAGCCCAAACTGTCTCACACCAAGCCGAAATTCCTCCGCAACCAACTGCCCCCAAGGACTCGGAAAATGATATATATATGGACATTGTATTACGACGGTTCCAAGAATCTCGATGGTTCTGGCGCTGGCTGCGTTTTGCTTGATCCGCATAAGAAAAAATTCTTAGTCTCTTGTCGACTCGAGTTCCAATGCACTAACAACACTGCTGAGTATGAAGCTTTGATCCTTGGGCTTAAAAAGGCGCTGGATTTGAAGGTAAAATGCTTGCGGGTCATTGGAGACTCCGAGATTATCACTCGGCAGGTACGCAACACTATTCATTGTTTGTCTCCACATTTGAAGGCGTATCAGCAAGAGGTATGGCGATTAATTTCTGCTTTTGACGCTTTTGGAATTAAGTCTGTTCTAAGAATGCATAATGCAGCGGCAGATACTCTAGCTAATGCTGCCGCCAGGTTTACCCCCTTGAGGGACGGGTTTTCTATTGAAGTTATGTATAAACCATCCGTGCCAGACAATATCACTAATTTGCGTGTTTTTGATGATGATCAACAGGTGCTGGAATTTATGTGCAACTCAGAGATATTCAAGGACGCTGCTATAGATGAAGATGAGCACGACCAAGCTATGCAAAAGGAGTACGAGCAAGTCAAAGGAAACCCCATGCCTAAAGGGGTGGTATCACTGGAGAAGCTTTTCGATCTACAAAATCGGTTCCGTGGGCCCCCAAATGCAAAAGTGCAGAGCTCGATCTTGGCTCATCGACAAGTGAACTTGGGATCAGAAGATAATCCTAAATTCATCAACTTGGGGAAAGACTGCACCCCCCAAGAAGCTCAAGATTTCACTCAACTATTTCGCAAGTATCGTGACGTATTCGCTTGGACATATGAGGACTTACGCACATACGATACTCGAATCATACAACATGTGATACCCATTAAAGAAAATGTAAAACCATTCCAACAAAAGCTTAGGAAAGTACACCCTACAATGGAGCCACTGATTCTAAAAGAACTCAAAAAACTTTTAGATGCACGCATTATCTTTAAAGTTCGCCATTCCACATGGGTGTCCAATTTGGTTCCGGTACGGAAGAAGTCAGGTGAAATTCGCTTATGCGTAGATTTCCGAAACTTAAACCGGGCCTCGAATAAAGATAATTACCCGATACCCCCTATGGAGCAAATATTACAAGCAGTGTCCGGGTCAGAGATGTTCTCTCTGTTGGATGGATTCTCTGGTTACAATCAGGTACTGGTGGCTGAACCAGATAGGTTAAAGACTACCTTTCGGACTAAGTGGGGAACTTTCGCTTACAGGCGCATGCCTTTTGGATTAATCAACGCAGGAGCAACGTTCCAAAGAGCTATGGATATAGCATTTAGGGGTCTGATAAGCCAAAGTGTGGTAGTCTACTTGGATGATGTTACGGTATTCTCTAAATGCCGGGGGGATCATTTGCGTCACCTCAGATAGATCTTCGAAAGGTGCAGAAAATACGGTATCTCGCTCAACCCAAAGAAGAGCATTTTTGCCGTAGCAGAGGGAAATCTACTGGGTCACATCATAACTAAGCAAGGCATTGTCGTTGATCCAGAACGTGCGAAAGCCATTGCTCAGATTCCTCCCCCCAGCAGTAAGAAAGCAATGCAGTCCTTCTTAGGAAAGATCAATTTTGTACGTAAATTTATATCAGATTTCGCCCAGATAGTTAAGCCACTGCAGGGAATGATAAAGAAAAATGCTACCTTCAAATGGAATCAGCCCGAAAAGGAAGCTTTCGACCAGATCAAGAAAGCTATAGCCGAAGCGCCTTCCCTCCAGAGCCCAGATTTCAACAGAGATTTCAGCTTGTATACGTTCGCTTCGGATTCGTCCCTGGCAGCCGTACTCACACAAAAGGACAGAAATAATGACGAGCGTCCCATTTCATTCATGAGCACTGGTCTGCAGGGAGCTGAATTAAATTATCCCGAAATCGAGAAACAGGCCTATGCGGTATATAAAGCAGTCAAACATTTCAGACCATACATCTTGAAAAACCATGTCACAGTTTACGTTCCTCACCCAGCTGTTCGCTCACTGTTCATGTAGCAAGAGTTGGGCGAGAGAAGAGGGAACTGGGTTGCGTGTATGCAAGAGTACGACTTAGAGTTTAAGCCGGCACGTACAGTTAAAGGGCAAGGTTTATGCCAAATGGCTGCAGAAGCCGCAGGTTCCCAAAAGAGTGAAGAAGATAATTGGGAGCAAGAAATTGATATGTACCAAACTGACGTCATGCCTCAGGAAAGGAACCCGTCTTGGTACTCGGATATCTCGGGATATTTGGCACATGGTGTATTGGACTCCAGTCTAGATGCCCGGCAGAAACGTGCAATCAGACTCAAGGCTGCGTCTTACCAGTTAATCCAAGGGAAGCTTTTCAGGAAACATTCCGATGGGGTCATGTTACGCTGTTTGGAATATGATGAAGCTCAGAAAATCTTAACCGAGCTGCACGATGGACCAGCAGGAGGTCATTTCGCCGGAGATACCACTGCTCATAAAATTATGCGTGCGGGTTATTATTGGCCAACCCTTTTTAGAGATGCCCACGCATATGTCCGGAAATGCATTCAATGCCAGAAATTCGCAAGCCGAGAAGCGCGCCCCGCTGCCCCTTTGTTGTCAGTAGCAGTAGAAGAACCTTTTCAACAATGGGGTCTGGACGTCATTGGTGAGATCTTACCCCACTCTTCTAAGCAACACAGGTACATCCTGACAGCCACTGATTATTTCACCAGGTGGGTTGAAGCGGTACCATTACGCCAAGTCAACGACCAGGAGGTAATGCAATTTGTCATTCATTCCATCATTACCAGGTTTGGCGTTCCGACTTCCTTGGTTTTTGATAATGCAACATATTTTTCATCTTTTAAATTATATGATTTTGCTTTAGAAAATGGTATCGTTCTTAAACACTATGCAAAATACTATCCCCAAGGAAATGGTCTAGCGGAATCAACAAATAAGAATCTGATTCGCATCATTAAAAAGACCCTTTTGTCTCACCAACGAAACTGGCATAATGCTCTCCAAAATGCACTTTGGGCTGATCGCGTCACCCCTAAGTCCTCAATAGGCACCTCACCATATTTTCTCGTGTATGGGAAAGAAGCTGTCCTCCCTCCCAATTTGTCTCTTCCTGCTCTGCAGTTGTCTCAAGAGTGTCATGGTACCCTTTGCCCCACCTTGCAAACCCGCATTGACACCCTGCTAAAATTAGAAGAGGAAAGGCAGAAAACCCGGGAGAAATTCGCCATCCACCAGAGTCGGATCAAGAAATGGTTCGATAAAAAGTCTGCAGGAGATAAAAAATTTGAAGTAGGAGACCTAGTCCTAAAATGGGATAAAGCACACGAAGAAAAAGGAAAACATGCCAAATTTCAAGCATTATGGATAGGTCCCTTTCAGGTTAAAGAAAAGGTGGGTCCCCATACTTTCCGATTGCAAACTCTGGAAGGAAAAGTCGAGGTCCTCCCGGTAAACGGGCATGACCTCAAACACTATTTTACTTTAATAGCCCTCAAAGGGCTGTTTTCCCCCTGTATCATAAAAGTCGTTTTTTTTTTGTTTATAAAATAAAATAAAATAAAATAAAAAAAAAAACTCTTTCTCTAACTCTTCAAAGAAAACCTTGTCTAAAGCTGCCCGCAACCGGCTCACTCCTTGAAGAGGTTCTATGCTGATGAAAGGCCCTTCCCGCAAAGCACGGGGCAGTCGAAACTCGCTTGTAATGGGCACCTAAGGATAATACACGGTCTTACCAGAGTCTTCGAGCATAAGGAACCACCTAGCAGCTTAAAGGGTGCAGGTAGAAAAGGGTCTTGCATAGACGCAACCGGATCGTGAAGGAACAGGGCTAACTCAAGAGAATTGCAGGTCATCCGGGAAAAACCCGAGTCCTCATATGAGACCAGGGGCAACCTCTCTGCAAGCAAAATAAGTCGGGATCCCTCAAACCGCCCAGGCAAAATATTGCCCATCTAAATAAGTGCCACAGGCACATTCTCAAAATAAGTGCAATCGCACGCGAATAAAGGGTAAAGGTTTGAGAAAGGCTTCCTGCGCAGAGAGGTGTTGTAACGACTCCGCCGGGGTACTGACCAGGCTCGCTGGCAGCGGAGCAACGTTCATGACTCCTTAGGCAGTGACTCCGCCGGAGCCGAGAGGTTCGCTGGCAGCGGAGCAACACCATGAGGACGAAATAAATGTACCGGACCCTGTAGTTGTCCAAGGTTTCCCCAACCCTCTCGATCCTGAAGCGTGAGGAATTAAAATTCGGTTGATCTACACCCAATAAGCCAAAAGGCCAGGCAACTATGCGGGGTGGCGAAGGAAGGAAGGTGTAGACTCTGAGGTAAAAGAACAAGCTAGTATTAGACCCCTCCCTCCTCCCTCATCGACCCTTCATCAGCAGAGACTCTGAATTCATCCAGTGAATCGCCATTTGTTGTAGCTCCTACAACACCCTCCTACATAAAATCATAGCACACACTTCAAAAAATTTTGGAGCCCCTTTGAAACTAAAAGAAGGAAAAAGCCAAGTAAAGTCTTTAAGAGCAAGTCGCATAAGTCGCAGATCCATAATTTGCGACCCATGCGACCTACGCGACTCAGCGACCCTAAGGTCGCAGAGGTCGCCAGGTCGCAAGAGTCGAAAGTCAAGCAATTTGCGACCTTGCGACCCAGCGACCTTTAGGTCGCAAGGTCGCAAGGTCGCAAAATGAAGTATTAAGAGAATTAGCGACTCAGCGACCTTTGCGACCCAGCGACCTTAAGGTCGCAAGGTCGCAAACTTACAACTTGCGACCTCATTAAGTACTTGCACGTGCAACCTTTTTATATAAGGTCGGGTTGCTAGGTCGCATTTGTAGCTCGCGGCGAAAACTGTGGAATTACTCTGACAGGTCGACTGGCGCATTTTCTTCCGGGTAAGTTGCCTTTTTCCTCCCTATGTTTCCTTCTTGAGCATTTCTTGCCATTATTGAGCCTCCCCGCGGTCTTATTTACTTGCTGTTGAGCAGATAGGTTTCAGGTTGAGTTTATTTTCTGTTTTGGTTCCCACAAACCCCTGGGTCACCCATCTCTAGCCCAAATCCTCATGGCTATGCCTTGTTGTCAGTTTAGACCCTTGCAAACCGTGTACTTTTCCCTATAAGTAAATTTTAGCCGCGAAGCCGCGCGCGCGCGAAACCCCCCGGCAGGCTCAAGTGCGACCTGCGACCTAGCGACCAGGTCGCAAGGTCGCAAGGTCGCAAAACTCCCTTTCAGCGACTCTGCGACCCTGCGACCTAGTCGCAAGGTCGCGAGGTCGCGTGTGAGTCCCTTTTGTGGATCAGCGACCCAGCGACTCCCAGAGAATAGTCAATTAAACTTTGTATGTGTGGACTTTATTTTAGCTGTTATCATCATGTCTTTCTTATCCTGAGATTCTGTCTTGAATGCAGTAGGTGAATTCAGAGCAGACGCAGTACCGGTCCTCTCCGACTCTAGCAATATGGCACCCCGGGTATCCCGAAGGAGAAGTAGGCAGGTGGTGGAGGAAGAGTCAGACACAGACATACAAACATCTCCGCCGCCAATATACAGAGACACCCTTTGCACCTTCGCAAAGGAGGATAGCCTTAGGTGGTATGATGTATACCGTGAGTTCGCCATACCAGAAGACGAGTTCCCAGAAGATCTCCCGGACCGTGATGTATACCTGAAAGTCAAAAAGTCCAAGTTGCACCTAGCAGGGTCACATCCTGCCATCTTTCCGTGCCCAGAGATGTTGGACTGGATCATACAGAAGACGGATCCGAAGAACTTCGCAATCCGAGATAGTGCAGGAAAAGCTTTCGCAAAATTGGAGAGTTCAAAAGCACAGGTCTACTACTCGCTACCCAAACCAGAGGTGAACTTCACCCCAAGATGGTTTGCTGCAAATGAAGTGCCGATGGTTGATACAATCAGAAAATGGTGGGCAGAACCAGACAAATTTAAGATCAAAAAGGACCAGGAGTACCCGGTGGCCAGTCTGAGGAAGGTATATAAGTTAGTGGCCGCCATGCTGTGCAGAATATACGGGCGTTCGGACGCCACCACCTTCAACGGAACATGGGCAACCATTATGGAACACGTAACAGTACACGGCACTCGGTTCAATTGGGCTGGTATATTAATGGGCTCCATGCACACAAATTTGGCTTCAGCTTTAGCCCCAGATGAGGGAGCGCCATCGGAATTTTACATGGCTTCGTATCTATTAGATGCTGTATGTGCCCAGATGCATGTTGAGGGATGGCCACATAACTGGGACCCCGAACAGACCCAGGCAATACATTTGCAGACCAAGGTATTCTGGGAATCCAGGTACAAGTCAGACATCGAACAAATCTCTCATATATTCATTCCCGCCCTATACGGGAAACTATTTGGTCAAGACACTGCATGTCTTGGCGAGCAATGGAGACACTAGGTCAGGTGGCACACTGGTTCCCATTCGCCGAATTCACAATCATCCGAGTATTTGGCTCGTTTAAAGCACCACATGCTCTACCTAAGTTTATTACCGATAAGGTGCTCATGCAGGAGGTATGTTTCCAGATGACCTCGGGCTTCTCTAACGTCCTTTCTAAAGGGAAGAAGAAACCTTGGCCCGCTCTACCTCTCACCATTGGTGCTTATACAGTCAAGGACTCAAGAGAAGTAGGGCGTGAAGGGGAAGAGGTGAAAAGTTATCACTTCAGAAATCTGGATTGCCGAACTTACGACCCAGTCAGGATAGTTCCTGAACATTGTAAAAGGGCCAATTTTAGATGGAGTTATCATCATGTCAAGCGCCCGGTAGAGGACAAGAAAAGAAACTGGTATAACGCAAACAGGCATCTCACTCCAGGAATCGACTCTGACCGAGAAGAAGAAGAGCACCAGAATTTAGGAGAAAGAAGCCAGAAGCTCGGAGGCTCTTCTTCCTCCAAAGATAAAAGAACACAGACCGGTACGGGGCCTGACACCGTAGATCAGCAAAGGGAAGCAGAAGCCCAAGCCAAGAAGGAAGAGGAAAAGAAAATGAAGGAGGATGAAGAGAAACGTAAGAAAGATACCAGGACAGAGCGAAAAAAGAAAAAGGAAGAGGAAAAGGAAAGACAGGAGAAGGAGGCTCAGGCGGCGGCAGAGCAAGCACTAAAGGAAGAACTCGACAAAGTCGATCGTCAAAAGAAGGCAGAACAAGCCGCCGCGGCAGAGCGAAAGAGAAAAGCTGAAAAGGAAGCAGAGGCAGAAGCAGAAAGCAGGAAGAAAGAAGAACACGACAAGGCGGAAGCAGAACGCCGGCAAAAGGAGAAAGAAAAGGGTCAAACGCAGAATGAAGAGGACGAGCTAATAGATGACATTGACCTATCTCCCCTGGATATCCCTGCAGGTGGCGCGAAAAGTACCCTCAATGTTGATGACTTTCCCGGGGAGCAAGAAGAAGAAGTCTTCGACTTGACCAGATTGACATTTGACCAATTCTCTTTCAAGATACGGCAAGAGAAAAGGAAATCTTTAGCGCAAGGCCATCCCGCCATCTCTACGGTCGCCACCGGAAAGGACATAGTCCCAGACACAAGGACTAATCTTGTTATGATAGCGTCAGCAGGCACCGCTTTTTCCGCGGCCACAGAGGAAAATGTCACTAGGATGAGCAGGGAAATTATTTCTTTACAAAACAGGCTAAAAGCGGCAGAGCAGGAAAAATCAAGGCTAGAAAATGAGATGCTGCAGCTCCAAGGTAGGCCCACCCAAGTGAATGAGGTCCCACTGGCGGTCAGGAAAGAGTGTGATGTGTTGGAGATGACAATGAGGCAAGTATACCAGGAAATGCTCATCCTGAAACAAACAGTGGCCCCGTTAATAGAGGCACGAGAGGAAACCAGGCAGAAACACGAACAGCTCAGGGAAGCCTCGGCAGCTTTGGACAAAATGATGAACTGGACAGCGCAGTATCAGCAAGCTCCCGAACATGTGCCTAGGAAGGATTGGAGTCATACGCAAGAAGCCAAAGTACAAATTCGGATGAGTATGCAATCCAAAGACAAGCTGGCCAAAGATCTGGACAAAGTGATGTCCGCATACAATCACCTAATCAGTGGTATTGACTCCATGAATGCTCTTCATCACATTCCGTCATTAGGGGCACTAAATGAAACTAAAGACTGGGAGCAGGTAGAGCAGGAAATTCAGTCTTTTCTGCAACCCGTAAGACAAGCTGTTGCCGCACCAGAATTCGAGGCATCACAAGAGAACCTGAATCGGTTGCTTGTCACTCCAGTGCAAATCTATACCAAGCTTGCTTCCCTCTCAATGCTGATCTCTCAGAAGAAGGAGACTCTGGTGCCGAATGCCCTAGAATGTATGCATCGAATAAAAGAGGAAAGCCCTCTTGTCGCTCCTATAACAGTAGATTACCAGACTTGGAGAGATTTCCTCAAGGGCAAGAAAGTCGACGTTCCAGAAACCTCAATTGCGCGACCACCTCCATAGTTCAAACGCTGGGTCGCAGGTCGCACCTGCGACCAGGTCGCACGTCGCACTTGCGACCAGGTCGCAGGTCGCAATTTTCAGGTCGCAGGTCGCAAGTGTGGAAAAGGTCGCAAGGAAGCTGAACCGTCGGGAAGCTGAACCGTCGGAAGGCCATAAGTGCGTCTTTTGAATCTATAAATACCCCTGTGGGGCACATTGTAAAGGGCTGCTCTTTTGTGGACTGAAAGGAAATATTTCATTGTAACTGAAGGATCATACTCTTGATATATGTAATACAATACATGTTAAAACCCCTTTGATTGGATGATTTGTTTAGCTGTGACAACATTGTGTGTATTCTGCGTACAGTTTCAGAATATCTTCTGATTAATGAATCTGTGTTATTAATAGTATCATTCATGCACCATAGCTATCTGTGATTGTGTTGATGATGCTCAAGTTTATTATTTAATCTTATGATGAATGTTAATGAACTTTTTATTAGCATTTCGTTGTATCTTTCGGAAAGTTAAGGGATATTCTTGCCATAAAGAACTGTTTCTTTGGTGGTCAGATTATCCTGCATGCATACCCCATAGATGTGTTGCTAACGATACTTCCTGGGTGTATGCATTCTGTCTATTACCTTGCTACGCACAGTGTCATATATTGGTTTGATACATCAGTCATGTATTCTGTATTGTGTGAATAAGTGTATTTTTGCAGTTTCAATCAGGTTGCCAGAGACCGAAGAGATATTCATTTAAGCGGTAGCCGGACCCACACCCCGGATGGGATCCCTACTCCAAACGGTTCAAAGTCTAATTGGGACTTTCTACCGGGGAGATCCCCTACTGTTGGCCGGACATATTTTCCCGTCAACAGGAGGGTTTGGCTGGTTGTCCCTAAGAGGTGTCTTTTCACTCATTGTTTCCCACATTTTTTCCATGGTTTTAACCAGGTCATCTATTCTAGGATCTAAGGAAGGGGCTGAAGGGGTGACCTCATCCCGGTATGTGACTTTCCTTTCTGATCTGGTCCTAACTCTTTTTTCTGCTAAGTTGACTTCTGCACTTATGGCCACTTTTTGCATTTCCTCTAAGGTAGGGGGGTCCTTATCTCTTAGTTGATAAGTCATGTATAGGTCGAAACCTTTGGGGAGCTTTGCTAAGGTTGAGCCAAATGGGGGTTTGAAGTGAGGCGGGAGGGCGTTATAAACATTGTTGAACCTAGTGCAGTATCCCTGGACACTTTCCCCATTTTCCCGTTTTAGATTGTTATACTCTGATAGGATTTGAATGGGGTTCTTTCGGATTTCCCACTTATTTATGAAGGTTTGGTAAAGTTCTGGGAGATCGTGGACGCTGTTTGGAGTTAAGCTTTTAAACCATTTTTTGGTTTCTCCGCCTAGGCTTTGGGTGAAAATCCTCATTCTGATGGTCTCGTCCTCTATTTCCATGTATTCAAAGGCATTGCTAATTCTATCTACATGTTGTTGAGCGGTAGTAGAATCAAATCTAGTAAAGTGCGAGATTTTGGATTGATAGTAATTTTGTAAAGGAGCCAAAGGGTGTGGCAACACCAAGGGTGCATAGCAAGCTGCCATGGCGGGAGCTAATGGATGATGTACAAAATGAGGGTCTATAGGATGAGCTGAGGTGATTTGAATAGTAGTGGTTTGGATAGGTGTGGCAGATGTACTTGGGCTAGTGATCTGATTTTGAGCATATGTGGGGTGGTAGGAGCCAAAGTGATGGAGAAGCTGAAAGTAGGGAGGTGTAGTAGGTGAGGCTTATCTACTAGGACTCTGTGGCAGATCTAGGGGCTCAAGATTGTCAAAGTTTACCTTACTTTGTGACTTGCTTCTAAAAAGGGTTTTTGCTGATTTTAAGTCAAATGGGGAATCCTGCAAGGATGTGAGGTGTTCGGGTACTGATCTTGCTTTACGAAATCGGTAGCTAGGTTTCTAGTTTCAGAAGCTTGCCACAAAATCTTCTCTGGGTCATCTACTATGATAGGGAGATTTGGGTCTAGATGAGATTTGGTATTGATTCTTCGTGAAGACAGATTTCAAATTCAGAGTTTAGAGAGGATGGTATTGGTGATTGTTTTGGATGGATGGCCTCTCTAAGGGTTCTACTAATGTGAAGGATGGTCAAAACAAAAATGAGGGCTAGTGGAGTAGCCAGGTGGATTTCTTTGAGCACTATGGTCCACCACCAAAACTATCAAAGATGCTTTCGCGAAAAAAAAATTCTAGCAAACTTTGAGATGAAGACTTGCAAGGAAGAGTGATCACTTGGTTTGAACAGTTTGCTAGGCTGTCTAGACAAGCTAATAGTTCTATTTGCAAGTTTATTTCTTTTTATCTCCTATGTTTAGGTGAAGCTTTTTGAATCGCTAAGTTATACTTAGTTTGTCACTGATCACAGAGTTTTCACCATGAGTTTTAAGCTTTGGAAAGGATGAGTCAACAGAAAGGTATGGTTTATGAATTTTTTTGGTTTTCTTTTTATGGAGTTTTTAGGCCTACTGGAGGCTAGTGGAGTCGCCAGGTGGAACTTGGTTGTTTTTGTAAAGATGTAGCTATTTTCCACCACCAATAACAAGGGAAAATCCAATTTGGGAATGTTTTGGGGTTTTCTGATTTTTTTTATAGCCTATGAGATTTGGAAGAGTTTCCTATAACTGAATCATCATTTTGCTAAGATGGTGAAAGAGCTAGCTTCTACTCTTCAAACAACACTTAAGTTTTCTAAGTTTGATTTGAGACTTCGAGAGTTACTAAGGAGTACTTAGATTGTCACTAACTCGGAAGGTCCCACCGTGATCGCCAATATGTTAGGGAGCGGTGGGATAAGTAAATCAGATAGTATTCTTAAGGCTACTGAAATGTGTAGGGAACCTAAGTTTGTTTATAACTCAGAGTCCCACTGTGATCGCCATTACGTTAGGGTGGCGATGAGGTGGCTCAATAGTATAGTGTGCTTTAGTTCAAAAAGGGGCTTTCCATAAGTCTTGAAAGGTATTCAGTTTAAAATGAACTCAAAAAATTCCTACTGTGATCGCCATTATGTTAGTGAGCGGTGGGATAAGTCCACAAGATAGTATTCTCAAAAGTCTCTAAAGGTTTAGGGAATCTAAGTTTGTTTATCACTCAGATTCCCACTTTGATCACCATTATGTTAGTGAGCAGTGGGATAAGTCCACAAGATATTATTCTCAAAGGTCTCTGAAGGTTTAGGGAATCTAAGTTTGTTTATCACTCATAGTCCCACTGTGATCGCCATTATGTTAGGGTCCCGTGATTTGGCTGATTAGCAAGCCAAATGATAGTGTAACATCAAACTAATCTTTAGAGCCCAAGGACCTATCCTTCCTAGACTCAGAGAGGACTCTCTCTATTTGTGTAAGGGATATCTGTGTGTTTTGCTTCTTGTGTTTCTGATTTTAGGATAGTTATGAAGTAGGTTTTTGGCTTTGGTTTTAGGTTTGTGAGGGATGAACTGATCAAAGACTAAGATAGGTAAAAATATGTCAGATCAACTGGGCTATGGGGTCGAAGAGGTCAAGAAAGCTTTCAGATGGTGATACAAGGTTGTTGAAGGGTCGATTTGATTCGAGGTAAAATTGATCTTTGGGTAAAATGGAGTGAGATGGACACTAAATTTGTGAATAACAAAGGATTTCCAACATAAATAGTTCAATAGATGACATAAACATGGTAGGGCTAATCATTAATCATGAGAAATGTGACTATAAACTCATCCATGCATAGAAATAAACATTCAAGCCACGCATAGAGATATATGACTATCTAACTTTAGGAAATGGATATTAGACTTTGGGGAAATACATTTAAGAAAAACAAACAACTCAAATCACTATGAGGAAACACCTAAGCATAGTATTTCAAGTTATTGGGCACTTTGAAAGCAAGATTGCATAGTTTTAGGCAAAGGGCAAGATCAGTACAAGACCTCCTTGGTTCAAAAAATGACAATCAAACAATCAAAGAAAGGTTTTAGAGGTGGAGCTATGACTAGCCATGAGTAAGCAAGGCATACCGTGAATCATACTTAGCATGCATAAAACCATAAATGAAACAAGCAAACAATTTCTTTAGTTATCAAAGAGCAATCAAGGATTCTTTGATATGACTAAGAAGGAAGAAAACATAGAAGCTATAAACAAACAGGAAATTTGAGGTGCTTCCTGTTGGTGTCCCATGTTTTGATAGTTTGGTAAATCAAAAGACAAGGCAACATCAGAACCAATCTTTAGAGTTACAGGATCTAGTCCTCCTGTTCTCAGAGAGGGATCTCTCAAAAGTTTGTTTGCAAAGGTTTATCTTGTGTGCTTTGAGTATTAGTTTTAGATTAGTTATTAAGTGCAGGTGTTTATTTGTTTGTTTGTTTGGTTGGAATGATACAGCAGAACATGAAAGGCCTGGGAAAGATATATAGGATAGAGAAATATCTGTTTCATTGGGCAATGGAGTCAAGAAAAGGTCATAACAAACTCATCAATGGATATGGGATATCAAAGGGCAAATCTAACTTGGCCACATGATCCTTTTGTTTTTGGAATGAGATGAACATTAATGATTTGGAAAGAGAGGTTTAATTCTCAACAAAGGGAATTCGAAAGCATAATTTGAACAATAAAGAGCTCTTTGATAGACAAGGCTAAACATAAATTCTGCAAATCACACCTTTAAGCAAATAATGATTTCAAAACAACTTTTAAAATGAAATCTAAGATTCAGGGAACAACCTATTTCCTCAAAGATTTATTTTAAAGGACTTAGAAACATAAAACATTTACTGATAATTATGTTCATAGAAGAGGGAGAACCTAAAAACATCTATGATCATAATTATAACGACCTTTAAGCCAACTGTTTAAGTAAGGACAAAGGGCAAGATCAAAACAGACCTCTTTGATTCATTGTAAGAAAAGAACTTCAAAGGGAGACTTCAATAACAGTTTTTAAGTGGCAGCAGACAAGCAGGGAGAACCATAAATCATGCTGAAACCAACTTTTCGAACTATTAAGGAAATAAACAAGCATGAAGATTAAAGAGAGAGATTAAATACTCTAAAATACTTCAGTAGAAGAAAACATGAAATAGTGAAGGATGAACAGGTCTAAGGTGCTTCCAAGAGTCATTTCGTAGCCTAAAACTTTCAACCTACTGTAGTAAGAAATTAGGGAACATAATGAAAAAGGGAGAAAACATCAAACAGTTCAGAATACTTCACCAACAGCCAAGCTCATGGATCCAATGATAGAGCCTTCTCAGGAACAAGCATGCAACAACATCATCAAGGTTTCCAAGATTTCAGTTTCTTCTTCAACTTCAACGGACTATGTATTTATTTCAGAGAGTTTCATTATTAAAACTGGTGATCAAACAACAACCAACCCCTCACTCATCTTCTGTAAAAGTATATATAGAAGAATGAGGAGGTGAGATCTGATAAAATATCTCCAATTAAAATTAATACAGACTTAATGGCTTCTTGGCCTTTGAGGGGCTCAATGAAGAAAATTTCATACATATCCTCTGTATTAAATGATTTACATAAAGATTTAAGCTCGGTGGGAACTTTTGTTGACCTTTGAGGCTCTGTGTGGCATCGAAGTAACTCTGCAGATGTTTGTCATTAATTTCCTTGCCAGAGTTTCCTCTTTGGCTGTGTTTTGAGACAAATATCTGAACCTGATCAATAAATTCGGCCTCTGATTGAATACTTTGAGGCACAGGTGGCATCGTGGTAGCTAAAGGGATCAATTTGCCTCATTTGTGGCGATGGAGGTTTTCCTGTCGATAAAACCCTTCAGATTTTCTTTAAACTGTGTTTTACTTGGGGATTAGGCTTTTGATAATTGTTCTTAGCCGTGATCCCCGCAAAATCTATCTTTTAATCCTCTGTTTTGATAAATTTTGGTCTTCATCACTGATACTATCTGAATGTGCCCGATTCATGGTTTTTCTGATATACAGGGCTCCGTAGGGTTATGTAGCATCAATGCTTCATGAACGACTGATGAAAACGTGGTTTTAACACCCTGTGATGATTTTCTTTGGTGAATTGAAGGCAGGAGGATCATCACCCTCTTCTTTCAAATTTTATTCAAAAATGGCGAGAAAATCATTTAAACCCTGCAAAATACAAAAAAATATTAAAAAATCCTGCATATATAGGTTTATTGCTGCAGAAGGCATGCGGAGGAAGTGTGGCCGTTGGATGGGTGGCCTCAGATTGGATGGCACGCATCAATATCGCGCCGGGTCCACGTCCGAACGTTAACGCGCGATGGACGGCGGTTTTATGAACAGTGCCCAGGACACGTGTCGACCAGCGTATGGAATCAATGCCGATCGAGAAAAAACCACCGTCGCCCAAAGGCGGTGCGATGAATACTGCGCGGTTTTCGGAATGGTGAGTGGAATGCGGGGACCACCGAGGAGACGGACTCCGTATCGTCCGATCATCAGATCAGATCGATGGTGCGGAACGACTGGAAATTGGACGCGCGGAAAAATCATAAAATAATATAAGGCCGACAATTTTTAATATATAACCAAAGGTTTTAGACTTTGGTCGAAAAATATTTTATTTGAAGCGAAAAGGCGCTCGTCTGCGGGGCCAAGGGTTATATGGGAGAACATATGACCGGGGTTTATGGAGGAAGGGGCTTAAGACTTAGCCCGAGGGGGCTTAAGTCCACACCATAAAAAATGTGATTTTTATGGTTTTTGAATGATTTTCAAAGGGTTAGAGGGGTTCCGATAAGGCAAAGAAGGAGTTTTCAACCTTGTCAAGGGGATTCTGAAGAAGGGGAAAAGGGAAAAATATGAAAATGAGGGATTTTCATGGGAAATGGAGGGATAAAAACTGAGGTTAGTTTTGGAAAAAGGGGAAAAGGAAAAAGGTGTTTGCAGCAGTATTTTTCCTTGGGAATCAACAGGATTTCTGAAGGGGAAAAAAGGCACAATAGTGAAGATTGGGACAGAGGCAGGAGGCCTCCAAGTGTCTTCAAGAGCCAACACTTTTTAGTCATAAAATTTGTTCCTTGAAGGCTCCAAAGAGTTTTAGCCAGCATTTGGTATAACAAATTTTATAGCTGGCTAATAGTGGCTCCACTTGGGGATGATGCCTTCTTGAAGGCATCAAGAACTTTCAGACTTGGATTCTCTGGGAGGCTGATCAGTTGCCTCATCCATTGGGCTGCCCTTCCTTTGCTAAGATGACTTTCTCTGAAAACATATTAGCAACCATAAAGATAATGGATCTTTATCAATACAAGCTTCTACCTACCCAATCCTACTGATCTAACATTTTTTCTTCATTAGAGTGCACTTGGATTGGCAAACTCTTTTACAACATTTTATTCTTTTGAAAGCATAAAACTAATCTAGTTCTACTTCTTATTTCTCCATGGACTCAGGTTAAGAAGTTGAGCCCATATGCTTCTCTACCTAATCTACTAATCTGTTAGGATTAAAAAATCTAACATATTTTTATTCTCTAATTGCTAAAGCAGAAATTTAAAAAGCATACAAGTCAGGATTGAACAATCTAACTTGATGCTGATCTATGGCATAAAAACAAGCTACACATAGATTATTATTTGCGGAAAATTAAATCAAAATGATGAAGGCTTAAGATCTGAAAATTCAAAGCACTTCCTTTATCTCTTTATAGCTCTGATTTGACCCTTATTTGAATTGCTTCTTTCTTACTCTCTGGTTCAGTTTTTGAGCTAATTAGAACCAAATTTACATCTCTTTTGACTTAGAAAATAAAACAAATTTGAGTCATCTCTATTTGGAAACTTAGGTTCATATTTTGAACATGTTTGAACCTTTAATTTCTATCCTAATCTATCTATTGATAAGCCAAGATTAAACAGTTTGGCAAATCGAATTCACTATCCTATCAGCAGAAAATTTAAAACTAATTAGTCAATATTAGGTTGTTTGACTAACTAGAAGTGTGGTTTTCGGGAGTGGCATTTAAGCTTGCACACTTTCAGATTTGTTTCTCTTTTTGGTATGGGGATATACCTTTCTTGTTTTCACAATTTGCCCTCTTTTCTTTCTTTTCTTTGTTTTTGTATTTTTATTTTCATAACCTTGAATACAATGTTAAGACTATGATATTTAAAAAGGTAAAATAAAAGGCTTTAAGACTTATGATTCTTGGCAGAAGTAATGCTTGAGCATTCTGCCATTGACAGGACCTCCATAAAGATCCTCTCCATTCAATTCCTTCAGGAAAAATGCATTGTGACCCCTCTCAGCATGAATAATATAGGGTCCTTTCCACAAGTTCTCAAATTTTCCATGTTTTCCCTTCTCTTCTCTTCTTGAATCCCACTTAAGAACAACATTTCCAACTTGGAAATTGTTTTCCTTAGTCCTCTTATCAAATAGGTTCTTCATATTTTCTTGGACTAATTGTTTTCTTTCATGGAGTTCCTCTCTGGTCTGCTGTAAATGGATTGTTTGGTTGATTCTTCTCTGCATATCATTTTCTTCAATCTGCACTTCTTGAAGGAGATTCATGACTGGAACTCCCAATGAGGTGGGAAAGACAGCATCCATGCCATAAACTAACTGATAGGGGGACATATTTATTGATTTATTTGTAGTTAACCTATCAGCCCATAAAGCATGAACCAGTTTACTGTGCCATGATTTCTGATTTTGTTCCAACAGCTTTTTAATGATATTAATGAGGCTCTTGTTGGAAGATTTAGCTAATCCATTTCCTTGGGGATAGTAAGCAGCGGAATGGCCCAAGGTTATGTGGTATTTGTAACAGAAATCAACCATCTTCTTAGATTTAAAAGCAACAACATTATATGTTATGATTTTTCTGGGACAACCGAATCTGGACAGGATATTTGTTTCAAGGAACTTGATAATGACAAAGTCATTAGAATTTCTAGAAGGTATAGCTTCTATCCATTTGGTAAAGAAGTCAGTGGCTGTGAGGATCCATTTATGTTGAGCTGAGGAGGATGGGTGAATTTCCCCAATGAAGTCTAAACCCCATTGTTGAAAAGGTGCCTCAACTCTGATAGGATGTAAGGGTAAGGGAAGAAGTTTTCTTTTTCCATAAAAAATTTGACACTTATGGCAAGACATGACCAACCTTTGAGTGTCTGGGAAAAGGGTAGGCCAATAGTGACCAGATCTAAGAATTTTGTTTGTTGTGGCCTTCCAGTAGAGGTGTCCTCCACATTCTCCGTCATGCAATTCATGCATGATTTTTCCTACATCATCTTCAAGTAAACATTTAAGAAAAATTCCAACAGTGTTTTTCCAATATAATACTCCATCTAATATGAAAAAATTCAAAGCTTTTTGTTTCAAAAATCTAGCTTTAGTTTTAGACAGAGAAGGAGGGGCATTTAAATATAAAAGCACATAAACAATGTCAGCATACCAAGGAGAATTTAGAAAAGTTTTTTCAATAAAAGGAGCATTGGATTCTTCTATTTCTTCCAATACATCCACCATATTTATGTCAAGTGCTTGGAATTTAGACTCAGCCATAATTTTTGCTAATCCTTGCCCTTTAACTAGTTTGGTGGGCCTAATTTCTAATTCATATTCAAGAATAGTTGCAATCCATTTTCCCCTTTTACCATCAGGATCTTGACTTAGAATGTCCTTGAAAACAGTATGTGGAACAAAAGCAATTATGTGAGAGTGTAAAATATAGACTCTAAAGTCTCTTAATGCTTTCACTAATGCTAAGGCTTGCTTCTCCATGATGTTATATTTGAGAGGAGCATCTCTCAAGGCCCTACTAAAGAAAGATATTGGTTGTTCTTGCCCCAAATCATTCTTTTGAAGTAAAACTGTAGCTATTGTATGTTCAGATGCAAAGGAAAAGATGTAAAAATCTTTAGTAAACTATGGACTAATCAGAACTGGTGTTTGAGTAAGAGCTTGTTTGACTAGCTCGAATGATTGTTTAGTTGGTAAAGTCTATTTTACACCGACATTTTTATTAAGCATGTTTGTAATGTTTTTTAATAGCTCAGCAAGATTAGGAATAAACCTTCTCAGAAAATTAATCTTTCTGATGAAAGATTGCAACTCCTTGAGGCTCCTTAGATGGCTGATCTGCAATATGCCATCTATCCTTGTAGGGTCTATTTTGATTCCCTCTTCTGAAATTATATGGCCAAGAAGTTTGCCTTCTTGGAGACCAAAGAGTGTCTTCTTGGGATTCAATGATAAGCCAAATTTCCTACACTTCTCAAAAAAAATTCTTAAGTGAGACAAATGTTCTTCATCATTTTTTGAAAAGACAGTTATGTCATCAAGGTAAATAATTATGAAATAGCCAATATCTTCAGAAAAGGCTATGTCCATGGCCCTTTGGAAAGTGGCCCCTGCATTCATTAATCCGAAAGGCATTTTGACATACATAAAGGTGCCCCAAGGTGTGGTAAAGGCAGTTTTGATTTGATCACTTGGGAGCACTAACACCTGCTTGTAACCTGAGAACCCATCTAAGAGGGATATCCTTTTTGAACCAACTACCCTTTGAAGTATATGGTCCATGTTGGGTAAGGGGTAGTTGTCTTTTAAAGAAGCTTTGTTTAAATTTTTGAAATCAATACAGAGCCTAATTTCCCCTGTTTTCTTTCTAACAGAAACTAAGTTTGAGACCCACTCTGAATACCTAATTGGTACAATGATCCCAACAGCATGCATCTTTTCAATTTCTGCCTTAACTAAAGGTAATAAAACAGGGTTTATTCTCCTTAGTTTTTGTCTAAAATTCTTTTGATTTTCCTTCAAAGGGATTTTATGTTGGATGATGTTGGTATCATATGATTTTAGGTCTTTGTATCCCCAAGAAAAAACATCTTTAAACTCTTTGAACAGCTCTATGTACTACAATTTTATGTGAGCTGGGAGAGTGCTGGACAGCTTGATCATCTTGGGTTCTGTTAGATTTCCTATGTTATGTTCTTCTACATTTGTTTCCACAAGCTCCATTCTTGGTTCTTTGGCTACATAGTTAAAGTAAAAAAGGTGTTCTAAGGGTGCTAGACCTCTTGGAATTTTATCATTTTTGCATTGTAAAAATTCCAAGTCTTCTTGGTCTGCATTGTCAATTACCTCTGCTTCAAAAGGATTCTAATAATGATTTATATCAACAGTATATGTTATTTCAGCTTCTGGGATTTGTTCAATATACAAACGATTTTCTTTATGGCTTGTTTCTGATATCGGTATGCTGAAATCATTTTCTGATTTCAAGAAATCATCTATGTGTTTTTCAGAATCAAACACTTGCCAGTGATCTTCGTTATCAAGTACAACAGGCCTATGTTTTACTTTTACACTAAGCTGTTGATTTATTTCAGGTATTTGGAAATTGCTGGCATTGAAAGCAAGTTCATTTGCTAGATGATTAAGTGCTCTTGGGATGAAAATGAGTTCATACTTTTCAAATGTTTTTAATAGATCAAGGGCAGTGTTTCGATACTCCCTAAGTCTTGGATTTTTAGCTGAGTATTCTCCTTTGATTTGTCTTATGATAAGTTCAGAATCTCCTAAGATTGATATCTTCTGGGCTTCAAAATGTTTAAGCAGTTGTAAGCCTAGGAGAAGTGCTTCATACTCAGCAATATTGTTAGTGCATGGGAAATCCAACTTGTATGAAAAACTCTGTTTTGTATTTTGAATCCACACACCTACTCCTGCACTTTTTTTATTACAAGATCCATCAAAGTTTAGGGTCAAAAGTATGTCATTCCTATTTTCATTTTCTTGTTGCTGTTGATTGGTAATGTTTTGAATTTGATTGAAGGGAAGATTTGATTGTTCAGGTGAACTGATTGGGTCCATGTTTTCCTTATCTGGCTGACTGATTTCATCTTCGTTACATAAGATAAAGGAATACAAACTTGATTGAATAGAATATATTGGAGAGTTGTTTGGTTTGTCTATGTTTCTCACCATGTATTTCATGTGGGATTCCCCATATTGTCTTCTGTTTTGGTTAAAAACGGGAAAGGTGGCATAAGACATGTCCATTTGAAGGCTTCCCTGAAGTTTGGCTCCCCAAGATCTGGATAAGAGCATGCCATACTTAGGGGGAGTGTCAGCTACAACTATGTCCATGACTAAACTCTTAGCAGGGATTTGGGCTAAGTTAACACACAGATCTTTGATTAAACCCAAACACTTGACTCTACTTGATTCAAAGGAATACAAGTCTTTGTATGGCTTAGTAATTTCTAAGCTTAAGATTTCCATCACTACTTTGGGCATTAGATTGTGTGAAGCTCCTGAGTCTAACATAGCATTGTGTAAAATTTTCTCATGTATGTTCAAGCTAATATAGAAGGGAGGGACAACCCCTTCTTGGTATTTTCCTCCAACTTCTGGACCAAACAACAACTCTGGTTTGTCATCTGTCAAGTTTAAGGTGTCAGTATCGTTTCCTAAGTTCAAAGCTTTCAAAACTTGGTTTTTGTACACCTCTTGGGTTACTAGTTCATCTAGGGGGATGGTAAGTTTTATCTTAGCAATATCTCCCTCAAGGCTGAAAGGAATAATTGACTTGTTTGTATTTACATCTGTTTTTTCAATTGAATTCTTTTCAACAACTTTGATTTGTTGAACCTTGTTTGGACTGGTAATTGGGACAGTTTTATTAGGACCACTAGCTGAAGTGCTAGGGGTACTATGTTCAACCTTTGGTTGGACACCTTTATCTTTGTTTAATTCTGGTTTCTTAGCCAAAATTTTGGTTTTCTCTGTTGTCTTTTTGGGCTAGTTTTCTGCGTTTTTCTTGATAGCAGTGCTAGTGTTCTTATCCTTTGAATTATCTATGTTTCCCTTGCTCCTAAGATCATACTGTTTGTCTACCTCCATGATTGAATTTTCAAAACCCAATCTATATTCATCAGAATATTCATAGGTATTTGTATTTTGATCATAAGAGAATAAATCTTGTTCTTCCTCAGTGAGGAAAACATCATCCCCACTCTTTGATCCAATCAAGTTTACATGATATTCTTCCAACCTTTCCAACTCCCTATCTTCTTCATATTGATCTACATAGTTCTGTTGAAAGGGAGGTCTAATCTATTGGTCACTTTCTTTTTGCTTATCTTGATTGTTGTCCCTTCTATAATTCTGATTTCTATTTCTATTTTGGGAGTTGTTCTGATTGTCTCTTGGCTATGTTCTCTCAAGTATACTCATCCTTTTCATGATCTCTTCCAACATCTGTTCTGTCTTTGAGCTAGATGTGGAGGGTGTAGTGTCATCTTTATAAGTTACCCTCTTCTCTAATCTCAACCTATTTCTTTTCTCAATTATGTTTGCTTCTATGCTCACAGCTCCTTTCTGCATGTCTTCTAAGGTTAAGTAGTCCCTCTCCCTTAACTGATACATCATGTCCACATCAAGGCCTTCGGGATATCTTACTAAGTCCATGCCTTGAGGAGGCTTCATGTGAGGTGGAAGAGAATTATAAACGCTATTGAACCTAGTGGAGTAGTCAGGAACACTCTCTCCTTGATTTCTCTTGAGGCTGATATATTCTGCTAGTATTTGGAGAGGATTCTTTTTGAGTTCCCATTTTTTGACGAATGTTTGATGCAAGGCGGAGAGATCATTTATGTTGTTAGGAGGTAAGTTTTTAAACCATTTCTTTACATCTCCTCCTAAACTTTGAGCAAAGATCCTCATTTTCACAGTTTCTTCCTCTATCTCCATGTAATCAAATGCATCTCCCATCCTATCTACATGTTGTTGAGCTATTGTAGACTCTTTTCCAGTGAAGTGAGGGATTTTAGATTGGTAATCATTTGGTAAGGGAAGTAGAGGTTGTGGTAACACTAATGGGGCATACCATGTTGCCATGGCTGGAAATAAGGGTGGATTTACAGTAGTGAAAGTGGGTTGAACATGAGTGTTTTGCACAGTGGTAGTATGAATTGGAGTGGAAGAAAAACTTGGGCCAGCAAACTGATTTTGAGCAGACTTGTTATGAAAGAGGCTAAAAAGATAAAGAAGTTGGGAATAAGGAGGAGTGAAAGGTGAGGCTTCTCTACTGAAGCTTTGTTTCAAATCTGCAATATCAAGGCCAGTTTGGTTTAAGTCACCTTGAGATCTGGTTCTAAATATGTTCTTTGTATGATGTAAATCAAAGTGTGAATCCTATAAGACCATAAGGTTTTTAGGGACATAATTTTTTCTTAAGAGGCTCCTATTAGCAGCTGAATTTCGAGAGTTAGAAGTCTGACACAAAATTATCTCAGGATTGTCAACGATTAAAGGAGGATTTGGGTCTGGATGGGATCTAGTATTGATCCTATGTGAAGCTAGACTGCTTTTCAAAAATGAGAGAGGTGGGGGTTTTTAGGGACTGTTTTTGGAAGCTTCACCTCTCAGGATGTTTTGTCTAAAATGGGACTAGGCTATTAAACTTTCTTCAAGGCTGGTTAACACAGTCTTAAAGAGATTTGGGAACCTAGATGAGTAAGAGGCCTACTGGGGCTAGTGGAAAACTTTTATTTTTTATGAAGGTAAGATATTGGATGGTTCCACGACCATGCTTATTATGAATCCAAACTGAAATGTTTTTCGTTTTTCTGAATTTCTTGATTTTATAGGTTATGAGAGTGTCCTAAATCTGACTTAACACTTAGCTAGGGTTTCAAAACATACAGAGTTCACTCTTATGGCTTGGTAACTGATTCCTTCAAGGTTGGATAAGGCTTAATGAGAATCCTAAGGGTTACTTAGTTTGTCACTGATTCAATTAAGTCCTATCATGATTACCATTGCTTGGTAGTGCTTAAGGGAGGTTACTTATGTTATACTAGACAGTGAGTGTTTAATTTAAAAGATTTTACTCAGAGTCCCACCATGATCGCCATTATGTTGGTGTCCCGTGTTTTGATAGTTTGGCAAATCAAAAGACAAGGCAACATCAGAACCAATATTTAGAGTTACAGGATCTAGTCCTCCTGTTCTCAGAGAGGGATCTCTCAAAATTTTGTTTGCAAAGGTTTATCTTCTGTGCTTTGAGTATTGGTTTTAGATTAGTTATTAAGTGCAGGTGTTTATTTGTTTGTTTGTTTGGTTGGAATGATACAGCAGAACATGAAAGGCCTAGGAAAGTTAAATCAGATCCGTCGATCACGCAAAGATCGACGGTCGGGAGCAGAAACGGAAAGTCAAAGTGGAAGACGTTGACTGGGTGATCGAATCAGGGCGATGAAATGTGAGTCGTCGATCTACAGATCAGATCGATGGCGGAGATGCTCCAATGACCGCGTCGTAGCCTGGTTAACCATCGGGCATCTTCGGTGAGCGATATCCGTTAGATGGGCGGCCTTAGATCGAACGACACGCATCAATATCACACCGGGTCCACGTACGAACGTTAACGCACGATGGACGGCAGTTTTATGAATAGTGCCCAAGACACGTGTCAGCCAGCATATGGAATCACTGTCGATCGGGAAAAAACCGACATCGCCCAAAGGCAGTGCGATGAATACCGCGCGGTTTTCGGAAAGGTGAGTGGAATGCGGGGCCCATCGGGGAGACGGAATCCGCACTGTCCGATCATCAAATCAGATCGACGGTGCGGAACAACTAAAAATTGGACCGGCGGAAAAATCATAAAATAATATAAGGCCGATGGGTTTTAATATATAACCAAAGGTTTTAGACTTTGGTCGAAAAATATTTTATTTGAAGCGAATAGGCGCCCGTCTGCGGGGCCACGGGTGTATGGAGGATAATACAACCGGGGTTTATGGAGGAAGGGGCTTAAGTCCACACCATAAAAAATGTGATTTTTATGGTTTTTGAATGATTTTCAAAGGGTTAGAGGGGTTCTGATAAGGTAAAGAAGGAGTTTTCAACCTTGTGAAGGGGATTTTGAGAAAGGGGAAAAGGGAAAAACATGAAAATGAGGAATCTTCATGGGAAATGGAGGGATAAAAACTGAGGTTAGTTTTCGAAGAGGGGAGAAAGGAAAATGGTGCTTGCAATAGTATTCTTTCTTGGGAAACAACAAGATTTCTGAATGGGGAAATAGGCACAGTAGTGAAGATTGGGACAGAGGCAGGAGGCCTTCAAGAGTCTTCAAGAGCCAACACTTTTTAGTCATAAAATTTGTTCCTTGAAGGCTCCAAAGAGTTTTTAGCCAGCATTTGGTATAAAAAAATTTATAGCTGGCTAACACCTACAAGGGAATGTCTAAAATCTATTCTCTATTGTATTATAGCAAGAAATAACATGGAATTATGAATGAAAACTAAGAAGCATAATAGAGAGGGACACTATACCATTTTACCAAGTCAAGGAATTCAACAACAAACCTCCTTCATCGTCCAAAAACATTCAAGAAACTATCCAATGCATGAGACAAGTGTTTCTTCCAAGCTTGTATAACCATATATTGCTTCTATTCATCAATTTCAGCCTCATTTACAATGAAAGCCTTTGGGGAATATAGGCCAAGATGAGGGAAAACCTCCTAGTTCAACTTGCAATCTCATTGGCCTATCCAAAATATCTAATTTTGTCCTTGAGGCTTTGCAAAGCCCAAGACACAAAATATCTAATAAAATATCTCAAAAAATTCTAAAAAAGGAAAATATATTGACTTTTCATAACTAATCACGCCCAAAAATAGCTAAACGCACATGAGCAAAAGTCACTTTAAAAAGGTTCATTTTTCACAAAAATACTTAAGAAATATATCAGTAGAAAGTCCTTTGTCTTGTGGATAGCTTTTGGATGCCTTCCTGATGTCAAAACGAGGCCCGTGATAGCTCCTTGGAAAGCTCTAAATGTCTACTTTCTAAAAATTCTTATTTTCCTCCAAACTGATCACCATAAGTCTCTCAAAAACTGACCTATGTGTAAAAACCCAAAAAATAGACCTTGCTGATAAACGGGGCAGAGTGTGGAAAAGTGAGTGTTTTTCGCCATTTTTGGGGAGAAAATAATCTTCAATTGATCTGAAGATCGCTGAGTAGATGCCCCTGAAATTATGGCATCGTATGATACCATTTTCATCCTTTGAGGATGCCCCAAACAGAAATTTTTATACCCATGATTTTTAGCCAAAAACCCAAAAATGACAAAAAACCAAAACTTGTTGAATTTCACCCAATTTTGGCGAGCATGACCCTCAAGGGTTTTCAAAAACATGTTGTGAATCTGAGGCCAAAATTTGGAGCTTTGAGGTGTCTTTCTTCAATTTTGGTGTTGAGCGCCTCCTTTGAGCTTCCTTGAGTTTTTCCTGTGTGGCCTTCAATTTCCGTCGAGCGAACTGATTGAGCTTCTTATAGTGCCTGGTCATCCTCATTTGAAGGTCCAAATCTCTATTGGCCTTCTCCAAAGTCTTTTCCAAGTGATCATTCACCCTCTCGAGCCATGCTTCTCAATTTTTCTCTATCTCTTGGGTGAACAAAGTAGTGAGAGGAATAGATTGGAGAAGGACAAATTCTTCCTCCTTTTGTTTCTCAAGGGCTCTTCTGAGTCCCATGGTTCTTGGCCTCTTTCTCCTGGGCTGATCTTCATCTTCGCTATCATTTAACTCACCCATGAGTTCTCTCAATATAACTTGCACCTTGGAGGCCTCTTTTTTGTATTTGATGGCCGGTGTCCCATAAACCTCCATGTGGACACTCATATGTTTATTTTGTATTTGCAAAAAGTGATTGAAGTTTCTAGCCCTCTCTAGATCTGCCCTCAAAGCATTAATTTGGCTTTCTCTATTGGTCAAGAGAGTCTCTAGGATTCTGGCCTCATTTTCACTATCATCACTTTGGATTTGAATTATGTCGAAGTCCCTCTCCTTTTCATGGCTGATTTCTTCTTTCTCCTTTCCTTTGCTTTGGATAGCCTTCTTGGTCTTCCTCCTCTTGGGTAATTCGAAAATGGGCTTCTTGGGCAATTTTCCCTTGCTTCGGAGGGCCCTAGTAACATTTGGAGTTATAGTTTTAGACACCCTTTTCCTTGATGTCTGGGGCTTGGCCACTTTTCGAGAAGAAATCATGGCCCCTTGCCTAGGAGTGGCAGCTAGCACATGCTCTATTGGCTCTTTGCCCTTGTTACTTTCCTCATCATTCTTGCCACTGTTTTGAGTTTGTTCATGGTGCTGCTCTTCATCACTTTGTTGCATATTATCACTGTGATGCTCTTCACTTTGCTGCCCTTCCTCACCGTGATATTTTTCACTTTGCTGCCCTTCTTTCCCTTGCTTCCCTGCTTCATCATCATGCTGTTGCTATTCATCTTCATTTTTCTACTCATCATCATGCTCTTCTTCATCATGCCCTTCTTCCCCTTGCTGCCCTCCTTTACTGTGATCTTTTTCACTTTGCTGCCCTTCTTCCCCTTGTTGTTCCTCCTCTTCATCATGCTATTGTTAATCTTTCTCTTCCTCCCCTTGATCATGCTCTTCTTCCTGTTCAATGGGAAATTTGAGCTTCTTGGGAATGGGCTTGCTTGAAGAAGGCGAAGGATGGTGAGTGGAAGGTGAAGGAGATGTATGGAACGAAGGAACAGTGACAAAATATGGATGTGCCATGAAAGTATCCCAAGAGATTTCCTTCTTCTCAAGCTGATGAAGAATGATAACCTTGATGAGGGAATGATGGAAGAGGCAGGCTGTCTGCTGAGAAGGAGGTCTTTTCTGAACAGTGGAGGCCATTTTTTTCAATACTTCTATGGAGTAATAAAGGGAGATTTAACAATTTGGCTCTTGTGAAATGCATGAGAAATCAAACATGGTAAGCATAGAATTGGGACAATCTTCCCTCCTAAGTGAATTATTTCATGATTATCTTCATGAGGGGGGCATAACTAGTCAACAGATATGAGAAGGGAAAAATGGATGGACATGTATCTCTATGCTCATGCTTCAAAAAGGGTTTGTATTGTTTTGAGTCTAGGTGGCTCTATTTAAACCATTTCTCTTTGACATAAGGGATTTTGGTGGCCTTGGAAATGTATCTAGGAGAAAACTTGAAATCCAAGCCTGCCAACTGAAAGTGTTTCCCTTGAAATCTCAAAGCACAAAGATGTGTCAAAGGGGAATAGCTTTTCACCTGCTGCACCCTTTGACAAAACTCTAGACACCCAACCTCATTAAAGTTAAACAGGTCTGATAGATGAGCATTTACTTCTTCAGTTGAAATAGGCTCAAACCTCCTATGAAGGCCACTCCTACTATCTTTCCTGGGAGGCATTTTGTTTTGGATACTCTTTGCAAAAACAAGCTGTCTCAAATGGCCCTTGAAATTTTTTTCAACAACACCCCTGTCCTCCTTATAAGTCACTGTTTAATCCTCTTTGATGCCAAACAACAAGTATTTGTCAAATGAAACAAACTGAATCTTATCACTGTGCTTGGGCAAATAACTCTGAAAAGATGTGTTTGTGGTTTATTGGTGAAGAAAGAACAGCTTATGTTTTGAAAAAAACACTTTTTCCTCCAAACTCTGTTCTTTTGTTGTTCACTGTTCTTCACAAAGTAAAACAAAACACCCTCGAACTGATTTAAAAGACCTTCACAACATACTCTGTTTTTTGGAACTATGGAGGCTGCACTAGGTTTCATTGTTTCACCATACAGAGAGGACTCTTTATAATGACAATCTTTTACCTTATAAACATTGTTTTCACCTTTGAAACTTCAAACAGAGTCTGCTCTTGTTTTACCAGTGGGCTATCACTGTTCTTAAAGGTAGTTAGGGTCCTTTAAGTTTGTTTAAAACATCCACCTAACACTGTAATTGTGTGTGACAATCACAGCAACAAAAACCTTTGAGTTTGCTCAAAATCCCTACCCTTTAATCACTGTATCTCTCTTATGCTCTTTATATGACAAACTGCTCTTCAAAGCCACTGTCAAGCTATTTTCCAAATTGATTTGAGACCTCCTAAGCATAGGAAATTTTTTCTCCAGTTTTTACAAAACTCCATCTCATATACCATTGTCTATATCATGTTTTTAAATGATGAAATGGTTTCAGAGGCACTATTTCCTTCTCAAGGAAAAACCATAGCAAACACCCTTTCAATCTTTGAAATTTTCCAACAGGAGAAGTAGAATACCTCAAAGAAAATCTTAAAGACCTTGTTTGATTAATTAGGCAGCTTTAGATCTTGTTAGAAGGCGAAAGGAGTGAGCGACACGTTCACTGAAAAGAACGTCGCGCAGTCGGGTCGGCGTCGGGCGGTGTTTGAATGGGTGCTACAGGTGCACCACGCACCGCTACAGGTGCACCATGCACCGCTACAGGTGCGCCACACAACAATAGAAACCCTTTTTATTTTTGTTCACAGGCATGTCGCATGCTTTTACAGGCGCGCCGCATAGGCTTGAGGGCCTTAGAAACTCTGAAAAACACTAAAATCACTTGCTTCTCCAATGAACAGCCAGGGGAGCACTTGGTTAGTGTTTTGAAATTTCACAGTGGGACTTTGCCAACGGTATCTCCACCTTTTATATGAAAGTAGATTCAAATGTTTTTATATCATGATTTTGAGTGTTTATATGCTTGAAAAGACCCCTTTTTGTTTTGTCAAAACATAAAGCACTGCTTTTGTAATTTCATCACTTTTACAATGTTACAACGACCCATCTTTGATTTCGTTAATAACAAAATGGTGTGGAGGCTGCTTTTGAATGGCACCATAGTCATGGCTCTTTTTACTGCTTTTTTCACTGCTTCTTTATTAATAAAATTACCCCTGTCACCCTTTTCCATTTCTATCCTTTAAAAAGGAAAACTGCTCTGGAATAATAACAGAGTGTTGATGTATCCTTATCATGATATTTCTCTTTGACCGTGGGTGAAAACTTATTTGCATCACAGAATCTTGACTTATATCTGTTGATTAAGGAAAGAGGCCTTTAGAGACCCTCAATGCAATCATATGGAATTAGCAAGGCTTTTTCACATGTTTCATAAAAGGTCTTGGACTGTGATAGTGATATGGCTTGATTCTTTGAATATTGTCTTGAATTTGAATCATATGCCATACCATTTTTTTCACACATACTATCTCTGTGTGTTTCTTTGCAAACTCCCCTTCATAAGCAAGGCTTAGACTACCTTCTTGTAAATTTAATGAGGTTTTGAAAAAGACCTTAATGGACAGGAAAAGCAAAGCTTCTTTGAACACAAAAAAACCACTACTTGGCGAGTTGCTTAACAACATTTTCCACTCATAATCACCCAATAGTTTCACACTGTATTTCAATTCTGTGTTTTAACAGTGAAACTCATGTAAGCACCTTTTAAAACACCACTGCTTTCCCTTTGTTTTTTAACACCATTTTTCTATTCATAAGCCTTCAGTTGCTTTCTACTGATTTCAACTCTGTCTTTCAAATAGTGAAACCATGTAAGAAATCCTTGAAACACCACTGCTGTGTTAGTGGTTTCATCTATTGGAGAAAAAGGTGTTAAAACAAGTTTTTAGGCAGTTTGCAAAACTGTTAGCTTTGTGCCCTTTAAATGAGGCCATACCTCTGTTCCTAGCCCTCTGCTTGTTAAATGGAGGAGGCCTTTATCACATTGCCAAACCCTCTGCTTGTTAAATGAAGGAGGTTTTCAACCAATGACCTAACCATCTGCTCATATTTAGAGGAGGTTTTACACAATCAGCCAACCCTCTGCTCATGTTTGAAGGAGGCTTTTCACAATGATGCTTATTTCATCTCTTTATTCAAACTGTGTCATCTTTCCTTTTAATTTCCATCTCTGTTTGGTATATCACAGTAAGTAATAAGGTGTAAAATTGTCAATATGCCATGAGAGACATGCTCTGAGATGTGTATTATGTTGTTAAAATACTCTTATGCATCTTTTTAGAAACCAGAGGCAATCCTGACCTGTATCTGCAGAGTAATACTTGCTAGTAATTAGTCACTAACCTTTTTTACTGTGTTTGCAGGAGCTAATTGAATTACCTCTTTGTCCAGTACTTGCATCCCAGGCTCAAAACCACATGAGAAGCAGTTGTCTTCTCATGTTAAGTTTAATAATGTCTTCTGGAACACTGGTACACTTCTACTTTGAAAGAAACATTGAAACACTGTAAATCCACTTAATATCAGTTTGACTTGTGGCATATGCATTACTGAGACATCAAGGCTTGTTAGTGGCACAACTTAAGGGTGTATCAAGCTTTATTTGCAGAATAGGAAGGTCATTTATGATTGGTTGATATTAGACAGAGGTTCTTTTGGCTTTAGGATAGTTTTCCAAGGGAGGAATGCCTAAAGCGCCACTACCTAACTTAGGGGAGACTTTTTGGACAGATTTGGAGTATTCTCTTTGGAGATGATGGACAAGTTTGTATGACTCAGACTAGATGGGGCCTGAAAATTAGGTTTTATCTCATCATGGGCTGATTGAAAAGGTAGGAGGGTAAAATGTTTATGGGTGTTTTCTAGCTGACAAATTTGACAAATTGGAGATCAGGTGCTAGAAAACTTGGCTTTAACAACTAGTCACCTTCAATAGGTGAAAAATACGGATGACTAACACGGGGATCAGAGTGGGCATTGTAGCTTCCAGTTGCTCGAATTATTCTTCCTTTTGGCACATTTCTTGAGTAAATGCACGTAGGAGAGGGTCACGCTGCACCTTAGACCACAGCTGCATAGCTATCTCAAGAAATTCAGCTCCTTGAGTGATCTGAGATGTGATGGTGTTCATAGCTTCAGTGACCAGCGCAACTCTCTGGGCACATACCTCAGGAGGAGTTTCTGGCTGCAACTTAGCTTGTAACGCAGAAATCTATTGCTCCATCTCGGTCTTAACATTCTGGATCTCAGTCCGAGAATATTTGAGGGTTGTGCTGAGTCCCTCAATCTTGGCCTGGGGGTGGCAGAGAGCGGAATGTCTTCTGTCACATCTGCATAGAGTCTTCTGATCAGACACTCCAACTTGGTATACTGCACGATAGTAAGGATGTACGCAGCCTATGCCTGGGATGCCTCAGTAGTCTTTTCAATGATTTTCTTCTCAGCTGCACTTAGCTGTTGCTGAACCTGGAGGTTCTTGTGCTGGATTTCCTTAGAGATGGAAGTGTGGAGAACCTACAGCAGCTCGTGCGAAAGTCGGGCCAAGTTCAGATGTACTTCTGCATAGGCATGGATTTGTGCACATAAAGCAGGTGGACTGAGAGTGATTTTTGCACCTGTCATGGGGCAGAGGCAGCTCTCAGTTGTGGAGATCAAATCAGTGGTGGTTGCTAGAGGTAGCCTTGCTTTAACCACACTCGTTTGCAGGGTATCGGCCCTGAGCTGAAGATCTTGGAGCTCAGACTGTAATGCAGGTATTCCAGCCTTCTGCTGCTCTTCCAAGGTGAGCCATCTATCTTTTGAAGTGAAGGTGACCGCATCTACGATTTTCTCCAAATATTCCTCGGTTAAGGTAACATCAGTCTCCCTACCAGGCCTCATAGCCTGTTGTTTTGTTCGCTGGCCCTTGAGAGGTTCGGTTGTCCATTTCATACCACACAGGGAACCAGTACCCTATGTATCCAGAACCTCAGTATCCATGTCCTGTTGTGATTCCTACTCCACGCCCTGCATTGTGTCTCGGGGAAGCTCCAGCCCGGTGGAGCCATCCGGGCCACGGCCTTCCAAATTCTTGGCAGTATCAGGTGGGGTGGGGGTCTTCGGGATTGTGCTTGTACCAGATCCAACGTAATAAATCACGCATATCCAGCGTAATCAATCACGCAGAGGTAGTGAGGGCTTCATCAGCGTTGTTTTGATCAGTCGGAGACTTGCTGAGTGCGGTATATCTCACATTCATTTTTGCTGTCTAGAATTATCTGAAGGGTTTGTCAAATGTTGGCACCCTAGTTGTATTCGAGATTCTGCTGCTTAATAATGCAAACCCTCAGATCTGCTACACCAATTTTCCCAAGTTGGGTTTTTCCAGGGACTTAGTCCAAAAATAACTGTGTCAATGTGGTTTTTTTTCAATGAGTTTTGTTCATATTGTTTCAGCACTTAGATTTATTCCGCAGTATTATTTTTGTAGATTGCTTCAGTAATTACTTATGTATTTCAATGTAATGAAATAATTATCAAATAATAGGAAAATTAATTCATATTTGTTGCAGTAGGAATCCAGATCTAGGATTTTTCATAACTATAAGTCTCCCAAGGATAGAGGTGGGATTCCTGCTCAGGAACACCCTGTGCTAAACAACACTGCAATATTAGCTAAACAGCTGAAGAGAGAAACACTTTGGGATCCCATAGTCTATCATATCAGATCGAGATAGCAGGTTCCTCAGCACATTTTGGTCCAGCCTCTGGTCAATGCTGGACACCAAGCTCACCAAGTCCACAGCTTTCCATCCCCAAACAGATGGCCAGACAGAGATCATCAAAAAAATGATTGTACACATTCTGCACATGTAAAATTTCAAGCATCCACACACATGGGAACAGAGCCTTCCCTATGTACAACATAGTTATAACTGGGCTCTCCATAGCTCAATCGGTCATAGCCCCTTTCAGGTGGGCTTGGGATTCTAGCCACTATGTCCCGTTGATGTAGCCATGCCATTTGCGGCTGCTCAGGCCGATTCGACTCATGTCCATTCGAAAGTTAACAAAGCCAATAGCTTCATCGAGCGCATTCAACACATCCACCAACAGGTTCATGACATATTGGACAGAGCTAATGCTAAGTACAAGCAACACCATGATCAACATCGGGTACCACACAACTTCTAGGTGGGCGACAAAGTGTGGCTACATTTGCAGAAGGAGTGCCTCATTGGACCCCACCGCAAGCTTTTCCCACTCTGATACAGGTCGTACACCATCACCAAGGCTATAGGGAACAATGCCTTTGAGCTCAGTATTCCACCATTCCTTGGTCTGCACCCAGTATTCAATGTGGACATCCTTCTTCCTTACTCCCCACCTCTACTGGACACCTCTGACATTGCAGAACAACTCACACCAATGGAGTTAAATACAGACTGCATGGAACAAGCCACCACAGATTGTATCATGGACATGAAAATCAAGAACAATTTCCAACAGAAGATCCAACTGTATCGGGTTGTCAAAGCTAGCCAACTCCTGCACCAAGGAAAGTGGTTCACCAGGGACCAAGTACAGCAGAAGTTTCCTCATCTCATGGAGGAACTTAACGCAATGGGGACCATTTATTCCTAAGGGGGGAGGAATGATCCAGGTGGATATTGGTTTTCACCCACCTATTCCACTTGGGGCCCCACCATTTTCTCTTTCAGTTTTTCAATTTCGGCACAATTTACTATTTTTTAGCAATTTTTCGGGTCCTGAACTTTCGGAGTCATTTTGAGGCCCTAAACGACATTTTTTGGGAAAATTGGGAGCAACATTAGACCATGCCCACTCAAAATTTGTATTCCTCAGATAGATCTTTCTAACAAGGTATGGTTCACGTCAAACGGAGGTCGTATGCCAAAGTTACGTCCCCGAGAAGTTGAAACACCAATTTACCCAAACAGGGCCCATAGTTTTGGCGCTTCATCTCCTAGGGTTAGGGTTTTGGATGTTTAAGGTTTTCCATTGTTTTTAAATAATAAATAGGCCCGCGAGCCTCATTGTAACTCAGTTCAGAGGGCTATAGCCGCCACATCTCTTCTCAGAGATAGCTACCAACGCCCTAGCTAGTTTATTCACATTCTTTCTGTAAGAAAATTTCAGTTCTTTGATATTAATGAAATGAAGTGATTTTTCCGCTGCATCTTTGTATTTATGGTTATATGTTTATTATATTGTGTTCCTGCATAAATCTGGATCAAAGGCACACTATATAGAGGTATTTTCAGATGATGAGGAGGATGAAGAAGAAGAACCAAAAAGAGGTCACAACGCTGGAATAGCAAGAGATGATCCACCACCACCAAGAGGTGGGAATGGAGCATTTGATCCAATTGGGGGGGCTCTTGCATCATTGAGAGGAGTACTCAAGTACTTGACCTTGAGGGTTCGAGGTTCCATCTTAGATCAGAGGGTTTCAGTTTTGATTGACAGTGGGGCTACCCACAACTTTATTGATGCCCAACAAGTACAGAGGAGGGAAATACCCACTAATGATTTTGAGGGATTTTCTGTTTTGGTCCCAGGAGCTAGAACTATGTAGTGCATGCATTATGTTCCATCTTTATCTGACACCATGGGGGCATATACATTGACTGGTCACTTATTTCTTGCTGACATACCTGACACCAATGTGATATTGGGTGTGGAGTGGTTGATTACTTTGGGTAAGGTCACCACAGAATCGGAGACTTTGCAGATGGAATGGGTGGATAGAAAAAGTGGCAAAATTTAGATGATTATGGGCATGTAGACATATCCCTCACAAACAACTTCCACACAGAAAATAAAGATGGATTTTCATAGTGGAAGAAAGGACCTAACAGTCCCATATATTATGCACATGACTTTGGCCCATGAGACATTAATATTTTGTGGCAAACTGTTGAAGATTTCAACAAGAAACAGTGAAGGAGGCATCCTGAAACATCTTTCCTGATCCTAGTTGGAAAGTGATCACCTAAACTAGGTGGGGGCCACACAGGTGATTTTTGTCGCAAATTCTATGTTTAGACATATGGATCATGGTCTATGAGTTGCAGGATGCTATTTATGGATGATTGGTCATGTTGGTAAAAATATATGGACCTCTATTTTTAGACATTGGGCGGAATCTATTTTTAGACTGCCAGGCTAAAAATAGAACAGTTGAATATTATTAACCCTTAATATTATTTAGACTATAAACATTATCTTATCCTCTTGGAGCACTTCAGTTTGATGCTTGGATGTGGCACATGCAGCTGACAGAAGGAAATACGCTTTTCCTAAGGGTTAGTTGAGCTATTGCATGGTTGACTTCAGTTAGAACTCATGTGGTAGAGTTTGGTGGAGTTGATGAGACAGTTGGTGGAGTTTTGTTCGGTTTAACTTAGTTGAACTAGTTGTATTTAGTCTAAATGATAAATACACTAGTGATGAGTGGTGTGAATTAATTATTAATTAATTCACTAATTATTAACTCATAAATCAACTAAAGAATACATCAGTTAACTGCAATGCATGGACAGTTCAGTGGAGACCAGTGTTAGAGGTGGGTGAAGGGGTGAGTCTACAATCAGTTGTGACTATAGGCAAATGCATGGATTTTGTTGTTGAGATTTCCAATGAAGTTATAGCGATTACAATCAAGAGTTGAACTTGGATCATTCATTCTCATCTGGATTGCGCGGTAAGAAATGACAAACGGTAGAGGAGATTTAATTTGTGACTTGTTAAAATAGAGCTAGTTTGTGTGTAACGGTTTGGAGATAGTCTTGAGAGCTTGTGACCTTGAGAGCTTGTGAAGGTTGTGACATGTATTGTTACATATTCTATCATTATAATATACGAGATAGTTGGGATTTTCAATTGTAAGCTTTCCCCATTACATACTGTGTTATATGTGTGCTTGATTATGTTTTAATGTGCGCATGCGACTGCTTCTAATTTCCGCAAATTGATGATCAATTGTAGAAGAGGTTATGTATTATGCATGAAGCTCAAATAGTGTGTAATAAGGATAATCTCGGTGAATAATTCATCTATTATTCAAATTTCTACATGGTATCGGAGCTAAATTGATCATCGGATCTATTACAGTGACTACAATTTATTTCGGTAGACAAAGTCTGTAAGCGGGCCAGGTAGCCTCTGGATCCATCCTTTCTTTGAAAGGTGATATATCCAGTAAATGCCCCTACAGTTGATCTCTGTGCTAGAAATACTTTTTTCTCACATATCAGGAGCGGTTGAGTTTTGAGCTAGTGGAATTCGAATTTGCAGCAGTGTTTTTTCTTGGTGTCGAAAGTCGAGATGTCTTTCAACAGATTGCGATTGGAGTATGCACTTGAAGGCAGCTCAAATTATATTGCATGGAAGGACAGGATGGAGGCGGTTTTAGATGACAACGGGTTGAAGGATTTCATAGATGCTGAAGTCCCTAAGCCTACTGATGCTGCTCAAGTTGAGGCTTGGCAAAAGAAGACAACAAAATGTCGAAGCATTATGTTGGAGGGCGTGAAGGATCACATTGTATCCAACCTACATGGTAAATCTTCTCCATACTTGATGTGGAAAGCGTTGAAAAATTTATTCCAAAGCAAGAGCGACCAGAGGAAGTTGGCACTCAAGGATAAACTCAGGAAAATAAAGATGGAGAAGAATGACACTATTCCGGTATACTTGACAAAGTTTGTCCACTGCAGGGATGAGATTGGGAGTGTAGGAATTAGTGTGGATGATGAGGACTTGGTGGACTTGGCTCTCCTTGGGCTTCAGAAGATTTGGCACTCCTATCAAGACTTTGTCAATGGTCGGGAGAAATTTTCAGGATGGGAGCGACTTTGGTCGGATCTTGTGCAAGAGGAGATAAGGCAGAGTACCAGGGATGGATCTTCATCAAAGGCATCTGATGAAGAGGATTGCGCTTTGGCTGCAAAAGCAAGGAAGGGGAAGGGCAAGAAGAATTCTTCTCAAGCCAGTGCGGATGGTAAAGAGAGTGACATGTCCAAAGTGAAGTGTTTTCACTGTCACGAGCATGGGCATTACGCCACGAATTGTCCACAGAAGAAGAAGAACAAGCAGGCTGCTGGAGCTGCAGCTGGAGAGGCTCTTGCCTCGCAATTTGAGCTGGACTTCTCATTGATCGCATGCATGGTTTCTAGTGCATTGGGATCGGGGTGGTATTTTGATAGTGGCGCTTCCTTTCACATGACGGGAGATGTGAATCTTTTCAGTGACTTGGTGGAGAAAGATCTCCAGTTGCATGTTGAGTTGGGCGACAATGGACGATACAATGCGACCGGCATTGGTACCATAACCTTTCAGAGGGAGTCAAGTAAACTCATTCTTTTACAAGATGTAGTGCATGTTCCAGGTTTAAAGAAGAATTTGATCTCAGTTGCAATGTTAGAGGATAAAGGGTATGAAGTTGTCTTCAGTGAAGGAAAAGTTTTCCTTCGGCACAAGGCAACAGGACAAGTCAATAAGGTTGGGATTCGAGCAAAGAATCTCTACAGACTTGAAGTAGATGGGATGTCTACGGAGCTTCCTACTGTTGGGAAGTGCAATAAAGACATGCAATTGATGCTTGAGAGGGAGCAAGTTTTGCATGCAGGTAAGAGTGAACCTCAGGATGTGGAGCAGCCACAAGATGAGGATCATGGAGTGGAAGAAACCACTCATGCAGAGAAATTTTGTGCCAGATGGGAAGAGGGAGTGCATGCAGCTATACCACCAGGTGAGAGGTGGGGCGACATGCATGAATAATCCCAAGAGGAGATTTCTGGGCAGGATTCATGAGATGGTGTGGATATCATGAATTGAACCTGGCTACGATGTGCCCACAGCGCAGTAGTAGCATGATCAGTTGGATTGATGCAGGCAGATCAAAGTGATAGTGTCGGATACTGGAGCGTGAATCAGAGTTGACAATAAGTGCAGAGTGCATGGGTGCAAGAGTTCAATAGCGCAGTGGTTCCTGATGACATGTGCAATTGGGCCGAGCAGAAGTCGAAGACTTTGATGATATATGCATGGAGTTGCATGGCACATCAGACTGATTGATTTGTTTGGAGCTATTCAGTTTTAGAGGAGTTGCAGAGTAGATGCATGGAGTTGCATGGCGCTTGTGAAGGTTGCAGGGAAAATGCATGGAGTTGCATGTCGCATGAAAAGACAATCCTTTCTTGTTGAGAGGGAGTGTTGAAGATGGCAACAAGAAACAGTGAAGGAGGCATCCTGAAACATCTTTCCTGATCCTAGTTGGAAAGTGATCACCTAAACTAGGTGGGGGCCACATAGGTGATTTTTGTCGCAAATTCTATTTTTAGACTATGTCTATTTTTAGACATATGGATCATGGTCTATGAGTTGTAGGATGCTATTTATGGATGATTGGTCATGTTGGTAAAAATAGATGGACCTCTATTTTTAGACATTGGGCAGAATCTATTTTTAGACTGCCAGGCTAAAAATAGAACAGTCGAATATTATTAACCCTTAATAATATTTAGAATATAAACATTATCTTATCCTCTTGGAGCACTTCAGTTTGATGCTTGGATGTGGCACATGCAGCTGACAGAAGGAAATACGCTTTTCCTATGGGTTACTTGAGCTATTGCATGGTTGACTTCAGTTAGAACTCATGTGGCAGAGTTTGGTGGAGTTGATGAGACAGTTGGTGGAGTTGTGTTCGGTTTAACTTAGTTGAACTAGTTGTATTTAGTCTAACTAATAAATACACTAGTGATGAGTGGTGTGAATTAATTATTAATTAATTCACTAATTATTAACTCATGAATCAACTAAATAATACATCAGTTAACTGCAATGCATGGACAGTTCAGTGGAGACCAGTGTTAGAGGTGGGTGAAAGGGTGAGTCTACTATCAGTTGTGACTATAGTTGTGCATGAGATTTGCACACACATTGATTGATATTTCCAATGAGGATTGCGTAGTACAAGCCAAGGGGATTCGAACTTGGATCTCATTCATTCTCATCTTGGATTGCGCAGTAGAGGCAGGCAAACAATGGAGGAGATTTGAACCTGTGAATTGTTCAAATCTGAGCTAGTTTGTGTGTAACAATTGGAGATAGTGCTGAGAGCTTGTGATGAGTTTGTGCTATGTATTGTTACATGTTCTCTATCATTATAATATATAGATAGTTGAGGGTTTTCAGCTGTAATCTTTCCCCATTACATACTGTGTTCTATGTGTGCTTGATTATGTTTTAATGTGCGCATGCGACTGCTTCTAATTTCCGCAAATTGATGATCAATTGTAGAAGAGGTTATGTATTATGCATGAAGCTCAAATAGTGTGTAATCAGGATAATATCGGTGAATAATTCATCTATTATTCAAATTTATACACAAACCACCTGGGAGGCCACCTGATCAGGAGTTGGTAAGAAATTTCTCACACCATGGTGCACCACTCATAGATCCAGGAGGAGTGGGAACATTGGGAGGTCATGGTACAACGCAGAGAGTCTTGGGTAGACTCAAGGAGGAGGGAGACATTCTCCCACTATCATCATTACCCACTCTCCCACCACATATTGAGCTGAGAGAGGATGCTACAGGGATGGAAGATGGCACTACTATGGTGCAAGGAGACAATTCCTTGACTTTGGAGGCTCATGAGATGATCTCACTTGGGGATAAATATTCCACACATGGTAGAAGATGGTCGCCACTCATGCATGCTTTGGCCAAACTTAGGAAGTTTTGGATAGGTGATAGCTTCCCTTGGAAGACTAACCTCCAAAAGATTCAACCATTACTTGAGAATGAGCAGCTACAAGAGGAGCAGTAGAGAGGGGGTAACAACATCTCGATATGTGACTTTGGCATGGGATATGTCAAAGAGGAGGGAAGCCACATGACATATGCTTTATATGATAGATCATCAACGCTGTCACTATGGAGGATAGATCCATATTGGAAATCCTAGCTATTGGTGGATTATTCCAAGGATATTTTTACATGCATGATACTAGATGACCAGCTATTAGAGGTGGGGTATTCAGTGAGAGATGAGATCATCTACTATCATGTTAGAATATTCTTATCTATAGCATCCAAGCTCAAGGAGAAATTACTACAAGCAACACATGAGGATTATCTCTTCAGCCACACTTATTCCATGAGGTCATAACATACTATCATGGAGGGGTTTATTTGGGAAGGCTTTTAGGAAGAGATATATTAGCATTTCAGGAGATGCATGGATTATGTGGAGATGGAGGAGATAAATAACTCTTTGATGGAGTTATCACAAAAACCTTTTTCCTCTATGGGAATGAGAGGGGATCTATCTATGGACCACTCCATTTGTGTAAGAAAAGCATATGGTAAGGATCATGTTTGTATGCATAATGATCTATATAATGAATATGTGCATTCCTTAACCATACATGTGCTGACCATTGCTCCAAGAGGAAGAATTCTTCCTTACAAACTTGGTCAACTTTGGGCCATAAACAATGTTAAGCATGGCCACTCCCTAGGATGATATAGGGAGATGATTTATCATTCGGGATGTGCTCCAAAGGCACCCAACATTTATCACCTTCTCATAGCATATGAGAATACTATGGCAGCAAGTAAGTGGTGGTGAAACCACTTACCATATCATTATCTGAGGCAGTTAGGAGATATAATGCGCTAGTTCCACATGTGGGACTATTATCCACCTCCATTATTGCATATGGCAACCTATGTGTATTTGGTTTTGATCCCATACATTGATGATGTTCTTATTCTTATTATGGGAATGGATGAAGGAAGGAAGGGAGGATTGATCATGCCCTTTGGGAGAGAGTTTCTCCATGTTTCTTTTGCTTCATGTTTCAAGTAGAACATTGGGAAAACCATGATTGCTTCATTGGGTCTTTTGCTTCCTTGTGGGATGAGTCATTTGCATTTCATGAGAACTTGGGAGGATAATTTCATGGAGGGATTGATTGGGAGGCACATGGTATATGAGGAGAGCTTATCACATGGAGGTGTCACCAAGGAAGGAGGAGAAGAGTTGCAACACTCACCTTTACAGTTGCTTGAGGACAAGCAACATTTGGGAGGGGAGGTCCGTAATATTCCCAATTAGCCATGAGCTAGTTAGAATATTAATTTTTGTTTTTGCTTCTTTGTTTGATGAATAAGAGGGTATGGAGACCCATAAATCTCCTTAATAGGAATGAAATCCCTCCTAATTTGAAAGGAGGTCATCTTAATAGCTTAATTAAGCATCCTTGTGTGTGAAAAGGGGCTTGAGCATGAAGAATGGGTCAAATTTGACCAAATAAACAACAATTTTATGGAGTGGACATTTATTGAGGGACAACGTAGTTTTGGAGGGAGATCTCATGGATGGCGATAGTGGCTTTAATGAGTGGGGCCAAGGGTGAGGAAGCTCACCACTTATATAAAGAAGAGGATGGAAGCCATATATCATTATGTTATGTTTTGGTATTTTAGATTTTATGATCTATTTAAACTTGTTTCTTTCTTCAACTGTTTAGCTAAGATTGCAGTGTTGTTTAGCACAGGGTGTTCCTGAGCGGGAATCCCACCTCTATCCTTGGGGGACTTATAGTTATGAAAAATCCTAGATCTGGATTCCTACTGCAACAAATCTAAATCACTTTTCCTATTATTTGATAATTATTTCATTACATTGAAATACATAAGTAATTACTGAAGCAGTCTACACAAATAATATTGTGGAATAAATCTAAGTGTTGAAACAATATGAACAAAACTCACTGAAAAACAACCACATTGACAAAGTTATTTTTGGACTAAGTCCCTTGAAAAACCCAACTTGGGAAAACTGGTGTAGCAGATCTGATGGGATCAGGTACCTATTCCGGACAGTGATCTTGTTCAGTGCCCGATAGTCAATACAGAGCCTCCACGTCCCATCCTTCTTCTGTACCAACATGATCGGGCTCCCACAGGGCGATGAACTTGGTCGGATGTGACCTTTCTGTAGTAGCTCCTGAATCTGCCTCTTGATTTCATCGTTCTCCAGAACAGAGAATCGATAGATTGTTCCATTGGGTAGTGGTGCACCTGGGATCAGATCAATCAGGTGCTTGACCTGACAGTGTAGAGGAACCCCTGTGGGTGAGGTTAAGATGTCCTCGTACTCCTCCACAACCTTGTCCATTTTTTGTTGTCATGCAGAGGAGCCCTCTCTGGAGGTCATGGCCACAGTATTCTTCTTGTCCTGGCGGTGGATCATCAGGAAAACGAATTTTCTGGTTTGGGCAATGAGCTTACTTCATTTTTTTGCAGTAACTAAAGAGATATCGGTAGGAGGTGGTACCTCTGGTATCCTGTACAACTTATTTCCAAAAGTAACAATAACAGTGCGAGGCCGAGACTCATACATAGCATGACACTTCCACAAGTATGGTTATCCTAATAATACATCAGAAACATCAATAAGAGAAACGTACCATAATACCTCATCCGTGAAGGGCTTGATGCTATAGGGAAGGCGGCACTGTTGGCTAACATGGATATCTCGTCCTTGGTGAAGCCACCCGATGTTATAGGGATGTGGGTGAGATGTGGTTGGCAAGCCTAACCGCTTCACGGTGTCTACTGAAATGAGGTTCTTTTGGCTCCCATTGTCGACAATGAACTATACCTGGGAGCCCTTTACCCACATCTGGGAGTGGAAGAGACGTTCCTCTTCCTCTGGATCTTCCGGTTCCTCCTTCTGGATCTTCTTAGTGGAAAAAGTGGCGTTGGGCTTCACATCAATAATATGTTTCCCTTTTTCATTCCCCTTATCAAGTTCTAATTCAGAGTTAGAGCATGCATCTGACTCAGAAGCCCTCATCTCAGCCACTAGCGACTGCTTGGCCTGACACTCACTTGTGTTGTGAGTGGAGCTCTTATGGAACTCATACCACTTTCCCGTGTCCTTCTTTGGCCTTACGGTGTTTTTCTTTGCTTGTGGCTTTGACAGGTTGCCTTTAGCCGCCATGCATTGGCTCTGTCCTTTGTTATGCGGTTTGGGAGCACCTTTCCCTTGCTTTTGATTCACAGATCCAAAGTCTCACTTCTTCTGTTTGAATTTATGCTCAATCTTGATAGCATACCGGTATGTCGTACCAAGCGAGGAGATGTCAAGGAACTCCATTTCCTCATGAATGTATATGTGCAGAGAACTTCGATACTTTAGCACTAGATGTTTCTCTGAATCTTTGATACCCAACTTTGTGCACAGGGTATGGAACAGATTCGTCATCTCATGCACATCTTGATCCCTTTTTTGTCATAGCATGGTCCATTGTATGTACTTGTCCTCATATCTCCCCACGGGATAGTACTGTTCCTTGATGGCATCTCGGAAATAATTCCAAGTTGGTATGGCCAAGAATAGAGAGGTTTTTTTCAGGTCCTTGTTCTCATAGTAGGTTTCCCACCAATCCTTGACATGGGGGGTAGATTTGAGGAGTGAAAAAATAATCTTCTCCCGATCGAAAAACTCATGAACCGAGAAATATCCTTCTAATAGATTCAACCATCTATCTATGGCATCTGCATCTATTTGACCCTAAAATATGGGAATTTCAAAATTTACTTGCACCTTAAAAGGATTCGCACCTCCAGAGTGGCTACTGGATGCAGATGTGCCGTTGGTGGGCAGCCATTGAAGGATCTGGGCAAAGTTATCCATCATCGCGTTCCTTTATTTTTTGAGGGCCTCCTCGAGCAATATTTTGATAGGATCTCCTACTCCCTCATCTTTCTTTTCATCCCCCATGGGCATCTGTCAGGGTTTGCGAGGCTGATCTTGCAAAGGTTCCACCAGATCGAGCCCTAACTCCTTATACCCCGACCTCGTTGGGGCCATGCAAAGAAGGTTCAAGAAAAAGTAGACCGCTTTGATACCACTGATCCGGATTTATGCAGGAACGCAACAGAATAAAAATATAACCATAAATACAAAGATGCAGTGGAAAAATCACTTCATTTAATTAATATCAAAGAACTAAAATTTGCTTACAGACAGAATGGGAATAAACTAGCTAGGGCGCTGGTAGCTATCTTTGGGAAGAGATGTGGCAGCTACAGCCCTCTAAATTGAGTTACAATGAGGCTAAAGGTCCTATTTATTATTTAGAAATAATGGAAAACCCTAAACATCCAAAACCCTAACCCTAGGAGATGAAGTTCCAAAACTATGGGCCCCGTTTGGGTAAATTTGTGTTTCAACTTCCCGGGGACGTAACTTTGGCATACGATCTTCGTTTGACATGAACCATACCTCGTTAGAAATATTTATCCGAGGACTACAGATTTTGAGTGAGCAACATCATGGACCAATGTTACTCCCAATTCTCTCAAAAAACGTCGTTCAAGGCCTCAAAACAGCTCCAGAAGTTCAGGACCCGAAAAACTGCTAAAAATAGTAAGTTGTGCCGAAATTGAAAAAATGAAAGAGACAATGGTGGGGCCCCAAGTGGAATAGGCGGGTGACCACCAATATCCACCTATATTAGCCTTTTCTGCTACACATCTATGTCCAAGTGCCCATGATTCTTGGCATGTGAAGCAAAGCTTCCTTATCCTCAAATCTATTCAAACATCATCACTCAGAGGTACTTTATTTTGGTTCTCCTTTGAAAAAGGAGCCTTCTCATTTTTCCCCTTTGATGGAAAAGTGGGCTTTTGCTGAAATGTTGCCTTTTATTTTGGCAAGGCATCTTGTAGATCTCTAGCCCTTTCAATGGAATCTTGTAGGGTAGTGGGTTTGGTAGAATTAACCAACCCCTGTAGAGGTTCTGCTAGCCCATCAATGAACATATAGACCCTCCTTGCTATAGATAAATCAGGAACCATAACAAAAAGTTTTAGAAATTCAGAAATATAAGTTTCTAGATTACCTGATTGTTTGAGATTTGTAGGCCCATGAAAGGTGCCTATGGATCTCTTCGATCAAACCTATCCACCAACCTCCTTTTGAACTTAGAATATGCAGTCACATTGGCATGACCCAATATAGAATGACCATGAAACCACCGATCTTGTGCCTCACCCTCAAGGTGCAGCACTGCTATCTTGATGGCCTCCATCTTAGGTACTTGGTTTAGCTGGAAGTAGATGTCTAGCTTCTCTACCCATGATTTGGCAGTGCATTTAGATGACCCATCAAAGTTGGGTAAGAAAAATATGCCCATATTCCGGTGTAGATCATGATTCTGTATGAATCCTCCACCTCTATTGTGATTTCAAGGTCTCCTATTGTTCTTGATCTGACAAAAATATTTATAACTCAAATGATCCTTGAATCTTTGAGATTGAGAATCATACTCCATGAAATAGTCTTCAAGAGTTTCTTGTTCTTAAAACCCTCCATTTCCCACTGCTGAGAATGTAGGCATTATAGAGCATTGGGAAACCTGCTACTTCAATATTTGATCACTCCAGTGATGAGAAATGTCGTAGCCTTCACCATGTAGAAACCCTTTAGGGGATTTCTTGTGTCTATCCATCCTCACCTCCTTTATTTCGCTAGCAATTTCTTGCATAGTTTGAAGAAGAAGCCTAGGAAACTCCTTGTCATCCTCTTCTCTTGATAAAGGGGTTTTCCCTTGTCTTCTTTATCATCTATATGTCATACTTCCGGTTTCTTATTCTGAGATACCTATTCTCTCTATCTGTGAGAGGATCTCCTTCTTCTCATGACATATTGGCTTAAGATGCACAAGCTGAGCCAAAATTATGCTCTGATACCACTGTAATATTCCCAAATGGGAAAAGAAAGAATATAATGCATAAACATGGAAATATTAGTGTATAATATCACATCAAAATATGAGACCAATATGGAGCCTTTCCATTAATCAAAACATCAAAAAAATAATTAAATACAATGAGGCACAAACCATACAAAATGAATCAATAAGCCTGCAATAGGTAAAACCCTCAAGAATGAGGTGTTGCTACTATATCAAAATGCCGGAAGACTGCTACAACGTATTCATAGAAGCAATACTACAGCAAATGAACATACAAAATATAAATGGCTGATATATGCCTCAAAGATAAAGTAAAATTAAGATCAAGGCTCTATACAACCTCCAACAAAGAACCCAACAGGGTTTTCAGAAATACACCAATATACAATAAATGAACCAACGCCATAGGGCTGAAGATTCACTGCAATAATATAGCTAGAAAGATGTGGCTGATCTAAAATGGCATATAATATAGCCTCCTCCAATTGACTTCCTAGATGAAAGGTTGATCTCTTCACTAGAAAACCTCCTCCCCAGATGGTGTACTGAAACCACCCCTGCAACTCCTCCCTAAAATAATGCAATCCAAGATAAAATTTGTGTTGTAGGAGAAAATGATAGTGTGGCCTAATGCCAAATTCTGAAATAAGGCTCAAGGGCCTTCCTCAATAGCCTCCCAATTGAAGGAAACCTTCCTCCACTGAAAAACAAAACAAAAATCACCCGAATGTATCCTCCACTGCTACACCTTGCAACTCAGTACATCTCTCAACAGAAACTACGTTGTAGAATAAATATGGAGCTTGGCTTGATGCCTGAATGTGGAAATATAGTGTGAATACTCCTCCTAAGTGGGCACTAGAAGTCCCCTAAGGATAAAGGTGGGATTCCTGCTTGGGAACACCCTGTGCTAAACAACACTGCAATCTTAGCTAAACAGCTTAAGAGAGCAACAAGTCTAAACAGACCATAAAATTTAAAATATCAAAACACAACATAATGATATATGGTTTCCATCCTCTTCCTTATATAAGTGGTGAGATTCCTCACTCTTGGCCCCACTCATTAAAGCCGCTATCTCCATGCATGAGATCTCCCTTCAAAATTGTGTTGTCCCTCAATAAATGTCCAATCCTCTATAACAATGTTGTTGATTTGGTAAAATTTGACCCAGCCTTCATGCTCTAGCCCCTTTTCACACACAAGGATGCTTAATTAAGCTGCTAATGTGACCTCCTTTCACATTAGGAGGGAGTTTATTCCTATTAAGGAGATTTATGGGTCTCCATACCCTCTTATTCATCAAACAAAGAAGAAAAAACAAAAATTAATATTCCAACTAGCTCATGGCTAATTGGGAATATTACAAGGAGTCTCCAGTTCTAGAAGAGTCATAATAGAAGGCCAAAAATATTCCTCTGGAGGAAGCACTGGGACTACGCAGTGCCTCATGTTAGGTTGTTCGATTTAGCTAGAAGGAGGGTCGATTCAGCTTCCAAACGCCCGAAAAATTACTAGGAGGTTGCAAGAATCACTTCGAGTGGTAGAAACAAGATAGACGTCACATCAAAGGCATTTCTTGGGTAGTAAATGTAGGGGTTGTGCATAAGAAACAAAAAAGGATGACGCAGAGGCTTCCAGGGCCAGGTTTGAGGCTTAGTTTGTTGCAGGATTGCTTGAGGAGGAGGGTAAATTCCCTCAAATATTTTTTCCAGTATTTTTTCCTTAGATAGAAATGCCATATTTGCAATATTTTACTATACTTAGAATTTATGTTGTTACATAAATAATAAAACCATCAATTGTTGCACCAGTTTTCCCATATTAGTTTTTTTTTTTCTAGGGATAATTTTCCAAAAATAACAGTGTCACAATTCTTGTGTGTGTGTTATAATTTCTCAGTTTCCAATATTTTATTTTCCGCAGTAATTTTATGGTGAAAATTGCAGTTGTGATTTTATTCATTTTTTGTTGTAGAAAATTAACTTCATAATTAAATCTACAGTTAGGAGAATAATTTCTAGTCACTGCAATAAATGAATTTTTCACAGGTTCTGCATATAGCTTTCCATTTGAATGAATCGTATTTTCCAAGACAGACATCATTGACCTTAAAGATATCAAACTTGAGAAAAGAAGAGGGACAATTTAACAATGTGTTGGTGTGTGTCACAAATCCCTTTCAAAGCTTCGCAATAGTTTTCTTTTGAGCCAAACAAGAGAAGTTTTCATGCATGGTATTATTGGAAAAAACGTGAAAGAAAATATAAGATAAAGAAATAAAGAAAAAAGAAAAAGAAATAAAACAAGTGTAAGACTGAAATGAAAAGCAGCATGCAAGATAGAAAACAAATCAAATGGAAATACTAGATGAGGACGAAAATGCAAGGTCAATGCAATGCAAAAGAGAAACTAAATGTAGCTACAACTAATCCTAATATAACTAGCTAGAAGGTCAGGGCTAAGTGAAGTGAAATTTCCAATGCAACCATTGAAGTTGTTCCCAACCTGCAAGCAGAATGATATGATAAATTAGTACTAGCATAAACCAATGTGAAAAAATACAAATATGATCGTGAATAATTTGCACAAGAAATTGAAGGTATTTCCTACTGGTAGAAAAATGTTCCATAACAACTAACTTTAACTAGTCTGCAATCTTACCTTTTCGATTAGAAAAACAATACAAACCTCGAAAGCTTCTCGGAATGCAACTTCATCTGTGTTCACATTCTTAGAAAACATCAAGAAATATTGAAACTTATTATTAATGGCATAGCTTACTAAGTAAGACATTTCCATCCAATCATGGAATCTAAAACAATATTTTTTAAAACTCCGAAACTCTTGGGAGAATGAACTTTCAATTAGCACATTCAAATCATGGGAAGAATCTTTCAAATAAAAGATAATCTAGTCTTGTCTATAAACCTTTTCAAGATAGTGAGGACCTGACATAACCTTCAGCAAAGGCTGAAGTGCCTCAATTGTTTGACAAGCATCTGAACAGTGAAATGATAAATCATATAGATCAATGGGTTCAACAAGATCAATCGATGTAAAACAAATATCATCAAATATACTATTAGGAAGATTATTATTTAAATGGAAATTGTTAGACTTAGTGTTATTATCAAATTGATGAATTTGCATATAATATTCTTGATTCTCAATCAGTTTCCTTTGCGTCCAATTCCATAACAGAACAGTAATATGAAATATTGGGGAATTAAAAACAATTGCTAGCATTTTGAATCTAGGAACCCAATCAAAATCATATGCTCGCAAAAATTAAGAGGGATATGTCAAATAAATCTAATATTTATATTAGAATGTGATTTTTGATCCACAAATATTTCATTCAATGAATGTTACTTAAAAGGATTGATTGTGCCAGAGAAAAATTGATTATATTTAAAACGTAGATAAGAAAAATAAGGATTTTATTGCTCACAAAAGAGTTTAACAGGGAAATATATTTCAGCCAATGATGATTTTTATCTTGATAATCAAAATATATAAAATATATGCACTCTAACAATGGGTTTATTACAAGGTATTTGTGTGAAGAAGAATTAACCAAACATGAATATTCTATCCAATTAGAAACTATATCCTGAGGATTAAGAGAATTAAATTTAAAACATTGAAAATACTTCAAGTGTGAGTTTACATCCAGTGAAATATAGTTGAGAAAAGAATTATGTGAGAATATTCTAGTCTGACTTAGTTCAGAGACCCCATCAGGGTTGCGAGAACCTGACATAACCATCAACGGGAGCTAAAGTGCCTCGACTCCCTGAAAAGTACTTGAACTTTCAAATGTTGAAAGATTGAATTTTGAGGATATAGTCATATCAACATTTGTTTTAAGACATTTGTCATCTATTTTTTTAGCAGATCATCTTTCATCATTTGGCAGTTGTTAGAATCAACAATTTCATTGGATGTCTCAACATCACCAAATAGATTACTCAAATTGTAAGAAATGTGTTAAATGATTACCAAATCATATTCTCCAAAATGGGAAACCTTATCACATTTTGTGAACTTCAAATTTAATTTATTAGAATGTGGATTATAAGAACATGATATATCAATTGATTCATTACAAACATCTATGCATAAGGGTTGGTGAGTTGAGGAATAAATTCATATGATAAACTCTTTTATAATCATATCAATTTCCAAATCAAAGCTTTTCAAATCCAAGAATTCTTGCAAAAACAAGAGATCATTCAATGTACTTAGGAACTCATCACCATAAATATCAGTGGAGTCATTGTTATCAGATTGATGGTTTCCCAAGGCTTCATTTTGGTTAAGGAATTCAATCCCACTTAACTAATCATCGAGATGTTGATATTCTTGATGAAAAATAATGTAGAAACATCATTTTCACATAGAGGAATTTGAAAAAGAGGAGAGAGATTAAAATTTTCTTCATCCTTTTTCTCCTATACATGTGAAATGTGACCACCTTATTCCCTATTACCATGTGAACCAAAAAATTGATAATCAAAAGTATCTGGAGAAATTATTAGTGGTGGAGATTGATTGAGCGAATCAAGGTACAAAGGGTCATGAGGTGTAAATGATAGAGGATGAAAGGTATCCCTCATATAATCAATACTTTCAATCATATCATATTCAATATTTGAATTACATATCAATATATATATCAATATCCACCCCATGATCCATGGATTTATTAGAACATTCAAATTTTTCCTAGATAAGATCTTGTCCATGGGAAGGAAATGAAGACGGGATAAGTGGATCAGCGATTTGATTCTCAAGTTTTCTAACTTCTTCATTGATATGAAGGACCAATTTATTTGGTAATGAGTGTTATCACTTGATAATAATTTGGATCACAGCCTAAAATTAGCAAAAATTACAAAGTGCTCAAAATTGCTTCGAACCTGAATGACTTGATAGAGTTCGTCGCCAGGATTCTGGCACAACTCATTTCATCAAAATCCGAGTTTGTATGAAAAAATTATCGTATGTTGTTCATTTTCAAAAATAGGAAAAAATGGAGCAGAACAGGTAAGTGATGATGTGGCAGGTACAGTCAGCATTGTAGGGAATATTCTCCAGATTGTAGCCAGTAACACTATGACAAGTGTCATCTTTAGGTTAAGTGAAGAGAGAAATTTTCCAATGACCTCCAATTCTTTCTAAGTTGGAATTTGAAACTTTTTTAGGAGTTGGAGTACAACCCAACCAAAGGGGGCCATGTGTCCTCTCTGGTGGGCCATCTCCTAACCCTGGGGTCGAATTTCAAAGTACATTAAGGTTTGGACATTAGTATGGTTTGCTAACCAAACTGGCGGATTTGACCAGATTTAGAAGGTCTGCTAACCAAACTGGTGAAGGGTTAAACTGGAAGCGTTGAAAATTTTGGAGACAAGGTTATTTAAATGATAGAGCAAAATTATTTGAGTGAGTTCGGGCTCGAACCCCTGACCTCACGCCCGCAATCTGCACGTCTTACCACTTCTTCTACACGGTGTTCCTTACTCCATATGCTCTCAGCGTTAATTTAAATTAATACTTCCCGATAGTTGGGGGTTGGAGGGGACCAGCCCCATCCCCATGTGGTCAGAGCCTGAAAATCAGGTGCTTATCCCAACGAACCAACAGAAGTTTAAACGAGGCTAATTAATGATTAAACGTGGTTAACCCACGATGACGCAATTAGCACTTAAAATGTTCTTACCACTAAACCTCACTTATCCGCCCATAAAATGTGTTTAACGCTAATTAAGCCCAGATATTAAGTTGGCGGAGTTTTATAGGAGTGTGCCAGATTCAGTGGAGTTCCACTTCTAGTGGACTTAACTAGCAGTCCACCAAATTTAGTGGTGGTTTACTAGGCCTGGAGTAAATGAGGCCTATCTTGAGCAATATTTGACCAAATTGAGCTTAGTAAAAGTTATTCTTAGCATTTTGGCATGCTGGGAATCCATTGGAATATGCTTCAGAGGCAGAGGAGCACTTCTTGATGGTTTTTTTCCCACTTGAATATTTTTGATGCCTAGGGCCATTGGGAGAGGAGGCCATGTCTAGAGAACCTGAAGTCAAAATGAAGAACCAGAAGAGGCTGCTCAGGGATTTTATGATGCTATGAATCCAATGGTAACTTCTGTTTTCTATTTTGAAAGATATTTAAGGTCAATAAGCAAGTATTTACAAGAAGGTTGTATGGATCAATCAGCCATTTGAAGCAGTTTTGGTAGTTGTCGATCAAGGAGGAGACCTTGTAGGGGTTGTTCTCATTTACAAAACTATTGTTGTAGTAGCTATGGTCAGCATGGTTCAGTTCTGGTTTTATTTCTTCATTCATTAATTTTATGAAGATATTTTATGTATGCTTCAGTGTGGAATTGGAGTGTATTGTGAGGGCTTTCTATCACTCATTCAGGAGGTGAAGATAATATTTGTAGGAGATTTTTTCATTGCTATTATATGTGAGATTTCGTTGTATGATAACATCATCTTGAAGGGGTGATAGCCACATAGTAAGGTAGTATAACGATTGTACCTTTTTTCACCAAATAGAAGAGTGGTCTAGTCATGTTGATAGGCCAAGGAGATGTAGCCCAAGTGGGGTGAACTCCTTCATCAAACTTCTTCTCTTATGGTTTGATGTATATGTATTTTTCAGCTGTTGATGTATGCATGTTATTTTTAAGACATTTTAATATTTAAATCCTGGAATAAACCTGCTCATTCTATATAAATCCATGCACATAAGAAACACATTTCGTATACGGATGAGGGAGCTTTTATAGAATTGACAATTTTTCCCTCATTTCAGATCAAGTTGGTATCAGAGCTTAGATTAGCTCATTGTAGCCAAGAATATCTAGGGTTAGCTATTGGTTGTTGAATTGTGCAAGGAATATTTAATAGTTTGAAAGTTTATATGTGAAGGAGAAGTTAGATTGAGAGCTTGGTTCTCAAATCACAATAAAGAAGTTTGTGAAGCTTTGTGAATTGTTTGTGAAGCTCTTTAATTCATTACATTGTGATGGAAACTTCATTAAGTGGTGATTTTAAACCATCCTCCTTTGAAAGACTCTTTTATAAAGAGATGAAGCAGGACTTATACATCATGAACGATATCGTGAAACTTTTGTATGAAGATGTAAGGGAGAACACTAAACTTCAAGAGCAGTTGGTTGCCATGAAGAAAGAGAAGCAAGAACTTATTCAAAATATGAATGAGATGGAGATTCATCTCCATGATGCCAAAGAATCCTTAGCCAAGCATGTTCTTGAAGAAAAGGTAAATAATTCAAGTTTGTCTTCAATTTCCTCTCAAGATAAATGTGTAGGTTCTTTTGAAAAACACACTAGAGGAATAGGGTCCAAATTGATGATCAAAATGGGATATGAAGGTAAAGGATTAGGAAAACATGCACAAGGAATATTTGAGCCAATTATAGTTGAAGAAAGGCCTAAGTATTTGGGTCTTGGCTATGGACAATTTTATGGATAAAGTTCTACAACATGATGAATGCACTTGAAACAGTTCCAAGAAGGAATTTTGTTGCAAGTTCAAAACCTCAAACATGTAAAGTTTGCAATCAAGATGAATGCAATTGTTTGAAACCCATGTTGTAGCAAGATGCTTGTAGACATGTAGCTTATCACGAAAAAGAGAGTTGTGACAACTATAAGGACATGAACATTGTTGTTGGTCTTCAAAAGAGAGTTGGAACCTCTTCAAGTTCATCTCCTCAAGAAGGTGAAGAAGATGGACATTCAAAGCAACATACAAGGTATAATTCTTCCTATAATAGTGTCATTTATGATTATGTTAAGCATGAAAAATCTACATGAATGAATGGGAGAAAAAAAATTTGTTCATATTGTGGTTTGTATAACCATCAAGTTTCAAGATGCTGGAAGAGAATGATAGCATACATGAAACAATCAAAGCAAAGGTGACTTGAACAGAAGATGCAAAAGATTTGCACTCATTTCCAGAAGAAGGTACATCTCATTACACAATGTTGGACACTGGATCCAACAACTCATCCAAAGAATTTGAAGCAAGTGGATAAAAAGACTAGCGAAAATGTAATAGGAGATTCCATCATCAATGTGAGTCAAGATGATTCACAAGAAGAGGATTTTCAGCAGGAAAAATCGCCATTAGAGTGGTTTGGTAATAAATTTCTTGATTTCTTGACAAAGTAAGGCATGCATTTCCTTTGTACATAGATTTAAATTTCAGCCTTATGTATGCATTACTTTTTTTTAAAAGTATGACAAGTTGCAGTAGATTATTACAACTTGTATGATGCAAGATTTCATGTGAATGTTGTTATATTGAATGCATTTCTATTTGTTGCAAATTCTCACCAAGATGGTGTAAAAGATGGGTATTTCACTCATTTATGTTGCAGAAATTTATCATTCAGTTTAGCTCTTATGATCACTCATATGTTTTGGGTTTATGTATTTATTTGTACTTGAAAGAGAGAGTTGAAAAGTGTACATATGCATGAGATTTTGTATATGTAAATAGAGAACTTGTGATAGGTTCATTGTAAATAGATACATGCATGAGTGTTGTCAATATGTATCATGGAATTTCGACTTGTGTCGATTGTACTACACATATGTTTGTCGACTTGTGTCGATTGTTACGCACACATTTCATATCGATTTATGTCGAATGTGTTTCATATTTCTTATCGACTTGTGTCAATTGTGTAGCACATGTTTCATATCGATTTATGTCGATTTTGTTGCACATTTCATGTAGAATTGTGTTGTTGATGTCGCATCCTTTTTGTCGACTATGTTTGTTGATTATTTTGATCGACTTATGTTTTAGTCAATTGTGAGTCGATATTGGATACACCAATGTGCAAGAAGATCGCCATGTACTTGATGTTATAGGAGGTGACACTCATTGCTTTGAAGGAGCAAAAAAAAACAAGGTGGTCGTTATTTTAATACTTGCATAATGTTTTATTTTCAAGATTGATTGTGTGTTCTTGTGACAAAAAGTCGCAGGAAGTTTGGTGTCCATTCAGTGAGAATTGGACAAGATGCAAAGAATTTTGCAGCCATTTCATAACAAGCTGGTTGTTTGTGTTGACGTCAAGAGTTCACTCATATGGAAAGCTTAATTTGGAAAAGAGGATTTCCAAGAAAAATCTTGTATGCATTTTTTGCAAGAGAGACTTGATTCTCAGTGGGAAGGCTAACAATTTTCCAAGAACATAGAGATCTATGTGGTACAGCCAAATATGTATCAGTCAATAGCAGTCAACAATGCTGAAGTAGTTCAACAATAACCAGAGTGAATGGCTGAGAGACATAGCCAGTTGCGATGCAAGGCATGTCAAGATGATTGTCAAAAAGACTTGTCAAGTAAAATAATTTGATATAACTTGAAAGCATAAGAGTATTGAAGCTCAAGAAGATAATTATCAGCTTTTGTGGGTCCAAAATCCTGTCAGTGGGAAGGTGTGATCAGAATTTGGATCAGGGCCTAAAATTAGCTAAAATCTCAACGTGCTCAAAATTGCTTCGAACATGAATGACCAAATAGATTTCATTGCCAGGATTCTAGCGCAACTCGTTTCATCAAAATTTGAGTTCATATGACTGAGTTATCGTCTGCTGTTCATTTTCCAAAAGAGGCAAAAATGGAGCGTAACAAGTACTATTACAGGTCTATTTAGGCACCATTCCCAATGACCTAGTTAACCATACATCATCCCTAGAACCAATGAATAGGGTCTATCATCCCCTATCATTTCAGTTGCTACATGCCCTAAGACAAAGAACAAGGAAAAATCATCTATGACTTTCATTTGCAAAGGTTTCCAAGATTTGGAGTTTATAATATATCACATGAGAGCTCACCAACGCTGCCTCTAAAGGGACTAAGTGTGTTTCATATGCAGGTAACCCCACTCAAGGGTGCTTTGCAAAGCACTTCTCGACACTCATGGGTGTGTTGGTCACATTGGGAGCGAAATTCTCATTGTTCTAGAATCTCCACTTGACGAGTGCCTTATAGAAGAGTTCACATGTGTCAAACTTTGAATCCATGTGTTCATTTGATACCTCTGAGACTGGGAACATGTCTTGCATATTATTAGAAATTCATTGATTTTAAGATTACCTTCAACTCCTCTATAAATTGAGCACAGATCTTAGTGCTTGGTAAGGAAGAATTTGAGTACAGAAATGTTGGTGGAATTTCAATTGAGGAGTTGATTTATGTAACATGCTGCTGGAGAGATGTGCATTGTGATGAGGTTGGGATGCTACTGGAGATGGTGACACTAAATCAATCACTGGGTTGTAACCTCCCCTTCTATCCATTAATAAAGATTTTTTCTTACTTTCCCACATATGTATTTGTATAAGCTCATGTATTTCATATTATGAATTCTTAGCTGATGTATATGGTTTATGTTTTATTGATTTAACTAATTAACTTGAATAGACATCTGTATTATTGCTATCTTTTGTTGTTTAGCGTTCATTATTGCAGGAAATATTTTCAGACATCTAGCTTGGATTTGAAGATACAATAAGAGTGACAGAAGGAGAATAGGAAGCGCTTGGACTCCAAGTAAGTTATTTGATATGTTATGTGTGTCTATTTACAGTTAGGAAAATAAGTTTCAAATTCCTTAACCTGTTGTTCTAGATGAGCACTACATCTAGGGAAGAATTTTTTATCCGTAATCCATAACTCCGCATAAAATATTGGTGACTCCACTCGGGAATTTACCCTTCATCCTTAGTGTATTTGCCTCTAATTTTCACTGTTTATTCACCCAGTAGCATTTACTCATAAATATTAGGCTTTTTGAAATCCAAATTTGCATTAGAAGTGTGTTAAATAGTTGTATTTTTCCTTATACACTGTGCCCAACGCACTGTTGAACAGGACAATGATTTTCATAGCATTGTCTCCCATTCAGGCCTGCGTTGCAATACACTGTCTCTCCTTAGAGACTGTGTTGCCTCCTGAAACCATCGAAATTCCATTGAATTTGTCAATGCATTTTTTTTTCAGTTTGTTTTCTGTTGTGTTTTAGAGAGCCTAATATCTCAGATTGACCAGTGACCTTACTTACTCCTTCCTCCTTTGAAAGAAAATTTTGTTCAATGTTTATTTAAAGCATTTTTTTTTTATCATTGATGAATTAATTTCAAAGTATTTTCATTGTTGCATTAGATCCTTTTTTTTTGAAAAAGGAAATTGTCGTTAAATTCTTCGTTTCCTTATAGGAGAAATTGTTGTTAAATTCCTCATTTTTCCTTCAAAACAGGAATTGTTGTTTACATTCTTCATTTCTTTAAAGTAATAGGCATTTGTTTTTATTGATTTGGTGCACTTATTTTCTTTTCTACATTTATAACATTAAAGGAACTGAAAAGAAACACCTTCATTTTCATGTAGTCACGATTTTTTGTTTTGCAAAAGGAACAATTAGGAAAGCTGCATTTTAGTTTGTGTTCTTTGATTTGTTTGCTCTCAAATTGATTGCTCTTTCCCTCTAGTAGCTAGGATTTTCATTGAAAAACTAAAAGTGAAAGATTTATTATCATTTTAGTTTTCATTTTAGGAATTTCTAATATATCATCGCGGTGAACCTTGAAAGGAAAATTGATAAACAAGATCCACTTAAAATTTATCTCAATTTACCTAAAAAATCATTGGAACCATAATGATAACATTTAGAAGGTCTAGGCTAGAGATGTGTTCTAGTGTCATAAAACATAGCAGCTGTTGTTAATTTGTCTGTGATACATTCCGAGTGTGATACCTCACTCCATGTACATAAGTATGTCATAGCTCTTCCATGTACTTTCGGGTATATTGGGTGTTGTTACAGTACGAAAAGTATAAAGGGGTGCTCTCACTGTGCGGTTTCGCATCAGACAACGCTAATACGGACTTGGGCCTCCACCTACCTTTGGGTATATTTGGGAGGGAAAATTTAGGTTGCTATCCATCCATAGTGAACCGAGTCGGTCGCCTTGTAAATTGTGATAAACCGAACACAGCATTCGGGGAGACTGCCTGCCCATACTTCTTGGTTCGCCAGGAGGTATTCTGCAGTTCACTGTTTCTTGGTAAACCTTTGGCCTAGCATTACACTTTTATTTTTTTATTTGTTTTTGGTTAAAATAAATCAGTAATCGTGGAAGAAAAAATTCCATTTCCCCCGTCGTTCACATATATTAGCATTGAAACCACCTTTACCACTAGAAGTTACTCCTGGACGGCGAAGGCGAAAACACTCTACCGAATCAAGTACTATTCGTACCTCTGGTGAAGCATCATCTTCCCATATACCAGAGTTAGCTCAAGTTGTTTCTACACATCCTGGTTCATCTATTGTTGTCGAGACGAAGTCCTCACAGCTACACGTGGTCACAATCCATCTAATCAGTGAGACCATACCTCCTGGACCCGACGTTGTTCAACCAAAATTTGATCCAGATCCCGTCTCTTTTTTTCCAGAACATCTGAATCCCAAAGTCGAACAACCGGAAGTTGTTCCTCCATTGGTCATCCCACAAATTTCTATAGCCATTGAATCTCCTATTTCACATAGTCAACATCTTGAAATATACTTTGGTCCTGATGGCGAAATACTTCCACCTGGTTTAATTGTGATTGAAGAAATTCCACGAGACAAGACACGTTTAACTCCAACCCATTTTGGGGAGGACCTATACCTATACGATTATTTTCCTCAATCACCAACATATGCTTTTGTTGATCCTGTTCCTATTCAAAATCTCATTGATTCAAAAGGGTATACATTTGGTCAAGTAACAATTCCTGAACCAACATCTTCGGTTGGGCCATCTGTTCCAATTACATCAACACCTGCCCATGCTACCCCGTCGATGTTTATAACTTCACTAGAGTCATATTTTCATGGTGGCCCTATGGTCCCATTAGGTTATAAATATTTATCTGGAATTTTCTCTAGTGCATATTCAAATCCATGGACTTTACCAATGTCATCATCTAGTATTCTAACTAATAAACCTATAGTAAGTATCGAACGACTTGATTCTTTATACACATCTTCAGGGCAATATCAAGTCGGTCCTTCTGGGTCTATTCCATCAAGTTCCATATCAACTAGACTCCCAGCATTTGGAGAGAAATATTTTCCATCTTATTATCCTCCTCATGCTGGGGGGAAACCTTTGGTCACCCACTATGATAGTACTTCGTCACTTTTTGGTCAACCTAATGTCGAAATGAATGTTTGTCAATGGCAGCCCACTCTACCTATCTAACCACAAATGGTTGCACATTCGTATCAACAAGTTCAACCTGTTACACCCACATCACTTCCACTTGTTAATACATATTTACCACTGTTACAGAATCAAAATTTTGTACAACAACCTTTTCAGGCGGGTCCTTCAACTCAATTCCCTCAAATATTGGGTCCACAGACTCCAAATCATTTGGTTAATTTACAACAAACTGTATCTGGAATCATTTATTCACAAGCTGGTTTACCATTTTATGGGATGTCACAGGCACAACCTATTTATACATATCCTCAACTGAATCCAAGTTATCCTAATTTGGGTTATAACATTGGTGGACAGACCCCTTGGCAGCCTCAGGCACAAATACCTCAGACTTCATTTCAACAAGTATCATATTCAGGTTTTGGTCAACAGAATCCTCAAGCGTTTGCTTTTCAAAACAACCCCTATCTGGGTTACTAGCAGTAGATTCCTTATGTTGGTGCTCAAAGGCTTGTTTCTCAAGAAATTCCATCATACCCTGGCTATGCTGAACCTAACCTTAATAGAAAATTGCCCTTTGATGCAAATTTAGAGTTACCAAATTTAAATCGGCTAACCAATGATCCAATCAACTATGCTCCTTGGTGGCCGATGACACCTCACAAATTACCCTCGGATATTCCTACGTTAAATGGAAACCTGGGGAAGAACCGTAGACTCATGTCATGACTTATCATTTATGGTGTTCATCAAATTCCCTAAATGAATATTCTATTCGACTACGTCTTTTCTAGCGTACACTCACAGGTCCGACTACAAAATGGTATATTGAGTTACCTAGAGCTTCTTTTGATAATTTTATTGCCTTAGCTACTATCTTTCTAACTCATTTCCAGTTACCCATAAAATATGAATCTGGAACATAACTCTTGACTAATTTCAAAGAGACTAATGCTAATCACATTTCTGATCATATTCATGAGTGGCGTCATCGACGTAGAATGGTTAAGACATTTGTTATGGATTAGATCTTTGCTAAGTGGTTCATAAATTCCCTGTTACCATTTATAAATGGGGATGTGGCTAAGGGTGGCATCATCACAAAATAGAAAGTTATCTCTCGTGCCCAATATTTAGACTTGATTTATACTCAGTCTGGCATGCTCTATGAAAAAATTCCTAACAAGATCTAATTTTACTGTTCCTCCTCAATTGAAGGACTCTCATTCTGTAGACGGTTTGATTGGTACTACAAACACACATCATACTACTGCATCTGATCATGCACCTTCTTCTGAAATTAATGTCATTTCGTTTGACATGGGCAAAAGTGACAAGCAACCCGCAAGTAAGAAAAAAGGGAAATCTAAGAAAAATAAAAATTCTAACCCACAGGAAATATCCTCTAATCAATCATCTGGACCTAGGAAACCTCGTTATCCATGCATAATCTGAAATGAGGAACACTTTGTTCAGGATTGTCCTCACCACGCTGAAGTCTCAAAAATCATTAAGACTTCCAATGCGTCGGCTGTGTTGATAGATCCGTTTCTGAATCCGGACACAAATTTGGTTGCTACGGATCCAACTTCTAGTTCCCAAGTCCTTATGTTATTTTTCAAAAAACCTTCAAAAAATATTTTGGTGTCAACGTGTAATAAAGATTATGGTAGTCGGGCCACTGATCAACTTACTACCTCGACTACGAATTCGTCTACGGAATCTGTACCACCTACTGCTATTCCTGAATTGAAAATTAAGCCACCAAAGGGAGTAATTCACAAATTGACATATAATCCTCGATCAAGAGCTACTCAAAGTTATAATATAGTTGAATATTTGGCTCAATCCCCTTCAACTATGTCTGCTCTTGAGGTATTACAAAATTATCCTTCCCAAAAATAGGCTTTATTGTCGACTAATTGATCCGACTACCAACAGAATTGGAATTCTCCATACAAGTAAATGTTCTCAATCAACTTTTTCATCGTACTATTATTGATGATGGAGCATCTACAATAATTATGTCTCTAAATTGTTGGAAGTCACTTGGCTCACCGCGTTTATCACAATCATCAACGACATTGAAGGATTTCGATTGACGTACATATAAACCTTGTCGTATTATTAATAACCTGCATGTTGAACTAGGGGGAAAAACAGTGAATGTTGATGTCGAGGTTTTTGATGGACCCGTTGACTATAATATTCTACTTGGAAGGCCATGGGTATATGCTAAGACTAAAATTTTTTCAACATATTTTAGAATCAATTCCTTTCCATATAAAGGTACTAGCACAGTCATTAATCAACTATCATTCTTTGCCTTCGCTTCTTAGGTAACTGGAAATGTTTCGTTTGTTCACGCACCCCAACTAGCACTTCAGAACATTGGCGTAGGACTCTTAAAGGATTCCACTCTCATGGGTACCTTTACATTACCGATGCCTATGACGTCCGCATAAATTGTAAGTATAGTTACCTGCTACATGATCTCTTCCACTCCATCTGGCTTATGGGGGAGTATGGATGATTCTGAAATTGTTATGTTGGATGAGTTTTTGCCACCCAGCCATATTAAACTGGCATAGCAATCAATCTATCTGGCTTGGGCAGCGAATCCAAAATTAGCGTCGCCGATTGTTTGGGTTGATCATTCCTTAGACTTTGGTACTCCATCTGATCCATTTTCCTCAATTTTCTTGACATATGAGAATATTTTGGAAGTCATGATGTTAGAAGGAGAGCCATGGGAAGATTATCATCATCGTTCCCATCTTCCTAATTATGAAGAAAATTATCTTAGTGAACTATATCACCCATCAATCAAAAATTTCTTTTCGAATTATTTACCAATTAATGCAATCAATTCCAAGCAAAATCTATCAAATATTGAAGAAACCATTTCTATCGATATTTCAACCAAACCTGGCATTGTAGAAAATATTCATGTCGATGTGTCTTGTTCTCCATCAGAACGTGAAACATATCATTCTCTATTTCATGAATTTCATGATGTATTTTCTTGGTCTTATGAAAAAATTCCAGGCATAGATACTACTATTGTTGAATACACTATTAATATGTATCCTGATGTCAAACTGATGCGTCAACGGCTTCGTCCTGTTCATCCAAAGAAAGTTGTTGCCATCAAAGAAGAAGTTGAAAACATTTTGCATTTTGGTTTCATTTACCCTGTTCTGCTCACTGAGTGGGTTTCCAACATTGTTCTTGTCATGAAAAAACAAGGAACCATTAGAGTGTGTGTCTATTATCGGGATGTCAACATTGCTTGTCCAAAAGACAACTATCCTACTCCCTTTATTGACCAGATTATTAATGATTGTGATGGATGTGAAATATTTTTGTTCATGGATGGATTTTTTGGATACAATCAAATCAATATCCACCCAGAGGATCAACATAAGACAACATTCATATGTCCCTGGGACAAATTCACTTATAGAAAACTACCTTTTCGTTTAAAGAACACTGGGGAAACTTTCAGAGAGAAATGGATTATTATTTCAATGACATCAAGCGCATTGTTCAACCTTATCTAGATGATTTACCAGCGCATTCACGAAATCTGACTAATCACACGATGCATTTGAGAGCCATTTTCTTACACTACCGACACTACAAAATACGCCTCAATCCACACAAATGTGTGTTTTGTGTTGGTTTTGGTCATTTGCTTGGATGCGTAGTCTCAAAAGAAGGAATTCGAATCGACCCATTAAAGGTTCAAGCTATTCTTGATTTTCCTGCACCATCAAATTTACTTTAGATACAGAAACTTCAAGGAAAGGCTAACTTCCTAAGAAGGTTCATGCAAAACTACGGTGAAATGGCTAAAGGATTTACTCGAATTTTGAAAAAGGGGGTTCCCTTCCATTGGGACCAAGTTACGCAAGCTTCTTTTGATGTTTTCAAGAATACTCTTGTCCGAGTGTCATTAATGTATCCCCCTAATTATCAAAATGATTATTTCCTATATATCGTCGTGGTTGAAACAACCATTGCTATGTTTTTGGTCCAAGTAGAAGATGGAATTGAACATCCGATTTATTATTTGAGTCGTGATCTCAATGATACAGAAGTTAAGTATTCCTACGTATAAAGCTTGCCTTGGCAGCTGTTCAAGCTGTCCAAATATTTTTCCACTATATCCTGCTCCAAAATACCACTATCATTTCGGATTGAAACCCCATGAATTATATATTATCACATCAATTGCTGGGGGGAAATATTCAAAATGGATTGTAATTTTGCAGGAATTTGATTTGGATTCATCAAATCTAAGTCAAATAAGTCTTTAGTTTTGGTTGAGCTTCTCTGTTTCTGATCGGATGATCTGATCCTTGGTATGGAGATTTCATCACTTATCTCCAAACTCAAAATTTTCGACCTGATACCTTTCGCTCTGAATAGTGATGTATTCGATACCAAGCCAAATATTATCTGATCGTCGGCGATACACTTTATCGTCGGCGTGTCGATACCATTTTAAGGAGCTGCCTCACTCATGAGGAGGCCGAAAAGGTTTTAAATGATTGTCATTCTAGGGCTTGTGGTGTAAATTTAGTTGGTTATGCTACTGCGCAGAAGATACTTCGCACCGATTACTTTTGGCCTACTATATTTCGTTAGTGCATCCTCACGGTCAGAAGTTGTCATGCATGCCAAATTTTTTATCGTAAAATAAACCGCCAGCGCCAATGCATCATGTTGTCTCTGTGGGACCATTTTCAAAATGGGGTATTGACTTCGTGACCTGTAACCTTCCTTTGTCTGGGGGGCATGGTTATATTATTGTCGCAGTCGACTACTTTACCAAATGGGCCGAAGTGATGCCTACATTCAACAACATAGGACAGACAGTTGCATTGTTTTTCTTTAATCATTTTATTGCACGGTTTGGGGTCGTGCAGGCTATAGTTACAGATCATGGGAAGAATTTTCACAATCACATGATGACTGAATTGATTGCCAAGTTAGGATTTTCACATGATAATTCTACTCCTTATTATCCACAATCAAATCGTCAAGTTGAGGCTATCAGTAAGATTATTAAACGTATGCTTCAACGAATGATAGGATTTCGTAAAAGAAACTGGAATTTGATCATGTATTCTGCCTTGTGGGCATACCGAACCTCGGTGAGAAATGTAACTGGATTTACTCCCTTTCAATTGGTGTATGGTCTAGAAGCTATCTTGCCAATCCAATGTGAAATATCGTCGTTAAAACTCACAATTGACTTGTTACCTGACACCTCAGAAGAAGAAGCATGTCTTTTTAACCTCATCCATCTTGATGAAATGCATTGTGAAGCCCAATTGGCCAACGAAGCGCATAAGAGACATATAAAGGCGCAATATGACAAAAATGTCCAACCTCGCATTTTCTAAGAGGGCAACTTGGTCCTTATTTATGATCAAGAAGCTGATGTAATAGGTACAGGGAAATTTGAGCCATTATGGCATGGCCTCTATATTGTCAAAAGAGTTATTGCTAAGGGTGCCTATGAGTTAGTTGATTACGATGGAATTCCGTTGGCGCAACCCAGAAATGGGTTGTATTTGAAATGTTACTATGCTTAATCATGAGTGTAGTGATTTTTGTATTATATTGTATATATATGCTATTGATTGGCATTCACTATCTTAGTTTGTTTTTATAGTTTTCTTGACATTATTAATCCACTTTACATTTCATCGTAGATGTCTGAATCTTCGGAACCATTTTTTGGATATGTTGTTGGTGCTAGTCATAGTACACAGAATCTATCCTCTGTAGCATGGGCCATTTTCACTCTGAACGGAGAGTTAGTGATTTTTCAAGGGATTTGTATTAGTATATCAACGAACAATATCGCTGAGTATAGCACATTGATCGAACTTCTCTCTGATGCCATTCATTTGGTATTAACCGCATCATCATAAGGTTAGACTCACAACTTGTGGTATTACAACTTGCTAGTGTTTATACTGTTAGAAATCCAACACTTAATCATTTGTTCCTAAGAGTTCGACTTTTGGAAAGACACTTTGATTTTATTCAATATCAACACATTTCCGGAAATTTGAACACATTGACTGATTCTTTAGCTAATCAAGTTCTAGACATACATTTGCAACATATGTAAATAAAACATTCACATCATATAATAGGATTGCAGAATAAATGTACAAAAACACTAAAATCGAATAGATAGATAGTTATAGATTTTTTCAAAAATTTGTGCCCAAGACACATTGTTCATCTCACCTCAAAATGTATGCAAAATGTCAAAAGTAAACTAGTGGTGCTCGTGATAACATGCTATAGATCTAGCTATCCTACGTAGTAACTGCATCAAATAGTTAGGAACACCTACAGTGTGACGCTGCAGTCGCATGGGTAACTCTTTGATCTGGCAATCTGGAATCCCGGAGGTCAACCCCTCTATGTGCTACCGAAGCTCAGACAGAGTCTCAGTCATATCAAGATCCTGAAGGACTACTCTCCCAACAGCCCTCTCTGTTGGCACATCTGCTTCACACTCTGGTTCCTCCATCGGTTGAACTCGACCAACATATGCATTACATCAAACATTTAGTTTAGTCTTGGGAAAACATCAAAAATACAAAAAAATTGTATAAACCTTAGGAAAATCAAAAACATGGTCAAAACATTCTTACCTATTGCACCCCACTGAGCACCTTCTGGTAAAGCTAAATCTGTATCTCCCCGGAAATCAATGCCTGGATATGCATACTCATCAATGGCGACAATCTGTCGCCTAAACTAGGCAAAGAAAGTAGTCGAGAAAAGAATGGTCGATTGGCCTGCATGCCTGCCTATTAGTTCTACCCATCTCTGCATCCACAGATCTCTAGTATTAGACACATCCAGTGTTACATGTTGTGGTTGCATCAGTGGAATTCATTCCAAAGAAAATGATATGAGGATTGAACCATAACTGAAGTTCTTCTTCCTTCCTCCCTTTTCTTTGTTCAGTTGTTCTTTTATCTGATAAAGTACAGCTTCAGACCAGTTGAATATTGTTGGCTCCATGCACTCTAGCGCGTACTTCATATACGATCTATTAGCTCCATGTAGTGTAACAGTGCCAGCAAGTTTTGCAATCGTGAAAAGGATAGTTCTCAACGGAAAATCTCTAACATCCTGGATGTTTATTTTTCCATCTTTTCTGGGCTCTGCCCCTGGATAGAAATGTTGCAAGACATAATCTCTCACAGTCGCTCCTCCAAGAATAGACCCTGAGAGTGAAATAGGTAAGACTCTCCTCGATAAACTTGTGAGAAAGTATACATCCTCTACTGTTAGGGGAACCACTTGGTTCTTAATATGAAATTCCTCGATAGTTGGATCCCATGCTCGAACAAAGAACTCCAAGAGTTATATTTGTTTCCTCATCCCTGACAATCAGATGTACTTTAATAGTCCACAATCCCTTAGGCTCTTACTGTGCCCGGATCATTTAGGGAAATCATATCCTGTTCTTCATGCTCACTTTCCCTCCATGTAATCGTCATTATAATCCGATGAAAACCTGAAATACAACCATAAGAACCATTAGATTCCATTCAATGCAAACAATTTGGAAAATTTTGGGTGTAATGCAAAAAAACAAAAATGAATATTGCGCCTAATGCAACATAGGACAAGAGACAGTGTGCTATGTATGCAGGTATCTTTCATTTTAGCTACTATGCAATGCACTTTTCGATGTCCAAGGATGAGTTTCCCTCTTTAGGAGCAGAATTTACCCTAGGGGCCCCAAAACCCTAAAAATTTGGACTAAAAGTAAATGAAATGATTATTGAAGGAAAGAGAGGGTTCATATCACTAACCTGGATCAAATGGCAACAAAATCCATCCAAAGAAACGATCATAATCAACAGCTGAAGTTCAGGGGAAAAATCAGGTTCAGAGCTCCAAAATGAAAATGATACCTATGGAATGGTAAAAATGAATAGTAAAACTCTTTTTAATAGTCATTTATTGTTTGAAAATCATATTTATTGCTATTATTATGGTTTTATTATGTTTTTATCATGAAATAGGTATTTTTAATCCATTTGGTGTTGTTCTGAACAGATCTTACAATTGATGAATAGTTTATTCATGCAGATTTATTCCAAGAATGATTTGACCACAAAGCACACTTTTTCTCCTTATTTTTCGAGATTTGTTAAAAACAAAAAAGGATTTGAAACACACTTTTATCTTTTTTTCGAGCTTCAATAACAGTGAAAAAGGAACCCCTGGAGTCTTCTTTCAGCTCTTTTCAGACTCCGATAATGTGAATAGATTGCTGAGCACTTGTCTAGACAGCGTTGACTTTTTATGGGTTGACTTTGAGTTGATCGTGTAGCTGTTTTGAGGGCTGTTGTGACACATGCTGGGTTGGATGACAAAGGAGTATTTGCTGGTTGAAGCATCCTGTTGACCACCGTACCACACCATCACTTTTATTTGTTTCTGACTTGTCTTCTATAGATCCTCTGATATGTTCTATCATCATTTTACTTGATTGTTAATGTGATTGCTGTAGTGAAAAGTAAATTTGCATCAAGCATAGAACTTCTACATAAATTTACATGGTATCGGAGCTGAGGTGAAGACAAGCCCTATTTTTTGCAATCACCAAAGAGGAAAATGGGTTCCACAAACTATGGCTTCAAGGAGGATGACAAATTTACTGGGAAGGATGACTTTCATGCTTGGAAGATGATATTGGATCTCAAATTGGAGGACCAAGATGTCATGGACTATGTGCAGGGTAAAATCCAAGAACCTCCATCCACTACTACTGTTGCTGCCAAAACAAAGTACAAGAAGGGGGAGATCAAAGCAAAGTTGATGATCATGGAATCCATTCATAAAAGTTTGGTGGCCTACATCTCTGAGTTGGGCACATTCAAAGAGATGTATGATAAATTGATCCTTATGTTCAAGGCCAACAATGTGAATTAAGTACTATTCTTCAAGAATCAATTGAATAATCTAAAGAAAGCTAGGGATGAGTCTGTTCAATCATACTTTCTAAAGATGATTTAAATCAGGAACAATCTGTTGTCTATTAGGGAGACAATAGCTGATCGAGAGATGGTGCTCACCGCACTTGGAGGGCTCTCATCTGAATGGCATGTGTTCAACACTACCATTCTAAATAATAATGTGATACTTGACTTTGACGAAGTACTGTCAAGATGCGTTCAAGAAGAATCAAGAATGAAGGAGTATGGAAATGAAGGAAATGTTGCATACGCTGCTCCTTCTAGAAAGAGAACTCTGGTGGTTCAAAGAACAAGGGAAAATCAGGGGACCAAGGGAAGAAGGGAAAGTGCTTCACTTGTCATAGGCCTGGTCACTATGCTAGAGAATGTACTTTCAAAAAGGATTATCCCGATGGTGATGATAACAACAACAACTAGAGGAATGGAAATCAAAGGAATAATAGGTTCAAGGGAAAAAGGAAGGCTCCCTCTGGCGGAAATGATCAACCTTTCAAAAGGTCAATAAATTCCAGATATGAGGAATCAAATGTTTTTAATGAAAAAAGAAATGAATTCATTCTTGTATCTGCCCTCTCTGCTGCATCTCCACCCAACACTATGGATGTCTAGTTGATAGATAGTGGTGCCTCAAGGCACATCATTGGGTTCAAGGAAGCACTTACTAATATGGTTGAGAAGGATACTAATCTACAAATTATCCTTGGAGATAATGCCACATATCCCGTGAAAGGGACAGGGACTGTGACCCTCCACTTGTCTCAAGGTCAAGTCCTCCGCCTGCAAGATGTACTATATGTACCTAATTTGAAGAAGAACCTTGTGTCTATTTCGGCCATGGAAGACAAAGGTTTCAATGTGGCATTCATTGATGGAAGGTGCGCATGTGGAAGAAGAGTTTCAAGGAAGCTATCATGATTGGGTTTAGAGTTGGTACACTCTACCAGGGTGGAGGAAGTCCACTAGGAGCAATGACATGTGATACTATTCGACAAACTGAACTATGGCACCAGAGGTTTGAACAACTTCACTACAAGGCCCTTCCCGAAGCAAGAAAGGTGGTGACGGGGATGCCTGAGTTCTCAAATAATCATGAAGGTGTATGTCAGGGTTGTGCCGAAGGAAAGCATACAAGGGGACCTTTCCCCTCAAGTGTCACAAATACATATGATGTCTTGCAATTAGTACATTCTAATCTGTCTGGTATGCTACCCATGACATCCTTGGGAGGATGTTCTTATTATATAGAAAAAAGAGTTCCAGAAATTTTGCAGAGGAGCTAGCATCAAGAGGGAGACCACAATGTCTATGGGCTATAGTGAAACTTCGAAGGCCTATAAAGTATATGTGCCTGTTCAAATGGAAGTGGAGATATGCCACGATGTTACCTTTGACAAAGATGCTTCCCTAAGGAAAGTATTCAATCTTCTGAGATCTGACGAAGGTCATGAAGCAAGGCCTGGAAATCAAGAAGAACCGAAGGATGAGACAATGCCCAATGCTGAAGGACCAATGGACCCGATTGATCCACCTCCTTCAATAGGGAAGAGACCATCATGGCTCAGGGACACTCTTGAGGATGCTAAGGGACATATGGCCCCAAAGGGGTACATTCGTGAAAGCAAGAAGCTAAGTAGATACCAAGGGTATCCAGCAGCCATGAGTACTATTGTACAATCTAAGCCTGGATCTTTTGAGGAAGCCGTAAAGCATCAAGTCTGGAAGGATGCTATGCACAAAGAATATGAGTCCATAATGAAAAATGATGTCTGGGATGTGGTTCCAAGATCAAGAAACAAAGCAGGTGTCACCTCGAAATGGTTGAAGATCAAGCATGGATCTGATGGAAGTGTTGAAAAGTTCAAGGCAAGATTCGTTGCCCGTGGCTTCTCTCAAAATGAAGGTATATACTATGATGATATATTTTCACCTGTGGACAGATATACCATCATCCAATCTATCATAGCCTTTGTTGCTACGCAAGGATGGAGTCTTCATTAGATGGATGTGGAGACCGCATTTCTGCATGGTGTGATAAAGGAAGAGGTGTATGTGGAGAAACCTCTGGGATTCAAAGTCCAGGATCAGGACACCCATGTTTGCAGGTTGAAGAAAGCCCTCTATGGGTTGAAGCAAGCACTCGTAGCTTGGTACGAGAGGATATATAGCTACCTGATGAAGCCAGGCTTCACTCGTAGTAATGCTAATCCGAACCTTTACTTCAAGGTTGATATAGAGAAGCCTCTCATTCTGGTGTTGTATGTGGACGACCTCTTCCTGACAGGTGTTGTCCCTCTCATTCATCAATGCAAGAGGGAGCTCGCTGCTGAGTTCGAGATGAATGACCTAGGACTGATGCACTACTTCCTAGGCCTGGAGTTCTGGTAGAGACTTGGCGATATTTTCCTTTCTCAAGGAAAATACATTGTGAAGCTTCTAGAAAGATTTATGTAATATTCCTAATTAGCGAGAACTAATTGGAATATTTTATTTTGTTCAGTTTTTCCATCTATAGTTTATAAATAAATAAAAAGTGAGTGGAGAGGGTCTAACTCACATAAGTGGAATAAAACACCCTCCTATTAGCACAACGTTGTGACTTAAGGGGGAGCCAAGGGGGGCCAAGAACCACGTAGAGAGGGGGCCCACGTAGTCTCTAGAAGCTACTGTGCATGAGAGGAAGAGCACGTGGCAAGATAGGGAGGCTAAATTGAGGAGATGGGCCTTAGGGTTGGAGGAAGGCCAACATTATAAAAGAGGGAGGAGCCTTCTCATTTGATTCATTCTGTTGTTGATGATATTGAGCTTGACGTTTTGCCTTCTTGAGCACGCTAGCTGTTTAGCTTGTCTGCAGCACTGTTTAGTGCATTGAGTGTCTCCGGTCGAAGATCTCTCCCTTAGCCCCAAGGGACTTCGAGTGCCTGCTCAGGAAAGTTTATTTCTTCAGTATTTTGTGAGAGGTTTTGGTGTTTGGGTTTTTTGCGGAGCTGGGCTTTCATAGAGACTGCGCAGTCACTGAGAGGGAGGACGCAGTCCATCTTGGAGGTGCTCCGAATCGAGATTTTTGCAGGAGATTGAGCCCAGATTTTGAGCAGAGGATCAGCCTTTGCCTGTGGGAGGATTTTAGTGGAGTTTGAGGCTGTGTTTCAGCCTTTCTCATTTAGCCTCTACGCAAAGCCTTGGAGGCCAGCTTAATTCCCCAAGGGGGTGTTTTTTGGAGGTCGGCCATTTTTTATATGGATTCTAGGTTTTGTCGGGATTGGTGAGTAGAGGAGATTTCCATATTTTCAGCTCATTCCGGCAAGGGGAGCAGCCCCTAGTCTTCAATTTATTCTAGCAGTAGCAGCTACACGGCAGTTTTCCAGCAGCTGGGACGCAGTTCAGAGAGCAGCCATTTCTGGTGTATTCTGAGAGTATTTCTTCCCTTGCCTTGAGCAAGTTTAGGTGCCATCACTCTGATCACCTATTGTACTCCATTATATTTCTCAGTTTAATAAAATGGCTTAGCATTACCTCACTATATTTCTGATGAGTTGCCGTACATTCTTTCTATGCTATTATATATCTGTTGCACTGTTATTTGTATATATTCTTGAGCATTCTAGTTCTATACCACTTGGTGTGTTTATCTATCACTCTTAGACAGAGTCTGGAAAGGGCCAGATAACCTCCGGATCTCGTCCTCTTTCAGAGGCGGAATATCCGGTATATGCCCTCCCAGTCCATCGCTGGTTGGAGTTTGTCGTGTTTTAGAGATATCCCCGAAACGAGATATTACAGTGGTATCAGAGCATAGTTCTGGCTCAGCCTGTGGGCTATGACATCGGGGAGGAGACCATATATTTGTTATAGAGGCAGGAAGTACAGAGACCGTGAGCGTAGGTTGGAGAACACCTACGGAGAGGGAGACTGTGTTCGGGTGGTGGACACAGAGCAAGAGAGAGAGCTTGTCACAAACGCAGAGCAGGAGGAGCCTGTATTAGATTCAGAGCAGAGAGGGCCGATGGCAGATGACACAGAGGCCAAACAGTTTGGGGAGGCACTCCTCAAATCGGTGCAGGATCTAGCTAGACAGATTGAGGTGATGGGTCAGAGATTCACCGCTGTAGAGGCTAGACAGCGTGAGACCCCACGAGTTTTCTAGGTAGGAGAGGGATCAGGTACATCCCATCATTTGCCGGAGCATGGTGCTGCTCAACATGATACTCCTCAGCCGATGGCTTCACGTGCACCTACCCGCTCTACCATGCCCACTTTCTTGGGAGCAGACACAGGGGCAGGAGCCCAGCAGGAGGCAGAGCCTGGACACAAGGGTGAGTATTTTGCAGAGTATCAGGCCTATTGGCAGGAGTTCAGGGATGCTCTCTCATTCCGAGATTTTGTTTAGCTCTAGCGGGACAGTAGACCCCACGACCATCATAGAGGGCACTGACATTATCATGATGGAGATACCCACTGCACATCTAGCAGATTCCATTTTCCTATGTTTGATGGCTCATCAAATAGTTCAGCAAAGTCTTGGGTGGAGAATTTGGACATCTATTTCCAGCTTAACCAGATGTCGGAGACGGAGGCCATCAAGGTGGCGACATCACATTTGGATGGTGAGGCCCAGGACTGGTGGTTCCATGGGATGGTCACACTCGGGAATTCTACAGTGACGACATATGTCGAGTTTACCAGGAGGTTGATGGAGCGATTTGACCAGAGGGATCCGGAACAACACTTTGTTGAGCTGACGAGGCTCAAGCAGACGGGGAGCCCCAAGACATACATTGCAGATTTCTTGAGGATTTCAGTGATGGTTCCAGATCTATCCGCAGCACGGATGATCTATATGTTTGTGGAGGGTTTAGCAGAGCCACTTCGGGGTCTAGTTAGATCTACTAGACTAGCTACACTTCAGGATGCTATTATCAGGACCCGAGATTTACAAGATGCATTGCCCAGGACTCGGACACCTTACCCCCAAAGATAGGGTTTCTGGCCCAAGGGGAAGGATATGAGGATTCTGCCTCCAAAGGGGAATCCGAGACGAGCACAGATAGATGACGATGCTAGGAGGGAGTTGAGGAAGAAGTGGTTGTGCTTCACTTTTCAGGAGCCGTGGGCACCAGGGCATAGGTGTGCTGCTGGCAAAGCACACTTCATTGAGGTCTTCTCCGATGATAGCGGGGAAGAGGATGAGGAGGAGGATGATGAGGCAGGAGATATTCAGATGGCCTGGGATCAGTTGCCACCTCCACCTCTAGGGACAGGAGGTGCAGCTTTTGCACCCACAGGAGGGACCCTTGCAGCCTTGCGAGGAGTTCCCAAGTATTTTATGCAGCGCGTATGAGGGATAGTACATGGCCAACGAGTGTTAGTTTTGGTTGACAGTGGGCCAACCCACAACTTCATTGATGCACAGATGGTCGAGCGGAGGGGTATACCGACTGAGAGCTTTGACGGATTTTCAGTCTTGGTCCCAGGAGCCTAGACGATGCAGTGTGCCCGATATGTTCCAGAGTTGAGTGACGATGGGTACCTACACTGTGACCGATCAATTTTTTGTGGTCAACATAACAGATACCAATGTGGTATTGGGTGTTCAATGTTTGATTACTCTAGGGAAGGTCACCATAGATTAGGAGGCCTTAGAGATGGAGTGGGATGATAAGAAGACCGGGAAGCATGAGAAGATCCGTGGGATGCACACTTACCCACCTCAGACAGTTTTGGCACATCGGATGGAGGCAGATTTCCGAAAGGGAGACAAAGAGTGGGCGGTTGAGTTAAGGGCATCAAAGGCAGAGACCACCGGTCGAGAAGTTCATTTGGATATAGAGGCCATCCTTGAAAGGTATGATGCAGTGTTTGGGGATATACCATCAGGTCAGCCATCGAACCGAGGGTTTGAGCACACCATTGAGCTTGAGCAGGGCATTCAGGCGGTGATCACTACCCCCTATAGGCATCCCAAATCCTATCGGGATGAGATTGAGTGGGCCATCCAGGAGTTGTTGGCTCTTGGGCACATCAGACCAAGCACGAGTCCGTTTGCTTCTTCTATAGTGTTGGTGAAGAAGAAGGACGGCATCTTGAGGATGTGCATTGATTATAGGGCCCTGAAGAAGAAGACCTTGAATAACAGGTATCCTATACCCAGGATCGATGAGTTGATGGATAAGCTGAGAGGAGCCAATTTCTTCTCGAAGATTGATTTGAGATCAGGGTAACATCAGATTCACGTGAGGGAACAGGACATTCCCATGACCACCTTTGGGTGTCATTATGGGCATTTTAAGTTTTTGATTATGCCTTTTGGGCTAACCAATGCACCAGCCACTTTTCATTCTTGCATGAATCATATCTTCTGCAATCATCTGAGGAAGTTTGTATTGGTATTCTTTGATGACATACTCATATATAATAGGACTTGGGAGGAGCATCTCCAACATATAGAGGCAGTACTACACATATTGGAAGAGCAACAGTTCTATGCTAAGCTCTCCAAGTGTGAGTTTGGGATGACGGAGATGTTGTATTTAGGTCACATTATTGGAGTGGATGGAGTGAGGGTCCATAAGGAGAATATTAGGGCCATCAGAGATTGGTTGGAGCCAAGGAACGTGACGAAACTTCGAGGGTTCATTGGAATATGTACTTATTACAGGAAGTTCGTCAAAGGTTTCTCACAGCTTGCTGCACCCCTTACAGATCTGACGAAGAAGGGGGCATTCAGTTGGTCAGATACAGTGCAGCAAGACTTTGATAGGCTCAAGGAGGTGATGAGTAGCTTCCCAGTGCTTGCATTGCCAGATTTTACGCAACCATTTGTCTTGGAGTGTGATGCATCAGGAGAGGGGATCGGCGCAGTATTGATGCAGGGGGGACACCCTATAGCCTTTAATATCTGGAAGCTCCTTCCACATGAGACGTTGTATTCTATATACGACAAGGAGACATTGGCCATTATACATGCCTTGGCCAAATTCTGGCAGTATTTGGTAGGGAACAGGTTCAAGGTGAGGACTGATCACAACAGCCTCAGGTTCTTTTTGGAGCAGAAGCAGCTACAGGAGAGGCAGCAGAAGTGGATCAGTAAGATCCAAGCATATGACTTTGACATTGAGTATGTCAAGGGTAGGAATAATGTGGTAGCAGATGCCCTTTCACATAGACCAGCCACATTATCTCTTATGAGCTTGGATACAGATTGGAGGGCTCAACTTTTAGTGGAGTACTCCAAGGACATATTTGCATGTGAGGTGCTGGATGGACAGGTGGCAGATGACAGGTACAGGGTGGTTGATGATATCATCTACTACAGGGATAGGATCTTCTTGACTGAGGGATATCAGCTTAAGAAGAAGATACTCCAGGCATCACATGATTCTCCATTGGCAGGCCATCAGGGGTTTACCAAAACCTACAGGGCCATTAGAGAGAGGTTCTCATGGAAGGGCCTCAAGGAGGATGTACTCCAACACATCAGGGAGTGTGATGTTTGTCAGAGGAACAAGGGGGGAGATGAGCCATCCCACAGGATTGTTGTAGCCTCTTCCCATTCCAGAGGAGAAATGGGAGAGCATATCGATGGACTTCATCACAGGGTTGCCCATGGTGCAGGGCAAGGATTGTATCTTTATCGTCGTTGATTGGCAGAAAAAGTATGCGCACTATTTCTCCATATCTGCACATTACACAGCAGCACAAGTGGCCGAGCTATTCTTCAGAGAGGTTTTCAGGCTGCTTGGTCTTCCTAAGACCATCATCAGTGACAGGGACAGCTGCTTCATGGGCAGATTTTGGCAGGAGCTTTTCAGACTAGTGGGGACGGAGTTGACACTAAGTACTAGTTATCACCCACAGACGGATGGAAAAATGGAGATAGTTAACAAGTGGCTGGAGGGCTACCTGTGTAACTATGTCAGTGGGTAGCAGCGAGCATGGCTGAAGTGGTTGCATTTGGGGGAGTACTGCTACAACACGACACATCACATGTCCTTTGGTATGTCACCGTTTTATGCTTTGTATGGGTATCATTCCTTATCTTTTGCTGATGTGATGTTCGGTGCTAGCAAGGCTCCTAGAGCCAAGATTTGGATCCAAGAGAGTGAGGAAATTCTCCGAGCTCTCAAGGAAAATATGGCTACAGCACAAAACCAGCAGAAGTTGTATGCCGACAGAGGTCGGGTGGAGAGAAATTTTGAGGCAGGGGACTTGGTCTACCTACGATTACAGCCATACTGACAGTCATCATTGAAGCAGAAGGGAGCTGAGAAGCTCAAGCCTCGCTTTTACGGGCCATACAAGGTGATACGTAGGATTGGGAAGATTGCCTATGAGTTGGAGCTGCCCCAAGGCAGCAAGATCCACAACGTTTTTCATGTTTCATGCCTGAAGAAGGCGTTGGGGCAGCAGGTGACAGTGACAGAGGAGCTACCACCCACGGATGATGAGGGACACTTGGTGTTGCAACCAGAGGCTATTATTGATACTAGGGAGAGGCAGCTACGGAGCATGACAGTCCAGGAATTCTTGGTGAGGTGGAAGAATTTGCTGGATGAGGATGCCACTTGGGAGAGTGAGAAGATTTTGCAGCATCCATTACTTCAGTTGCTTGAGGACAAGCAACATTTTGCCGGGGGAGACTGTAATATTCCTAATTAGCGAGAACTAATTGGAATATTAGATTTTTTTCAGTTTTTCCATCTATAGTTTATAAATAAATAAAAAGTGAGTGGAGAGGGTCTAACTCACTTAAGTGGAATAAAACACCCTCCTAGTAGCACAACATTGTGACTTAAGGGGGAGCCAAGGGGGGCAAAGCACCACGTAGAGAGGGGGCCCACGTATGCTCTAAAAAATTCTGCGCAGGAGAGGAAGAGCACGTGGCAAGAGAGGGAGGCTATGTTGAGGAGATGGGCCTTAGGGTTGGAGGAAGGCCAATGTTATAAAAGAGGGAGGAGCCTTCTCTTTTGATTCATTTTGTTGTTGATGATATTGAGCTGGACATTTTGCCTTCTTGAGCACGCTGGCTATTTGGCCTGTCTGCAGCACTGTTTAGTGCATTGAGTGTCTCCGGTCGGAGATCTCGCCCTTAGCCCTAGGGGACTTCGAGTGCCTGCTTGGACAAGGTTATTTCTTCAATATTTTGTGAGATTTTTTGGTTTTGGGGGTTTTTGCGAAGCTGGGCTTTCATAGAGACTGCGCAGTCACTGAGAGGGAGGACACAGTCCATCTTGGAGGTGCTCCGGATCGGGATTTCTACAGGAGATTGAGCTGAGATTTTGAGCAAAGGATCAGCCTTTTCCTGTGGGAGGATTTTGGTGGAGTTTGAGGCAGTGTTTCAGCCTTTCTCATTTGGCCTATGTGCAGAGCCTTGGAGGCCAGCGTAATTCCCCAAGGGGATGTTTTTTGGAGGTCGCACATTTTTATATGGTTTCTGGGTTTTGTCGGGATTGGTGAGTAGAGGAGATTTCCATATTTTCAGCTCATTCCAGCAAGGGGAATAGCCCCTAGTCTTCAGCTCATTCTAGCAGTAGCAACTACATGGCAGTTTTCCATCTGCTGGGACACAATTATGAGAGCAGCCATTTCTGGTGTATTCTGAGATTATTTCTTATCTTTCCTTGAGGAAGTCTAGGTGCCATCACTCTGATCACCTATTGTACTTCATTATATTTCTCAGTTTAATAAAATGGCTTAGCATTTCCTCTCTATATTTCTGGATGATTTGTCGTACATTCTTTCTATGCTATTATATGTCTGTTGCACTGTTATTTTTATATATTCTTGAGCATTCTAGTTCTATACCACTTGGTGTGTTTATCTCTCACTCTTAGACAGAGTCTGGAAAGGGCCAGGTAGCCTCCAGATCTCATCCTCTTTCCAGAGGTGGAATATCTGGTAAATGCCCTCCCAGTCCATCTCTGGTTGGATTTTGCTGTGTTTTAGAGATATCCCCAAAACCGGATATTACAATTTAGTATGATGGACTGTAATTCTGTGTCGACACCAATGGAGATCAACTTTAAGAAGTTGAGTGGCAGCGCTACTAGGCCCGTGCTAGCAAATCCTACTGAGTATCTTCAACTCGTAGGGGCCTTGATGTTCTTAGTGAACACCCGTCCGGACGTATGTTGTGCAGTGAACCCTTTGAGTCAACACATGGTTGATCATAACATTCACTGGTTGGTGCCAAGAAACTCTTGAGATATCTCTGAGGCACGATATACCATGGGCTGAGATACACTGTCGGGAGTATGACACTCCATGGATATAATGATGCCTATTAAGTTGGCAGTGTGGTGGATCGCAAGATCACATCTGGATGCTACTTCACACGTAGATCTGCCTCGAGCAGGAAATTGAAGTCGGTAGCCTTGAGCACCGCTGAGGCCAAATACATTGTAACATGTATGGCCTATTGTGACATCACTTGGTTGTGAAAGCTCTTTAGTGAGTTTTTCGAGCATGTGCTATATGCCACCGTTATCCTTTGTGATAACTAGAGGGGGATTCATTTGTCATAGAATCTTGTGTTCCACAAACGATCCAAGCATGTTGATGGCTAGTACCACTTTATCCGGGATATGGTATAGCAAGGAACCGTAAGGCTCAATCATATAAGAACTGATGAGCAGGTCACAGATGTTCTCACAATGCCCTTGGGGAAGGTCATGTTCCTAACCTTCTGTGAGAATCTTGGTATTATGGAATTAACCTATTCTGAGGGTCCTGTTGGACGATGAGCTCTGGGAGCTATGGGGGGCTCTAGGGATAGCTTCTCGGAGCTCTAAGCAACCACAGGGCTAGGCTTGCCGAACCTTGTTGGTGTGCTTGGGCCCCATCGTTATGATTGATTTGGTTCGCCTATCATGATCTGTGCCTCGTATGCATCCTACCCATTTAAGTTTCGGACTCATGGGAAGTACCTCTCATTTGGCGAATGAGGTGGAAAAAGCTAGAGACTAGTAGCAAAGTCTGATGGACGCATCAAATATTTCCGTACTCTCTATCTACGATGGCACGTGTCCAAACACTTGATCTGGGATCAATTATGGTGAGGTTTTGGACCTCCAACTGACTTCGGGTCAGGTAAACCAACTTCGGGTTGGTATGTAATATCCCAAAATGGGAACAACTACACTATTGGGAATATTTTGAGTTATTACCAATGTGGAGCTTCAGCAAAGCATGAGCATGACAATGTATAGCAGCTCATTAGATGTAAAATAACATCACACTAGTAGATGAAAGAACCTCAGCAAGAATATGGCCTATATTCTCCGAAATGCAGCAATATAGGGCATAAAACAGTTGTCTTCAGAAAATTGAGCAATAATAGTGGATACTGGGACTTGGATCCCTTATTTTAGACAATATACAACCCCCTTTCATAATTTGAGGTGAAACAAATGAAACTAGCTACATTAAATAGATCTCCCCGGCAGCTTAAAAACACCTCGATCCCATGACTTCTCTACAACAGAATTTCTGAATACTGTGAGAGAATAATTCCCATGAGGTTTTCTATAGAAAATGATGAGAGAATACTGATATAGAGCTTATATTAACCAAATAGCAGAGAAATGGAGGTTTAACCTCTTTTACACAAGGAAAAAGACACCCGACAAGGGTTTCCGGCATTATGCATGAATAAAAAGCAGCATTGCAGAAAATAACGTAGTTACTGCATCTCTGTATTACACATTGCTGAATATGACATAATATAGCTGAAAAATATAGAAAAATGGCCCTAGGCCCTTCCTATTAGAACTCCCAGAGGGAAATAAACACCTCCTCCTCAAACAAGCACAAAGTAGCAAGGTTTAACCTGGCAACTGCTGCAACTACAGAAAGGACGCAGTTTCTGAAGGGAAATATGTTGTAGATGAATATGGTTGAATGGAACCAAGCCAAATGATGAATTGAAGCTCATATTCTTCCCTCTTGATCCCTTAAGCAAGCTGACCCCAAAGAGAGGATGGAATTCCCACACGGAATTCTTTGCACTAAGCAGTGCTGCAACCACAGCTAAACAGTTGAAGCATGCAAGAAGTCAAAAGACCAAAGATAGCTGAATACTAAATGATCTCTTTGATGCTATTCCCTCCTTTTTATCTTTGGTGAGCCTCCTCACCCCAGACCCCACACATTTTTTAGGTGACTTCCTAGTGAACATTCCTCCTTTAAAACTGCTCTGCCCTAGTTGGCTTCCCTCCTCTTTGTAGCAGCGATGTTGACTTGGTCAACTGGGACTAATCCACCTGCAATGCCTATTTTCACACTAAGGGATCTTCAATCCGGTTCTCATATGTGTGTCTAGGCTGATCCTTGTTCACATTGAGCTAGTTTACTTGGGTGATTTCTTCCTCCTCAAGAATGCATGTTGACTTAGTCAAACTTGACTATGTCCCCATCTATTTTGCCCTTGTTCACACTTGGAAGTGTAAATCCAGCTCCTAAGGTGATATACTTACTTACTAAGGTGGAATTTATTCATATATTTATTGTTCATGGGTCTCCTTTCCCATTTATTCCTCTCCTGAGTGAAAGCATCAAAATCTAATATTCCAATTTTCTTGTGTGCAAATTTTGGAATATTACAGTCCTCCCCTCTCAAATGTTGCTTGTCCTCAAGCAACTGCAAAGATAGGACTGAAGAGTATCCTCTTCTCCCCTGTAGCAACCTCATAAGATGAAATCATCCAAGGATCAAGGTGCTTCATCATCAGTATATCTCCAGGTTTCCCCTCCCAAGTGTGCAAGCCATGTATTGGGGAACATCCCAAATAGTTGACATTATGTGACAGTGAAAAATCCATGGAGGAAAAAATGGGTTGTTTGAAGGTTCTCTTGAGGCATGAGGGCTGATATAGATTTGGATTCATCATCCCCATTTGAATCTCTTCTCCCCAAGCTATCAACCAAGCAAAATGAGTCACCCAGTATGGAAACTCATGAAGGATCTCTTCCACCTTGAGCTCATGCAGAATAGGTGGGTTGAAAATCTGAACATGGTAGACAAGATAGCCTACCCCACGTTGTCTTCCTCTCCACTTAATATGAGTGTAGATAATTTTCTGATCTTGGGCTGCAATACTGTTTCCCTCAAATGGCAAGAAGGAAACTGGACCTCTAAAGGTCCCTTTCCTAGTGTTGTGAATCAAGCTGGCCCAAACCATCTCATACATGATGGATAAAAAATCACTATCATATAACATCCCATCCATATCATGATCCTCCTCATTAAGAAACAAATATCTTTCTGTAGAGGCCATGTCTCTTCCCATGCTCCCCTTAGAACATGTAATGCAGAAAGTGTGGGGATGCTCCTCCCCCAAGAACACATCCACCCCATGTGCTTCTCCTCCAATCATGCTCCTCATAAAAGCAAGAATAATACCAGCAAATAGGATCATGATCAGCATCATAATGAAATAAATACTGAATTTTTTATGTGGTGTTGGAAGGTACCAACAGTCTCCCAAGTGGTCACAGCATAGTCTTCCCCACTGCAGCTTCAAACAATAGCATGGCAAGTTGTTTCTTGATAGATGGCTAGTTGTGTAAGTCATCACATATACTAGCAAGTAGTAAATGGCTAAGTGTATCAACTAAGCACAATGTTGCAGGAACCCCCCCCCCCGACTCCAACCTCGAAACACGGCCCATACGAACCACAGATCCACCGAAACACGTCGGAAAAATTTTTCAAATGTGATTTTTTGCAACTGTACGGCCGGATCTACAATTTCGTATGGCATATCCGCGTTTCATACGACAGATCACCGTACGGATCCATACGGATAGCCAGCGGTTCCGTACAGCGCCGTACGGATCTGACTAACGCAGCTCAGAAAAGCAATTTTTTTTTTGTCTTTTGTTGGGTTAGAAGGTGATTTAGTGTTGAGTTAGGGATAGGATGAAAATAATATAAGATCTCTTTTACTTCCTTAGATGTTTCTTAAATGCTCCCTCATGGTAATGTTAAATTCTTAAAGTAAAAGTGACATTCTTAAATTTTTAACATTACCATGAAATGAATCAGGATGTTCAAGAGTGGTTCCAGCCTGATCGGACTTCATGTGGAGAAAATAGAATTTCATATCCTATTTAAAATTCAGCAGACTTAACAGTTTTCTGGAATTCAAGATCAATGGTATGGTGGCATGTCATTAGATTATATCATGTATGAGGGTATGTGATTAGCATTTAATCAAGAGCACCAAGCCCTATATGTACCCTAGTGCTAGTGGTGTTAATTTATGAACTCCTTTGTCATGTCGTTAGCAAAAAATTACATTTCAATCAAGTCAAAATAATTGATCAAGCATGTTAAGTTATTTCTACCATATTTTAAGGCTTGCATTAGGTATTTTGATCAAAATTGGGCAATTTTAACTAATGTCCCTAGATAATCAAGGTAGAGGCAAAGGCTAGACAAGAGGAGAAGAATCTAGATTATAGATGGTTGATGCTCAAATAATTAATCATTAATGTACAATGGATGTCATATCTATCTTTATTTATGTACAAATATGCATGCTTCCATATCTTCTACAATTAATTTTATATTTTGGATGTTTTTTAATATAAATGCAAAAAAATAAAAATAAAAAAATATATATATAGTAGACGCTTCCGAGACGCTTCGCTTCCTAGATTTTTTGGAAATGACGCTTCCACGTCCCCGTTTCCAAAAAACGTCCCTGCTTCGTCCCTGCTTCATGCAACATAGACTGAGAATATAAGGAGTGACCAAACACTTTCCCCAAATCATATAGTAGATGGCTGTCTTCATCATAATAGCTAGCCAAAAATGGTCCATGGAGCCTAAGGGAAAACTTACCCCTTTGTAGAGCAATGCACTGCAATAAAATGGTAAGAGCATGAAAATATTGTGTTGAACAATAAATAAATACAAAAACAGAATTATTTTCATGTAATGAAAGCAAGATGGTGACAAAATTCACAGATGGATCGTCCATAGTGGTATGACATACCCATATGAAGAGGAATGAACCACCTGCAGCATGAAAATCCTCCCCCTCATACCTAGAAACTCAAGTCAAAGAGAACATACCATAATGACAAATGAGTCCATCCACTCCTCTACCAATCTCACCTCGTTTTTGCCCACCAATTGCACCCATTATGAAGTGATCCTGGGAACACTCCATCAACAAGCTCCTGCTCCAAGGTGACAGCGGTGTTGGCCTATGCAAATAGGCTCTTGTCAACTCATAAATCCATTCTTTGACATACCCCATGTCAAAGACTTCTCCCATAATGTTGCTGCATACAAGAAGTTCCTTCCAAGGTGGAAGTACTTCCAGATCATCTAAGGCTAAGGAGTAGCCTCCTTGCACTAGGCTAGTGCCATCCCCTACTCCTGCAGCATCATGCCAAGTGTGAGAGAAAATCTACCCTTGCTCTCTCCCAATCCTCCAAAGCAACAAAAACCTTTGTTGCCTCCTCATACATCCATCATACAACCCATGTGGTGAAAACATAATGATCACATCATCATAATGCATCCACACTCCTTTCCATATGATGCAAGTACTCTACCAAGTCCCTCCTATCCTCATACCCTTCAACAAAGGATATGCATCATGATGGCCAAAATCTCTCAAGAGTAGCCAACGCGATTTTGCCTCTTGCTGCCCTATATCATAAATTTTCAAGTGGCTCACCAGCCTCTTTCTCTTCCCCCACATCCACTCAACCCCATGTGGATTCCTTTTGTCATTATTCACCTTGGAATTCTTCCCATGTGGGCTATAATCCTCCACAACTAGTTCCTCTTCTCTGCATGCCATGTGGTGCTGAAATGAATTTTCTTGGAGATCTCTTAGAGAAGATCTCATGTCCATGGCCATCTTGAATCCATCAAGTTTCAAAGGTGATAAAGGCAAATCCCCCTCACTGCTATTCTTGACAGCGCTGATAGCCTCTCCCATGACATAGTTGATACCTCATACTCCATCTCAAAGTTCATGACTCCCTCCAAAATATCACACTCCAACCTCAAGGGTTGCGTACGACTCAATAGGGGTCCATGAGAATGATGGTTCATCTGTCCCTTGAACCATTCAAGCTTGCACAGCGTAGTGCAATCCTGTTGCTCTACCTCAGCAATAATGTTTGATCCTGGGCCATATGAAGACATATTTCCACAATTTTTAGAAATATTTGTTGCAATAAGTAAAATTGGAAATCTCCCCATACCTTGGTGAGATGCGGGAACCTCATGTAGTGCTGCAAGGGCTCCTCCCTCCAATGTAATGGCTGCCCTGACTGCTGATGTAGAAGGCTGCTCTCCCAAGGTTGTGACAGCGCTGGTACATGTCTCCTCCCATGGTGGTGTGGACCTTCTTTCCTCTGATCTCCTTCCATCAAAGGTTCTACTCAGCCCTTGAGTGAACTCAGAAAAATAAGTCACTCTTGTATGGCTTAAGTGACTGAACCACCAAGCATTGGCTTCACCTTCCAGGTGCAGCGCTGCAACTTCTACTGCCTCCCTCTCTACCACTGGATGAAGTAGGAAGAATGCCTCAAGCTTCCTTTCCCAAACTCTTGCTATAGTTTACCCATCAAATGTAGACAATAGGAATCTATTGCCTTTAATTTCTCCTTTGCTGCAGGGTCTTCTTTCCTCTCTCAGTTGAATAAACTGAGGAAAATCTAGGGTCTCTTTGAAAGCCCTAGGTTGGAACTTATATTCTGCCAAATACCCACTCAGGATTTCATGCTCTAAGTGGTCTCCTTGCTCTCCAATTACTCTACAGGAAGTGCATGCATATTCTTTTGCCTCCTGAAACCTTCTAGAGGTCTCACTGCAGCTCTCTCCTCCTTGAAACCCTCTTGGAGTTTCAATGCATTTGTCTTCTTCCTTCTTAGATCTGAAAATGGATGAGAGAAATCTCATCCTCTCCATGATTTTTTTCTTATCTCCTTATTATATTCTGATTGGATCTGAAATCCATAGGCTGAGCCAAGATGGCAGCTTTGATACCACTATAATATCCCAAAATGGGAACAGCTACACTATTGGGAATATTTTGAGTTATTACCAATGTGGAGCTTCAGAAAATCATGAGCATGAAAATGTAGAGTAGATAATTAGATGTAAAATAATGTCACACCAGTAGATGAAAGAACCTCAGCAATAATATGACTTATATTCTCCTTCCCGGGTGGGGAAATGTAGCAATATAGGGCATAAAATAGCTGTCTTCAGAAAATTGTGGAATAATAGTGGATACTGGGACTTGGATCCATTATTTTAGATAACATACAACCCACTTGCAGAATTGGAGGTGAAAAAAATGAAACTAGCTACATTAAACAGATCTCCCCGGCTCAATACAGCTTAAAAACACCCCGATCCCATGACTTCTCTACAACATAATTTTTGAATAATGTGAAAGCATAATTCCCATGAGGGTTTCTATAGAAAATTATGAGAGAATACTTATATAGAGCTTATATTAATCAAATAGCAAAGAAATGTAGGTTTAACTTCTTTTACACAAGGAAAAAGACACTCAGCAAGGGTTTCCGGCATTATGCATGAATAAAAAGAAGCACTGCAAAAAATAATGTAGTTACTACATATCTGTATTAAAAATTTCTGAATATGACATAAGATAGCTGAAAAATACGAAAAATGGCCCTAGGCCCTTCTTATTAGAACTCCTGGAGGGAAATAAACACCTCCTCCTCAAACAAGCACAAAGTAGTAGGGTTTAACCCGGCAACTGCTGCAACTGCAGAAAGGACGCAGTTTCTGAAGGGAACTGTGCTGTAGCTAGATATGGCTGAATGGCCCCAAGCCAAATGATGAATTTAAGCTCATATCCTTCCCTCTTGATCCCTTAAGCAAGCTGACCCCAAAGAGAGGATGGAATTCCCGCACAGGAATTCTTTGCACTAAGCAGTGCTGCAACCATAGCTAAACAGCTGAAGCATGCAAGAAGTCAAAATACCAAAGATAGATAAATATTGAATGATCTGTTTGATGTTTTTCCCTCCTTTTTATCTTTGGTGAGCCTCCTCACCCCGGACCCCACACATTGTTGAGGTGACTTCCTAGTGAAGATTCCCCCTTCAAAACTGTGGTGCCCTAGTTGGCTTCCCTCCTCTTTGTAGCAGCATTGTTGACTTGGTCAACTGGGACTAATCCACCTGCAATGCCTCTTTTCACACTAAGGGATCTTCAATCCGGTTCTCATATGTGTGTCTAGGTTGATCCTTGTTCACATTGAGCTAGTTTACTTGGGTGATTTATTCCTCCCCGAGAATGCATGTTGACTTCGTCAAACTTGACTATGTCCCCATCTATTTTGCCCTTGTTCACACTAGGAAGTGTAAAACCAGCTCCTAAGGTGATCTCCTTACTTACTAAGGTGGAATTTATTCATATTTGTATTTTTCATGGGTCTCCTTTCCCATTTATTCCTCTCCTGAGTGAAAGCATCAAAATCTAATATTCCAATTTGCTTGTGTGCAAATTTTGGAATATTACATGGTATGAGAATATTTGTGAGTCTGATAGAGGTTTCGGACCTCTGGGTTGAATTTTTCAGCTGGGGACTGATGTCTTTATGACTTAACCACTTCTGTTCTGAAATAAAATGGCTAGCAAAGCAAGTTACGGCGGGATGATGCACAATGTTTCATTGCACAGGTGGATGGAGTTCTCCCTAGTTGAGAGGGAGTGTTAAAATTGGACAACTAGGTCCAAACTCCATGTTGTGATGCTCAGATGAAGATACCAATATTTTTATTGGGTTCCTCTTTTGGAGAGGTGTAAGATCAATCTAAAATTGATCTTAATCTGATGAGAAAAATATTTATTTTGAATTTATTTTTAATAATTTCAAATATGTGCAGGTTGGCCTTAAAGTTTTACACCCCCAGCAGATGTGTCACACACCTCAGTGATTGGTATAAATAGAGTCAATGTTGGAGGAATTTCTCACTCATCTCATCCTCACACAACATCTCCTCTTCTAATTTAGTACGAGCTCCTTGGAGGAAATTTTAGTTCACAAGTTGGAAGAAGGACGAATTTGCTGCAGCTAGGGTTTCCACACAAGTTTGACAAGTGTTGACTTTGGTCAATGCATGGTCCAAAGAGGCTGAATTTTGGTGGAGACATCAATCTTGGAAGGCCGTACACTTCGACACAAAAATTGAGGTCAAAAGGTTAACCAAAGACTGAGCTTCGTTGACTTTCTTAATGCTGTCCTGCATTGACTTTTCCTGACATCGTTGAATTTTTCTGGGTTGACTTTGAGTTGACCGTGTAGCTTTTTTTAGGGTTGTTGTGACACATGCTGGGTGGGCTGACCAAGGATTCTTTGATGGTTGAAGCATCCTGTTGACAATCATAACGCACCATCACTTTTATCTGTTTCTGACTTGTCTTCTATAGATCCTCTTGTATGTTCTATCAACATTTTACTTGATTGTTTATGTGATTTCCATAGTGAAAAGTAAAGTTTCATCAAGCATAGAACATATACATAAATTTACAGGATCATCTTCTGCTTTGTCAGCTTTGTGATCCCTCCTTTTTTTTGTCTCGTTATCTCTTAGCATAGACACATGCTGCTCATGTCCTCCATATGGAAGATCCTTAGGTACTCCTTGCAAAGATGCAAGAGCCCATCTAGTGGAAGCCATTTCTTCATCTCCATATCCTAATGAAAATATATCTCCTCCTACTATAACAGAGCTAGAGGATCTTCTCTGCTCTTTCTCTCCCTTCTCCTCATCAATGGAGAATGCCTCATCATTAAGAGACCATTTTCCTTGGTCTCTTCTTGAGGAAGGAACCCTCATGTTTTCTCCTTGAGAAAAGAGGCCTTGTTGTAGTGGGGATTTTTCCTTTGGAAAATCATGCAGCAACTCTTCAACCCCATCAATAATGTTTAGAAATGGAGTTGGATTTATGGATCCTTCCAACTCATGCAAAGATTCAGATTTCTTGGGCTTGATTTGTTCTCCCCAAGAAGTTTCAGAATGTCTTAAATCAAATATTTTCACTAGTATCCTAGTGAACTTTGCATAAGAAGAGATATTTACTCTTTTCAAGGAAGAAGACTCAAATAGCCACCAGGCATAAGCCTTACCTTGAACATGCAGTGCTGCTACTCTTAAGGCTTCTTCTTCTTAAACTTGATGTAGCTGGAAGTATGTGTCAAGCTTTCTTACCCAAGACTTGGCTGAGTCCTTAGGTGATCCATCAAAATTAAGTACAGAGAATCTGCCCAAAGTGTGTTGCATGCACCCTCTTCTTCTACTGTAGCTGTTGGATCTTTCTTCTTTAAGTTGATAGAACTCTGGGAAACTGAGGTGGACTTTTGAATCTCTCTAATTGAGACTCATATTCTTGGAGATAATCATCAAGATATTCCTCCTTTGTGTTCCTCCTTTTCCTTCTTTATTTGACAAGAAAGTAGGCATGCTCCAACGTGGTTGTAATATCCCAAAACTGAGATTTTCTACAACAATAAGAATACCTTAAGGTATTCCAAATTTGGATATCATAAATTAATAAACTCATATAGTTTTTTTAAACACATAGCTTCCATATAACAATCACAGCAACAAACTATGCCTTTATACAATGTCACCAAGTGAGGAAAAGCAACAGTTTTGGCCCCAAAAACGTTATTTTCTGAATATTGAGTTATAACAGTGAAAAATAATAGTTTTTTCCCTTATAATATACAATATAGGACATGAATGAAAATTATTTTCAGAAATAAATTCCTTTAGCCTAGTTAAACAGACCTCCCATGCTCAAAACAGCTTAAATTTGACAAAACCCCAAGACTGCAACACATAGAAATTGCTGCATAAGAGACTGCGCAGTCTAATGGAGGTAAAAATAAAAAAATAGAAAGAGAGATCATATATTCTTATTTTATTACTCAATGAGGCATAAAAACAGAGATCTAATCTCTTTTATACATATCCAAGAAGACCCGGCAAAGGTTTCTTGACAGAAAAGATATACAAGAGAAAGCCGCTACAGATCTATGGCTAAATCACACTGTATGGCTGAAGATATGCATAAAAATGGCTGAACATGCAAATAAATGGCTGTATATTCTTCCTCTAGCTTTTCCAAATAAAGTTTGATCCTCCTCTTGGGAAACTAGCTCTTCAAAATGGAGTTTTCACCCCTCCCACTGCACACCTTAAGAAATAACGCAATTTTCTGAAGGGATTTCATTTTTACTGAAGGTAAATGCTTGTTACAACACCAGGTAGTGGAAAATTCAGATCATAAATCTCCTCTTAGATTTCTTAGACAAGATCTCCAAGAAAGAGTAGGGAATCCCCACCCGGGAAAACCCTTGCACTAAGCAATGCAACAACTTAGCTAAACAGCCAAGTATGCAGGAAGTCTAAGCAGACCACATAAAAATATAATCTCCAATATGTCCATATGCTTTCCATCTCCTCCATTATATAATTGATGAGCTTCCTCACCAAGGGTCCCACCCACTAGGGGTTGCTTCCATGCAAAGATTCCTCCATCACAATTACGCTGTCTTCATTAGTGAGGTTAATCCTTTTATAGTGTAGTTTGATTTATTCAAGCTTGATTGGATCAACCTTGATAGGGTCATCCTTGATTGAGTCTTCATGCCTTGTCTCCTTTCACACTCAAGGTGTCTTCATTTTAGCTAACTAGTTTGATTTTCATTCAAATTTTGTCTTTATTTCGGATCCACTCTTTGAGGATAAATCATGTTGACTTGGTCAAACTTGATCGTTTCCACATAGTTTAGATCTTTTTCACACATTTGGATGCTTGATATGGTTATTCCATGATCCCTTTTCACATTATGAGGGATTTTTATTCATATTTGAGCAAATTATGAGCCTCCTTGCCCATTTATTCATCCATCTAAATCTTAAGAGGAAATTAATATTCCCATTAGCTGAAGCTAATTTAGGAATATTACAATCTCCCCCTCCCAAATTTTTCTTGTCCTCAAGCAACTACAAGGGTGCTGCAAAATCTTCCCTCCTTCTCTTGTGGCCCCTTCATCCAATGGTCTCCATCATTGCTTCAGAATTTCTGCAAAAATTCCATCTCCCAATGGCTCCTCCCAAGTGTGCAAGTTGGCCTTTGGTAAATAACCCCAAGGGCCTTCCTTATAAAAGAATGGAAGGTCTATGTGGAAACCCCCTTGCTGATCCATGGCCTTTCCAAGATAGAAGTGATGACCATCATGGGGAATTTCATCATCAATGAAGGTTTCCCTCCCCCATGCTATCATCCAAATAAAATGAATCACCTTCCAGCTTGGTAATTCATAGAAAATATCCTCCCAATTTCTCATGAGAGGCATGCCCCAAGTGCTCCAACCAAACATATGGTCCACATCATAAAGAAACAAGTGGTATACAATGGTGGCCATATAGTTTCCCATGCTCCCCTTAGAACATGTAGTGCAGAAAATGTAGGGACTTTCTTCCCCCAAGGACACATCCAACAAGTGTGCCTCTCCTCCAACCATGCCCCCAAAAAAGACAAGGACATCTTCAGCATGTGGGATCATAAGTAATATCATGCTAGCTGCCAAATGCAATAAGGGAGAAGGACAATGGTCCCTCATGTGCAACCAGTGTAGATTTCATCCTAACTGCCATAGAATATGATATGAAAAGTGTTCTCCCCAACACTTGTTTGTTGCCGCGTCCTTCTTGCATGCTTGGAGAATGTGTATGATGGTCGGTGTTAAGGAGTCACACCATGAAGATTACATCACCTCTCCAAGATATCCCAAGGAATGGCTAGCATCACCATTGTTCATGGCCCAAAGTGGCTCATGAAGCCCATCAGAAAAAGTGCCCCTTCTTGGAGCCAAGACCTGCATATGAGTGTAAAGAAAATGCAAGAATATAATAAATATATCATGAGGTTCAGAAAAACAATTTTTATCATATACTTGTTTAAAATCATCAAGGTAGCTCATGGATGAGCTCCTTCTCACACTCAATGAATAAGGAGGTGATAATGATAACTCTTCCCAAGAGCTATGTTCCTCCTCAACCACCAAATGATCCATACACTTACTCATATGAAAGTGCATCTCCTCTTTTAAATTTTCCCACATGAATCCATCTAAGATAGTATGATGTGTTATAATGAAACCAGTGCGGTTTGAAAGAAAGACCTCATAGGTTGTGTTAAGTAGTTTTTTCTTGAGCTTGGAACCTGTTGGTGTCCCGTGTTTTGATAGTTTGGAAAATCAAAAGACAAGGCAACATTAGAACCATTCTTTAGAGTTCCAGGATCTATTCCTCCTGTTCTCAGAGAGGGATCTCTCAATTTTTTGTTTGCAAAGGTTTATCTTGTGTGCTTTTAGACTAGTTATTAAGTGCAGGTGTTTGTTTGTTTGGTTGGTTGAATTGATACAGCAGAACATGAAAGATCTAGGAAAGATATATAGAACAGAGAAACATCTGGTTCATTGGGAAATGGAGTCAAGAAGGGGTCATAACATACTCATCAATGGATATGGGATATCAGAGGGAAAATCTAACTTGGCCGCAGGATCCTTTGGTTTTGGAATGAGATGGACATCAATGATTTGGAAAGAGAAATTTGATTCTCAACGAAGGGAACTTGAAAACATAACTTGAACAATAAAGGAATATTTGATAGACAGGGCTAACCATAAATTCTACAAACATTTTTTAAGCAAATAATGACTTCAAGAAAACTTTCAAAATGAAATATAAGATTCGAGGAACACCCTATTTCCTCAAAGATTTTATTTCAAATGACTTAGAAAACATAAAAGATTCACTGATAATTGCAGTCATAGAAGAGGGAACACCTAATACATCTATGATCATGACTATAAAGACCTTTAAAAAGACTGTTTAAGCAAGGAAAAAGGGTATGATCAAAACATACCTCCTTGGCTAACTATAAACAATGGTACTTCAAAGGAAGACTTCAATAACAGTTTTCAAGTGGTAGCAGACAAGCAGGGAAAACCATAAATCATGCTAGAACCAACTATTTGAACTATTAGAGAAATAAACAAGCATGAGGACTAAAGAGAGATATTAGAGACTCTAAAATACCTCAGCAGAAGAAAACATAAAACAGTGAAGGATGAACAGGTCTAAGGTGCTTCCAAGAGTCATTTATTTCTTTGGCACAATCAACTCTCTGGCTGCGTTTGAGGAAAATAACTAATTTTGAACCATAAATTCGGCCTTTGTTTGAATATTTTAAGGCACAGGTGGCACTGTGGTAGCTGGGAGGAATCAATTTTCCTCAGATGTGGTGAAGGAGGCTTTTCTGTCTGATAACACTTATGATGTTCCTTTAACTATGTTTTAATTCTGGGGATCAGGCTTCTGATAATCATTCTTAGCCGTAATCCCAAAATTATCTTCAATATTTTGTTCTGTTGCGTTCTGTCTTCAACACTGATATTCTTTTAATTGTGATTTAATAACACAGTGTCTTGTTGATGTGCAGGCCGCGTAGGGCTCTCAAGGCATCAATGCCCATGAAACATTGATGAGACATGGAGTTCAAACCCCGCGAATGGTTTCCTTTGATGAATCAAAGGCATGGGAAACGTCTTTCCCGGCGCTTTGGCTTTTATATAATGGAAAACCCATCAAACACCTGAAAAATACAAAAATATTAATAAAATCCTGCGTTTTTTGGGAAAAACTGCTTCAGAGGACGTGGGAAAAGAGCAGGGTCGTTGAATAGCATCATCCAACGGTTGGGATTCATTAGGGGCGATCAAAGGAGAGTGGAGAAAGAGAATATATCAGAACTGTTTATCGCGCGAAGATCAACGGCGGGGATTACGCGTTGGAATCCTCTTGGTGGAAGGCAGAAGGCGATGAAATAATGCAAGAACGATCTGGGACAGTCTGATCTGGACACGTGGACGACCCAGATCCAATCGGAGGATTGCAATCAGCGGGGAAAGAGGGAGGGTGTAACGAAAATTGTGGATGCGATTGTGCGATTGGGGTGGGCAATGCGATTGAGCGATGACCGTTGATCTGAGGATCAGATCAACGGTGGGGAATGAATCAGAGGGATGGCCGATTGGGGGAAACAAACAAACGCGCCGATGAAACTTGCGATGCGATTGAGCGCTGACCATCGATCTACAGATCAGATCAACGATGGAGAGTGAATCGTGAATCGGCGATCGAAGGGGGTGTTATGTTAAATGTGCTCAATGAAAATGTTGCGATGTTGCACGGGTCATTTTATCAGCTTACGATCAATGGCGGGGATTGCTTTTAAAGCGAACCCGCGGAAAACCTTCATAATATTTTGAAAAACCCAAAGTTGTAAATTAAACAAAGGTTTTATGGTATGGGCTGGGTATATATATAATATGGTTAGGCGCCTGTCTGCAGGGCCTTTAGTTATATGGAACAATAAAAGGCCCAGGGCATTATATAACAAAGGGCCAATCGCAATCGGGCCTTCGAGCTTTTCAATCTACCCATTGTGGATTACTTCCAATGCGATAAGTGCCTGGTGGGCATAACGCCTGGTTTGTAGGGCGTGGGCATGTGGGGGAAGTGGTTTAAGACTTAGCCCAAGGGGGCTTAAGTCCTTATTAATAAAACTTGTTTTTTTATGAATTTTTTCAGAGTTTTCAAAGGATTTGGGGGTTTCGGAATAGTTTAAAAATGAGTTTTAAACTATGGAAAATGATTTTCATGAATGGAAGAAGAGGAATCATGAAAATAGAGGAGTTTTTATGGAGAAAAATGGGAGCAAAATGCACGTTATTTTTTTGAGTGGAGGAAGGGGAAAAATGATGATTTGAAGCAATTTCTTCTCATGAAATCAGCATAATTTCTGAGTATAAAATGGAAACAGCAATGAAGATTTTGGACAGAGGTATGAGGTTTTGAAGAGTCTTCCAGAGATTACATTTTTTAGCAAAAAAACTTGTTTCTTGAAGGCTCAAAAATGATTTAGCCAGCATTTGATATAACAAATTTTATAGCTGGCTAACAGTGGCTCCACTTGGGGATGGTGCCTTCTTGAAGGCATCAAGAATTTCAGACTTGCATTCTCTGGGAGGCTGAGCTGTGCCTGATCCATTGGGCTACCCTTCCTTTTCTGGGATGTTCTTGCTCTGAAAACATATTAGCAGCCATAAAAACAATGGTTCTTTCATCAACAAGCTTTCTACCTACCCAATCCTACTGATCTAACATTTTTTCTTCATTAGAGTGCACTTGGATTGGAAAACTCTCTCACAACATTTTATTCTTTCGAAAGCAGGAAATATAATCTATTTCTACTCCTTATTTCTCCATGGACTCAGATTAAACAATTGAGTCCATATGATTCTCTACCTAATCTACCAATCTGTTAGGATTAAACAGTCTAACAGATTTTTATTCTCTAATTTCTAAGGCATAAATTTAAAAGCATACAAGTCAGGATTGAACAGTCTAACTTGATGTTGATCTATGGAATAAAAACAAGCTGCACATAGATATTATTTGCAGAAAATTAAATCAAAATTATGAAGGCTTTAAGATCTGAAAATTTTAAGAACATCCTTCTCTTTTCTTCAGCTCTGTTTTTAAGCTTGTTTGAGTTGTTCTTTGCTTATTTTCTGGTTCAGATTTTGAGCTGATTAGAACCAGTTTTACTTCTATTTTTTACTCAAGATTTGAACAAATCAAAGTCATATTTCTTTTGGAATCTACAAGTTCAGATTTTGAGCTTGTTTGAACCTTTGTTTTTCTATCCTAATCTACCTTACTGATAAGCCATGATTGAGCTGTTTGGAAAATCTAATTCACTAACCTATCAGCAGTAAATTGAAAACTAATTAGTCATGATTAAACTGTATGACTAACTAGAAGTGTGTTTTTTAGGAGTGGCATTTGAGCTTGCACACTTTCAGATTTTTTTCTCTTTTTGGTATGGGGCTATACCTTTATTGTTTTTACAATTTGCCCTCTTTTATTTCTTTTACTATTTTTTGTATTTTTCTTTTTCTTCAAGGAAGAAAACAACAACTAACTATATGCTCAAAGGTAGAGCTTTTATTTACATTCCTATCTAACCTAACCTAACTTGGCATATTTACATTTTTATATGATACAAAAGTGCCAATGTAGCCCATTGAGTAGTGACAAAAAGGAATAGAGAAACTGGCTACTAGTCAGAGGTAACCATAATACATATTGAATTTTAAGCTTTAAAATCAAGGTTGTCACAGAAGGTGACAAAATTTTATGTCTTTGACTCTTGCAAAGGATCCATGCTTGAGAATTTGAGCCAATTTGGACTTCCACACACTCTGCCACAGGATCAACGAGACCAATATGTGGATCTTCTTCCTTTATGCCTCCCATGACTGACTGATTGTCTACATGCCAGACAACTTGGTTCACTGCATTTCTAGGGTAGTTCATGGAAGCACCATCATCCTTTTCCTGCAAATCAAAAGGCAGTGAAATTTATCTTTGTTTTGGGGGAGGGAGACTTTCAAAAAATGTTGTAGGGTCTCTGAACTGATAAGATTGTTCTTGTGAGTTTAAAATTTCAATTTCAGTTTCATATCTTTCAACTACCAATTCTAGAAAAAAATTCTTAAGCTCAGGTTTATCATTGAATTTTGAGCTGAGAAGGATAACCTTTGGAAGGTCCTCACATTTAAGTTCTACCAGTATACTTGATATTCAACAACGAAACTCTGCTATGGGACTTGGCTGCATTTCTGTAATTTGTTCAGAGTCTTCTATTAGTGGAGTCATTAGGTCTTTTGGGATTGTGGAGTCGCCAGGTTGAATATTTTGAACTTTGTTGTCCACCAACAGCATGATTGGGTTTGCTCAATGCATTCCAAGGAGAGCTTATAAGGACTAGTGAATTAATAGGCCTACTGGAGGCCAGTGGCTTGGTAATTAATTTCTTCAAGGTTTGATAAGGTATAATGAGAATCCTAAGGGTTACTTAGTTTGTCACTGATTCAATTAAGTCCTATCATGATTACCATTTTTGTTAGGTAGTGTTTGAAGAAGGATACTTATGTTATACTATACAGTGAGTGTTTGATTTTGAAGATTTTACTCAGGGTCCCACCGTGATCACCATTATGTTGGTGTCCCGTGTTTTGATAGTTTGGAAAATCAAAAGAAAAGGCAACATTAGAACCAATCTTTAGAGTTCCAGGATCTAGTCCTCCTGTTCTCAGAGAGGGATCTCTCAATTGTTTATTTGCAAAGGTCTATGTTGTGTGCTTTGAGTATTGGTTTTAGACTAGTTATTAAGTGCAAGTGTTTGTTTTTTTGTTTGCTTGAATTGATACAGCAGAACATGAAAGATCTAGGAAAGATATATAGAACGGAGAAACATTTGGTTCATTGGGAAATGGAGTCAAGAAGAGGTCATAACATACTCATCAATGGATATGGGATATCATAGGGCAAATCTAACTTGGACGCAGGATCCTTTGGTTTTGGAATGAGATGGACATCAATGATTTGGAAAGAGAAATTTAATTCTCAACGAAGGGAACTTGAAAACATAACTTGAACAATAAAGGAATATTTGATAGACAGGGCTAACCATAAATTCTACAAACATTCTTTAAGCAAATAATGACTTCAAGACAACTTTCAAAATGAAATCTAAGATTCGGGGAACACCCTATTTCCTCAAATATTTCATTTAAAATGACTTAGAAAACATAAAATATTCATTGATAATTGCAGTCATAGAAGAGCGAACACCTAATACGTCTATGATAACGACTATAAAGACCTTTAAAACAACTGTTTAAGCAAGGACAAAAGGTATGATCAAAACAGACCTCCTTGGCTAACTATATACAATGGTACTTCAAAGGGAGACTTCAATAACAGTTTTCAAGTGGCAGCAGACAAGTAGGGAAAACCATAAATCATGTTGGAACCAACTATTTTAAATATTAGAGAAATAAACAAGCATGAGGACTAAAGAGAGAGATTAGAGACTCTAAAATACCTCAGCAGAAGAAAACATAAAATAGTGAAGGATGAACAGGTCTAAGGTGCTTCCAAGAGTCATTTCTTAGCCTAAAACTTTCTATCCTACTGTAGTAAGAAATTATGAAACATAATGAAAACAAGAAAAACAATAGACAGTTCAGAATACATCACCAACAGCCAAGCTCATGGATCCAATGATAGAGCCTTCTCAAGAACAAGCATGTCACAACATCATCAAGCTTCCAGGACTTCAATTTCTTCTTCAACTTCAACAGACTATATATTATTTCAGACAGTTTCAGTATTACAACTAGTGATCAACCAACCAACAATTTCTCATCTTCTACAGAAGTATTTATAGAAGAATGAGGAGGTGAGATCTGATAAATATATCCCAAGATAATTAATATAGACTTAATGGCTTCTGGGCCTTTGAGGGGCTCGATGGAGAAGCGTACAGATATTCTCACTATATCAATGGATTTACATTTAAGATTAAGCTCGGTGGGAGCTTTTATTGACTTTTGAGGCTCTGTGTCATGTTGGAGTAACTCTGTAGATATTTTTTCATTAAGTTCTTCGGCAGAATCAACTGTCTGGCTGCATTTGAGGCAAATATCTGATTTTGAACCATAACTTCGGCCTCTGTTTGAATATTTTAAGGCACAGGTGGCACTGTGGTAGCTGGGAGGAATCAATTTGCCTCAGATGTGGCAGAGGAGGCTTTTTTGTCTGATAACACTTTTGATGTTCCTTTAACTGTGTTTTAATTCTGGGGATCAGGCTTCTGATAATCATTCTTAGCCGTAATCCCCAAATTATCTTCAATCTTCTGTTCTACTGCGTTCTATCTTCAACATTGATATTCTTTTAATTGTGATTTAATAACACAATGTCTTGTTGATGTGTAGGCCGCGTAGGGCTCTCAAGGCATCAATGTCCATGAAACATTGACGAGACATGGAGTTCGAACCCCGCGAATGGTTTCCTTTGATGAATCAAAGGCACGGGAAACATCTTTCCCGGCCCTTTGGCTTTTATATAATGGAAAACCCATCAAACACCTACAAAATACAAAAATATTAATAAAATCCTGTGTTTTTTGGGAAAAATTGCTTCAAAGGACGTCGGAAAAGAGCAGGGTCGTTGGATGGCATCATCTAATGGTTGGGATTCATTAGGGGCGATCAAAGAAGAGTGGAGGAAGAGAATATATCAGAACTTTTATCGCGCGGAAATCAATGGCAGGGATTATGCGTTGGAATCCTCTTGGCGGAAGGTGGAAGGCAATGAAATAATGCGGGAACGATCTGGGACCATCCGATCTGGACACGTGGATGGCCCAGATCCAATCGGAGGATCGCAATCGACAGGGAAAGAGGGAGGGTGTAACGAAAATTGTAGATGTGATTGTGTGATCAGGGTGGGCGATGTGATTGAGAAATGACCATTGATTTGAGGATTAGATCAACGGTGAGGAATGAATCAGAGGGATGGCCGATCGGGGGAAACAAACAAATGCGCCCGATGAAACTTGTGATGCGATTGAGCGCTGACCGTCGATATGCAGATCAGATCAACGGCGGAGAGTGAATCGGTAATCAAAAATCAGAGGGGGCATTATGTTAAATGCGCTCAATGAAAATGTTGCGATGTTGCATGGGCCGTTTGATCGGCTTATGATCAATGGCGGGGACTGCTTTTAAAGCGAACCCGCGGAAAACCTTCATACTATTTTGAAAAACCCAAAGTTGTAAATTAAACAAAATTTTTATGGTATGGGCAGGGTATATATATAATATGTTTAGTCGCCCGTCTGTGGGGCCTTTAGTTATATGGAACAATAATAGGCCCGGGGCGTTATATAACAAAGGGCCAATCACAATCGAGCCTTCGAGCTTTTCAATCTACCCATTGTGGATTAATTTCGATGCGATAAGTGCCTGGTGGGCATAGCGCCTGGTTTGTAGGGCGTGGGCATGTGGGGGAAGTGGTTTAAGACTTAGCCCAAGGGGGCTTAAGTCCTTAGTAATAAAAACTTGTTTTTTATGAATTTTTTCAGAGTTTTCAATGGATTTGGGGGTTTCGAAATAGTTTAAAAATGAGTTTTAAACTATGGAAAATGATTTTCATGAATGGAAGAAGAGGAATCATGAAAATAGAGGAGTTTTTATGGAGAAAAATGGGATCAAAATGTAGGTTAGTTTTGAGTGGAGGAAGGGAAAAAATGATGATTTGAAGTAGTTTCTTCTCATGAAATCAGCATAATTTCTTAGTATAAAATGGAAACAGCAATGAAGATTTTGGACAGAGGTATGAGGTTTTGAAGAGTCTTCCAGAGATAACATTTGTTTAGCAATAAAACTTATTTCTTGAAGGCTCAAAAATGATTTAGCCAGCATTTGATATAACAAATTTTATAGCTGGCTAACAATGGCTCCACTTGGGGATGGTGCCTTCTTGAAGGCATCAAGAATTTCAGACTTGCATTCTCTGGGAGGCTGAGCTGTGCCTGATCCATTGGGATGCCCTTCCTTTGTTGGGATGATCTTGCTCTGAAAACATATTAGCAGCGATAAAAACAATGGTTCTTTCGTCAACAAGCTTTCTACCTACCCAATCCTACTGATCTAACATTTTTTCTTCATTAGAGTGCACTTGGATTGGCAAACTCTCTCACAACATTTTATTCTTTCGAAAGCAGGAAATCTAATCTATTTCTACTCCTTATTTCTCCATGGACTCAGATTAAACAGTTGATTCCATATGATTCTCTACCTAATCTACCAATCTGTTAGGATTAAACAGTCTAACAGATTTTTATTCTCTAATTTCTAAAGCAGAAATTTAAAAGCATACAAGTCAGGATTGAACAGTCTAACTTGATGCTGATCTATGGAATAAAAACAAGCTGCACATAGATATTATTTGCAGAAAATTAAATCAAAATGATGAAGGCTTTAAGATCTGAAAGTTTTAAGAACATCCTTCTCTTTTCTTCAACTCTATTTTTAAGCTTGTTTGAGTTGTTCTTTGCTTGTTTTCTGGTTCAGATTTTGAGCTGATTAGAACCAATTTTACTTCTATTTTTGACTCAAGATTTGAACAGATCAGAGTCATCTTTCTTTTGGAATCTACAGGTTCAGATTTTGAGCTTTTTTGAACCTTTTTTTCTATCCTAATCTACCTTACTGATAAGCCATGATTGAGTTGTTTGGCAAATCTAATTCACTAACCTATCAGTAGTAAATTGAAAACTAATTATTCATGATTAAACTGTATGACTAAATAGAAGTGTGTTTTTTAGGAGTGTCATTAGAGCTTACACACTTTCAGATTTGTTTCTCTTTTTGGTATGGGGCTATACCTTTATTCTTTTTACAATTTGCCCTCTTTTCTTTCTTTTAATGTTTTTTATATTTTTCTTTTTCTTCAAAGAAGAAAACAACAGCTAACTATATGCTCAAAGGTAGAGCTTTTATTGACATTCCTATCTTAACCTAACTTGGAATATTTACATTTTTATATGATACAAAAGTGCCAATGTAGCCAGTTGAGTAGTGACAAAAAGGAATAGAGAAGCTGGCTACTAGTCAGAGGTAACCATAATACATATTGAATTTTAAGCTTTAAAATCAAGGTTGTCACAGAAGGTGACAAAATTTTATGTCTTTGACTCTTGCAAAGGATCCATGCTTGAGAATTTGAGCCAATTTGGACTTCCACACACTCTGCCACAGGATCAACGAGACCAATATGTGGATCTTCTTCCTTTAGGCCTCCCATTACTAACTGATTGTCTACATGCCAGACAACTTGGTTCACTGCATTTCTAGGGTAGTTCATGGAAGCACCATCATCCATTTCCTGTAAATCAAAAGGTAGTGAAATTTCTCTTTGTTTTTGGGGAGGGAGACTTTCAAAAAATGTTGTAGGGTCTCTGAACTGATAAGATTGTTCTTGTGAGTTTAAAATTTCAATTTCAATTTCATATCTTTCAACTACCAATTCTAGAAAAATTTTCTTAAGCTCAGGTTTATCATTGAATTTTGAGCTGAGAAGGATAACCTTTGGAAGGTCCTCACATTTAATTTCTACCAGTATACTTGATATTCCACAACAAAACTCTGCTATGGGACTTGGCTGCATTTTTGTAATTTGTTCAGAGTCTTCTATTAGTGGAGTCATTAGGTATTTTGGGATTGTGGAGTCGCCAGGTTGAAGATTTTGAACTTTTCTGTCCACAAACAGCATGATTGGGTTTGCTCAATGCATTCCCAGGAGAGCTTATAAGGACTAGTGAAGTAATAGGCCTATTGGAGGCCAGTGGAGTCACTAGGTGGAAATTTTTTAGCTTTTGTGAAGGTAAAATGTTTTATGGTTCCACCACCATGTTTATTATGAAGCCAAACTGAAATGTTTTGGGTTTTTCTGAGTTATTTTGGTCTTACAGGTTAAGATAGTGTCCTAAATCCGATTTAACACTTAGCTAGGGTGTCAAACATACAGAGTTCACTCTTATGGCTTGGTAATTAATTTCTTCAAGGTTTGATAAGGTCTAATGAGAATCCTAAGGGTTACTTAGTTTGTCACTAATCCAATTAAGTCCTATCATGATTACCATTTTTTTTAGGTAGTGCTTGAAGAATGCTACTTATGTTATACAAGACAGTGAGTGTTTGAATTTGAAGATTTTACTTAGGGTCCCACTGTGATCGCCATTATGTTGGTGTCCCGTGTTTTGATAGTTTGGCAAATCAAAAGACAAGGCAACATCAGAACCAATCTTTAGAGTTCCAGGATCTATTCCTCCTGTTCTCAGAGAGGGATCTCTCAAATTTTTGTTTGCAAAGGTTTATCTTGTGTGCTTTGAGTATTGGTTTTAGACTAGTTATTAAGTGCAGGTGTTTGTTTTTTTGGTTGGTTGAATTGATACAAAAGAACATGAAAGATCTAGGAAAGATATATAGAACGGAGAAACATCTGGTTCATTGGGAAATGGAGTCAAGAAGAGGTCATAACATACTCATCAATGGATATGGGATATCAGAGGGCAAATCTAACTTGGCCGCAGGATCCTTTGGTTTTGGAATGAGATGGACATCAATGATTTGGAAAGAGAAATTGATTCTCAATGAAGGGAACTTGAAAACATAACTTGAACAATAAAGTAATATTTGATAGACAGGGCTAACCATAAATTCTACAAACATTCTTTAAGCAAATAATGACTTACAGACAACTTTCAAAATGAAATCTAAGATTCTGGGAACACCCTATTTCCTCAAAGATTTTATTTCAAATGACTTAGAAAACATAAAAGATTCACTGATAATTGCAGTCATAGAAGAGGGAACACCTAATACATCTATGATCACGACTATAAAGACCTTTAAAAAAACTTTTTAAGCAAGGACAAAGGGTATGATCAAAACAAACCTCCTTGGCTAACTATAAACAATGGTACTTCAAAGGGAGACTTCAATAATAGTTTTCAAGTGGCAGCAGAAAAGCAGGGAAAACAATAAATCATGTTGGAACCAACTATTTGAACTATTAGAGAAATAAACAAGCATGAGGACTAAAGAGAGATATTAGAGACTCTAAAATACCTCAGTAGAAGAAAACATAAAACAGTGAAGGATGAACAGGTCTAAGGTGCTTCCAAGAGTCATTTCTTAGCCTAAAACTTTCTATCTTATTGTAGTAAGAAATTACGAAACATAATGAAAACAGGAAAAACAATATACAGTTCAGAATACATCACCAACAGCCAAGCTCATGGATCTAATGATAGAGCCTTCTCAAGAACAAGCATGTCACAACATCATCAAGCTTCCAAGACTTCAATTTCTTCTTCAACTTCAACAGACTATATATTATTTCAGAAAGTTTCAGTATTACAACTAGTGATCAACCAAACAACAATTTCTCATCTTCTACAGAAGTATTTATAGAAGAATGAGGAGGTGAGATCTGATAAAAGATCTCCCAAGATAATTAATACACACTTAATGGCTTATGGGCCTTTGAGGGGCTTGATGGAGAAGCGTATAGATATTCTCACTGTATCAATGGATTTACATTTAAGATTAAGCTCGGTGGGAGCTTTTATTGACTTTTGAGGCTCTGTGTCATGTTGGAGTAACTCTGCAGATATTTTTTCATTAAGTTTTTCGGCAGAATCAACTGTCTGGCTACGTTTGAGGCAAATAACTGATTTTGAACCATAACTTCAGCCTCTGTTTGAATCTTTTAAGGCACAGGTGGCACTGTGGTAGCTGGGAGGAATCAATTTCCTCAGATGTGGTGGAGGAGGCTTTTCTATCTGATAACACTTATGATGTTCCTTTAACTGTGTTTTAATTCTGGGGATCAGTCTTCTGATAATCATTCTTAGCCGTAATCCCCAAATTATCTTCAATCTTTTGTTCTACTGCGTTCTGTCTTCAACACTGATATTCTTTTAATTGTGATTTAATAACATAGTGTCTTGTTGATGTGCAGGCCACGTAGGGCTCTCAAGGCATCAATGCCCATGAAACATTGACGAGACATGGGGTTCGAACCCCGCAAATGGTTTCCTTTGATGAATCAAAGGCACGGGAAACGTCTTTCACGGCCCTTTGGCTTTTATATAATGGAAAACCCATCAAACACCTGCAAAACACAAAAATATTAATAAAATCCTGCATTTTTTGGGAAAAACTACTTTGGAGGACGTGGGAAAAGAGCAGGGCCGTCGAATAGCATCATCCAACGGTTGGGATTCATTAGGGGCGATCAAAGGAGATTCGAGGAAGAGAATATATCAGAACCATTTATCGGGCCTTCGAGCTTTTCAATCTACCCATTTTGGATTACTTCCGATGTGATAAGCGCCTGGTGGGCATAGCACCTGGTTTTTAGGGTGTGGGCATGTGGGGTAACTGGTTTAAGACTTAGCCCAAGGGGACTTAAGTCCTTAGTAATAAAAACTTGTTTTTTATGAATTTTTTCAGAGTTTTCAATGGATTTGGGGGTTTCGGAATAGTTTAAAAATGATTTTTAAACTATGGAAAATGATTTTCATGAATGGAAGAAGAGGAATCATGAAAATAGAGGAGTTTTTATGGAGAAAAATGGGAGCAAAATGCAGGTTAGTTTTGAGTGGAGGAAGGGGAAAAATGATGATTTGAAGCAGTTTCTTCTCATGAAATCAGCATAATTTCTGAGTATAAAATGGAAACAGCAATGAATTTTTTGGACAAAGGTATGAGGTTTTGAAGAGTCTTCCAGAGATAACATTTTTTAGCAATAAAAATTGTTTCTTGAAGGCTCAAAAATGATTTAGCCAGCATTTGATATAACAAATTTTATAGCTGGCTAACATAACCTTTAGTTAAGTGGATCTGGTCATGAACATAAATGATTCCATTAACTACCTTATACTTTCCATCCATTTCTTTCCCATCAAGAACCTTACATGTGAATATGTCCTTAGAATATTCCATCAAGAGTTGGGACTCCCAATAAGGGTCTAGGCTTCCCAATATTGACAACGCTGTAGAAGTCTGAAATGATGCATTTGTCATAAGATGGCTCTCCTCCTTGGCATGCTTGATGTCGCAGTCACATGTTGGAGTATTCCCAACTCTCTTTTGTTGTCTCTCTTTTAGCTGATCTTTCTCAAGACAAGATTGAATTTTAGGAGAGTCACCCTCCTTTTGAAAGGTTCTCTTCCTCCAAAACTTCCACAATTTTGCTTCTGCATACAAAAATGAAAATACCTTTTTTTTATGTTCAGAAATTTTCATTATATATTGGAGTATCCTTTGTTTCTCCAAAGCTATGGAGTAACCTTTTTATACTATGCTCATATCAACACAGATTTCTGAATCTATCCCCTCCAACGCGAATATATGAATGGAAGATAGCAAGGTAAATTTCAGAAATTTGCTTAGCCTTCCCTCAATGGTTCTCAACATTGTAATGGCTCCTTCCAAGGTTCCCTCTCTAGAAAAATATGTTTTTGCTGCCTATAGTTGAGAGAACAATTTAGTTTTCTTCCAATCAAGAGGTCTTCCTGGTGAAATTCCTCCTTGCAAAGAGGCATCAAGGCATAGAGTAGGATGTGGATGTAGGTGGACAGATTTTCCCCTACCTTTATTGCATAGGTCCTCTTGCCTTCTTTGTTTTCTCAATCTTTGAAACAGAGAAGGGTACATGCTCTTCATCTTGTGACACCCTTCCTCCTCTTTTCCTCCTTTGATCCACAATATCTCATCATTTGACAATGATGGTACATGCTACTCATGTGTTATGCCAAGAGCTCTATGTGTGAGACCTTTTGGAACTCCTTGCAAGAGTGCAAGAGTTTCTTTTCTTGGAGCAAGTGCTCCCTCCTCCTCTTCATGAGGTGCATGAGGTGCCTTTTCCATGACTGTGTTGTTATCTCCAGCCTTCTCTCCCTTCTCCTCAATAGTTGAAAATATCTCATTATCAACAAGAGACCTTAGATCTTGGTCTCCTTCTGCAGGAGGAATCTTCATTTCTTGAGAAGGAAGCTCTTCATTCAATGGAGATCTTGCCCTTGGCAATGTTTCAGACGAGTTTACACCCTCTTCAATAGTTTCCATAAATGGAGTTAGATTTATAGATCCTCCCGACCCATGCAAAATTTTTGTTTGATATGGTTTGATAGCCTCTAGAGGACGTGTTTTACATGATTCTTCATCAAACATTTCTACTATTATTTGAATAAACTGTGCATAAGAATATGTATTTTCATTTCTCAAGGAAAAATATTCAAAAAACCACCAAGCATAAACCTTACCCTCAAAATGCAGCACTGCTACTTTGATGGCCTCATTTTCTGAAACTTGATGTTGTTGCACATAGGTGTCTAGCTCCTTCACCCAAGCCCTAGCTGGACATTTAAGTGATCCATCAAAAGTAGATAGAAATAATCTACCCACACCATGTTGCTTTCCATTTGTGCTTCTATCCTCCTTGATTTTTCAGAATCCTTGGAAGTTCAAGTTATCTTTGAACTCCTTAGATTGAGCTTCATAATCCTGCAAATAATCACCAAGAGTATCTCTCTTTGGCACACCTCCTTTCTTCCTCTTCATGAAGAAATTTCTGATAGAATGTGGTATATCTGATGATATGGCTTAGTGCTCATATCCATAATTTGAGGACTTATAATCTTCCTCTTGTATAGATCTTGCTGATGGATTTTCAGATTTATCCCTCCTCATTTCTTTGATGCCCTTGCTTCTACCCTGCAGATTTGGAAAGAGAAGTTTTGAGAACCTATTTTCTCCAAAAAAAAAGGGTTTTCTCTGATTTGTTTTGAAAACCTCCTCCTCCCCATGAGAATACTCCATAATGCTTGAAGCTCATAGGCTAAGCCAAGAATGTTGCTTTGATACCACTGTAATATCCCTAAACCGAGATTTTCTACAACAATAAAAATACCTTAAGGTATTCCAAAGTTTGAGAGCAGTAATTATTCAACTCATATAGTGTTTTTAAACACATATATTCCATAGAACAATCACAGCAACAAACTATGCCTTTATACAATGTCACCAAGTGAAGAAAAGCAGTAGTTTTGGCCCCAAAAACGTTATTTTCTGAATATTGAGTTATAAAAGTGAAGAATAACGGTTGTGTCCCTTATAATAGACAATATAGGACATGTATGCAAAATAATCTCGAAAACAAATGCCTTTAGCCTATTTAAACAGGCCTCCCATGCTCAAAACAGCTTAAAATTAACAAAACCCCTAGACTACAACACACGAAAATTGCTGCATAAGAGAATGTGCAGTCTAATGGAGGTCAAACTCATAAAATAGAAAGATAAATCAGATATTCTTATTATATTACTCAATGAGGCATAAAAACAGAGATCTAAACTCTTTTATACAGATCCAAGAAGACTCGGCAAAGGTTTCTTGACAGAAAAGATATACAAGAGAAAGTTGTTGTAGATCTATGGCTGAATCATGCTGTATGGATGAATATCTACATAAAAATGACTGAACATGCAAATAAATGGTTGTAAAATCTTCCTCTAGCTTTCCCAAAGAAAGGTTGATCCTCTCTTGGGAAACTAGCTCCTCAAAATGGGGTTTTGACCCCTCCCACTGCACACCTTAAGAAATAACACAGTTTTCTGAAGGGACTACATTTTTGCTTAAGATAAGTGCTTGGCCCAACACTAGGTAGTGAAAAATTTAGATCATAAATATCCTCTTAGATTTCTTAGATAAGATCTCCAAGAAAGAGTAGGGAATCCCCACCTGGGAGAACCCTTGCACTAAGCAGTGCAGCAACTTAGCTAAACAGCCAAGTATGCAGGAAGTCTAAGTAGACCACATAAAAATATAATCTCCAATATATCCATATGCTTTCCATCTCCTCCATTATATAATTTATGAGCTTCCTCACCAAGGGTCCCACCCACTAGGAGTTTGCTTCCATGCAAAGATTCCTCCATCACAATTACATTGTCTTCATTAGTGAGGGTAATCCTTTTATAGTGCAGTTTGATTTATTCAAGCTTGACTAGATCAACCTTGATAGGGTCATCCTTGACTGAGTCTTCATGCCTTGTCTCCTTTCACACTCAAGGTGTCTTCATTTTAGCTGACTAGCTTGATTTTCATCTGTCTTTATTTAGGATCCACCCTTTGAGGATAAATCATGTTGACTTGGTCAAACTTGACCTTGTCCACATAGTTTAGATCTTGTTCACACATGTGGATGCTTGATCTGGTTATTTCATGATCCCTTTTCACATTATGAGGGATTTTTATTCATATTTGAGCAAATTATGAGCCTCTTTGCCCATTTATTGATCCATATAAATCTTAAGAGAAAAATTAATATTCCCATTAGCTGAAGCTAATTTAGGAATATTACAGTGGTAGATCAGATTGTGTGGTTGAATGCTCACACACAGAGTATGAACAACTAGGGCTTCCTTCATGTGCAAATATCTTCAAGGGATCTACATGTCTTTCTTTCCTCATTCCCCTGATTTCATTCTTAAGCTCATGCAAAGTTTGGAACAGAGTTTTTTGAAAACTCTTTCCCTTTCATTCTTCTAGATAAAGGGGTTTTACCCTTTTCTTCTGTGTCTTCAGTGTAATCATACTTCTTTTTTATTCTTCTTAGATTTCTCTTCTCTCTATCAGTGAGAGGCTCTCCTTCTGTGGAAGGCATATTGGCTTCTTAAGGAAGCACAAGTTGTGCCAAGATGATGCTCTGATACCACTATAATATCCCAAAAATGGGATTGCTCAGCAATGCATGTCTGAAAAACACATTTTTCAGAAATAGATGCTACATAATTTGAAATCATCCCTTGGATCCCTTATATCTGATAATCTAAGACCCAATTCCAAGAGGAGATCAAAAACAAATCAAACTAGGTGAGGTAAACTGACCTCCCACACCTAGTATCCCTTGAAAATTGCCCAAGGAAGGGACTGCAGCAATATGCAACAATACTGCTTTAGAAATAATTCAGTTTGGCTAAGCAGTAGCAGGAGGACAACATAGAGGCTCAACATTCATGTATATATCAACAGGAAAGAGAAGACAATGGTGGAATAAATCCCTCAAGAAGAGGTGCTGCAACACATGTAATGACTACAAAAGGCTTGACAACATTATTTTATTGAGCATACAGCAGCAGTAGATTACAACTTAGATCTAGAGCATATCTGTGTACAAAATATTAGATCTATATCAGATCTGTACACTAGATTGTCTCTACTTTACATTCCCCTTGGGGTTTTGAGCAAAACATATAGCACAAGGAGTAGATCTGAGATTCTATACAGCAGATCTGCATATCTATTCAGAATTTCTGAATCATACATAGGAGTATTCAGATCAGATCTGAATATCACATGGATAAGAACAAAAATCCATGGATCACCACAGTGAAGGGAAGATCCCCAACACTAGATATCACTCCTCAATAGTTGCCAAGTCACCTTGCAACTTTCCTCCTTGCAGATAACGTAGTCCTGGAAGATAAACTGCGCTATAGACTTGAAGAGAAGATTGGCCTGATGCCAAGATGTGGATTTGAAGCTCCAATCAGCTAATACACTCTTGTCAATGGAATAGAAGACTCTCCCACTGAAAAGAGGCACTAGAATGGCCTAGATCTGAGTAGATCTTGCCTCCACTTTCTGTAGCTTATAAGGACAACCAAACCCTCAACAGGATCTGTGTTGTAGTTAGAAGATGAAGCTTGGCCAAATGCCTGATAGTGGACAAGATGTACAAGACTCCTCCAAGATTTGCTCAATGGAAGAGGTGGGATTCCCGATCAGGAACACCCAGTGATAAATAGCACTATTCTCAGCTAAACAGCAAGAGAATGATGTATGTCCAAATAGACAATATATTCATAAAATTTCATAACAAGAACAACCTTCTCTTGTTTTCCCCTCTTCCTTTTATAAGATGAAAGTCTTGCAAAACCCTAAACCATCTCAAAGGTTTAGCTCCTTTCACATGTGTAGCCTCCAACTAGAACTGCACTGTGCATCTAGGAAGTTCATTGCATCTAGACAGCGTTGTGGATTTGGTCCTGTTGACCCAGTCAAATGTCTCAATCCCTTTCACACATAAGGGAGTTTTATTAAGGCAGCCCAGATTTAGCCTTGTTCACATGGGGCGTTGATTTATTTTTCTGTTTTGGGAGTTTATTGATCCTCCTTTACAATTTTATTCATGCAACAAGAAAAATGAAACAAAATTTTATATTCCCATTAGCTTGGGCTAATTGGGAATATTACATATAGAACCCGCAATATGAATATTAACCAATATTTTGCTAGACATTACACATTTCTTCTGATAAACCTTCTGTAAACTACTGAGCTTCTCTAGAAGACATATACTTCATCTTTTACCATAGAGTTTCCATCAAGGACAACATATTAAGACATAAGAATCCTGTTTCCAATAGCATGTGAAGGCTCTTAGGAGCAACAATGGCGGTGAGTACATCTCCAATGAATTCAAGAATGTAATATTCCTAATTAGCTATGGCTAATCAGAATATTCAAATTTTTCTCAATTTTTCCATATATAGTTTATTCATAAATAAAAAGGTGAGTAGAGGAGACATAACTCACTTTAGAAATAAAAATGTCACTCCCTAGTAGCACAACGTTGTAACTTAAGTGAGCCGAGGGGGCCAAGAGACCATGTAGAGAGGGGGCCTACGTAGACACATGGAGGGACTGTGCAGGCCAAGAGGGAGCACGTGGCAACGTTGGAGGAGGTGAGCATTAGGGTTGAGAGGGGCTCATGCTATATAGAGGGGAGAGCCTCCTCATTTTTTTCACTCGTTGTTGATGATATTGAGCTGGTCGTTTTGACTTCTTGAGCACACTGGTTGTTTAGCCTGTCTACAGCACCATTTAGTGCGATGAGTGTCTCTGATCGGAGATCTCGCCCTTAGCCCCGAGGGACTTCGAGTGCCTGCTTGGGCAAGGTATTTTCTTCAGCATTTTTTGGGAGGATTGGTGTTTGGGTTTGTTGCGGAGCTGTGCATTTAGAGACTGCGCAGTCATTGAGAGGGAGGATGCAGTATATTCAAGAGGAGCTCTGAATTGGGTTTCTTGCAGGGGTTTTGAGCCTGGAGATTGAGCAGAGGATCAGCCTTTGCCTTTGGGAGGATTTTGGTGGAGTTTGAGATAGTATTTCAGTTGTTCCTATTCAGCCTCTACGCAGAGCCTTGGAGGGTAGCGTAATTCCCCAAGGGGGTGATTTTCGGGGGTCAGCCATTTCTGATATGATTTTTGGGTTTTGTTGTGGTTGATGAGTAGAGGTGGATTCCATATTTTTAGCTCATTTCAGCAAGGGGAACAGCCCCTAGTCATCAGTTCATTTCAGCAGTAGCAGCTACACAGCAGTTTTCCAGCAGCTGGGACACAGTTCAGAGAGAAGCCATTTCCTGGTTATTCTAAGAGTATTTCTTCACTTTCCTTGAGCAAGTCTAGGTGCCATCGTTCTGATCACCTATTGTACTTCATTATATTTCTCAGTATAATAAAATGGCTTAGCATTCTCTCTCTATTTTTGGAGCATTTGTTATACATGTTATCTATGCTATTGTATGTCTGCATTACTATTATTTTTATATTTTTGGGCATTATAGTTCTATACCACTTGGTGTGTTTTTCCTCATACTCTTAGACAGATTCTGGAAAGGGCTAGGTAGCCTCCAGATCTCACCCTCTTCTCAGAGGTGAAATATCTGGTAAATTCCCTCCCAGTCCATCTCTGGTTAGAGTTTTCTGTGTTTTATAGATATCCCCCAAAACGGGATATTACAGTGGTATTAGAGCATAGTTTTGGCTCAGCCTGTGGAGCTAGTTATCTATGACACCGAGGAAGAGGCAATACATTTTTTACAGAGGCATAAAGTACGGATATCATGAGCATAGGTTGGAGAACACCTATGGAGAGGGAGACTGTGTTCGGGTGGTGGACGCAGAGCAGGAGGAGCCTGTATTAGATTCAGAGTAGAGAGAGCCGATGGCAGATGATAGTGAGGCAAAACAGTTTGGGGAGGCACTCCTCAAATTAGTGTAGGATCTAGCGAGACAGATTGAGGTGATGGGTCATAGATTCACCGCTGTGGAGGTTAGACAGCATGAGACCCCATGGGTTTTCCAGGTAGTTGAGGGATCGGGTACATCCCACCATTTTCCAGAGCATGGTGCTACTCAGCGAGATACTACTCAGTCGATGGCTTCACATGCACCTACACGCAATACCATGCCCACTTTATTGGGAGCAAAAACAGGGGCAGGAGCCCAGCAGGAGGCAGAGCCCGGGCATATGGGTGATTATTTTGCAGAGTATCAGGCCTATGGGCAGGATTTCAGGGATGCTCTCTCGTTTAGAGATTTTGTTAAGCTTTAGCGGGACAATAGACCCCGCGACCATCATAGAGGGCACCGGCATTATCATGATGGAGATACCCACTGCACAGCCAGCAGATTCCACTTGCCTACGTTTGATGGTTCATCAAACAGTTCGACGAAGTCTTGGGTGGAAAAGTTGGACATCTATTTCCAGCTCAACCAGATGTCAGAAGCAGAGGCCATCAAGGTGGCGAAATTACATTTGGATGGTGAGGCCCAGGACTGGTGGTTCCATGGAATGGTTACACTTGGACATTCTATGATGATGACATATGCCGAGTTCACCAGGAGGTTGATAGAGAGATTTGACTGAAGGGATCCAAAACAGCACTTTTTTAAGCTGACGAGGCTCAAACAGACCAGGAGCCCAGAGACATACATTGCAGACTTCTTGAGGGTTTCAGTGATGGTGGCAGATCTATCTGTGGCACGGATGATCTATATGTTTGTGGAGGGATTAGCAGAGCCACTTCGAGGTCTATTCAGATCTACTAGACCAGCCACACTCCACGATGCTATTGGCGGGACCCGGGATTTACAGGATGCATTACCCAGGACTTGGACACCTTACCCCCAGAGACAGGGCTTCCAGCCCAAGGGGAAGGATGTGAGGATTCCACCTCCAAAGGGGGATCTAGGATAGGCACAGATGGATGATGATGCTAGGAGGGAGCTAAATAAGAAGCATTTATGCTTTACTTGTCAGGAGTCGTGGGCACCGGGCCATAGATGTGCTGCTGGCAAAGCACATTTCATTGAGGTCTTCTCTGAGAGCAGCGAGGAAGAGGATGAGGAGGATGATGTGGAGGCAGGAGATAGTCATGCAGTGCAGAATCCTTTGCCACCTCCACCTTCAGCAGGAGGTGGTGCGGCTTTTGCACCTACCGGAGGGGCCCTTGCAGCATTGCGAGGAGTTCCCAAGTATTTGACGTTGCGCGTACAAGGGACAGTACGTGGCCAGCGAGTATTAGTTTTGGTTGATAGTGGGTCAACCCACAATTTCATCGATGCACAGATGGTTGAGCGGAGAGGTATTCAGACTAAGAGCTTTGATGGATTTTCAGCTTTGGTCCCAGGAGATCAGACCATGATGTGTGCTCGTTATGTTCCAGAGTTATCAATGACGATGGCCACCTATACACTGACTGATCACCTTTTCGTGGTAAATATTCCAGACACCAACATGGTGCTAGGTGTTCAGTGGCTTATCACTCTAGGGAAGGTCACGACAGATTGGAAGGCCCTAGAGATGGAGTGGGATGATGAGAAGACAGGGAGGCATGAGAAGATACGGGGATAGCACACCTATCCGCCTCAGAATGTTTCGGTTCATCGGATGGAGGCAGTCTTCTGAAAGGGATATGTGGAGTGGGAAGTGGAGCTACGTGCATCAAAGGCAGGGACTACAGGGTAGACGGTGCACCCAGAGATACAATCCATCCTCGACAGGTATGCCATAGTGTTTGGGGATATTCCGCTGGGACAGCCACCGGACCGGGGGTTTGAGCACACCATTGAGCTTGAGCAGGGCATACAGGCAGTGAATACTACCCCCTATAGGCATCCCAAAGGCTATCGGGATGATATTGAGTGGGCCATCCAGGAGTTGCTGTCTCTTGAGCACATCTGGCCGAGCACGAGTCCTTTTTCTTCTTCCGGGGTGTTGGTGAAGAAGAAGGACGACACCTTGAGGATGTGTATTGACTACAGGGCCCTAAACAAGAAGACCCTAAAGAATAGGTACCCTATGCCCAGGATCGATGAGTTGATGGATGAGTTGAGAGGAGCCCGGTTCTTCTCAAAGATTGATTTGAGATCGAGGTACCATCAGATTCGCGTGAGGGAACAGGACATTCCCAAGACCGCCTTCAGGTGTCACTACGGGCACTTTTATTTTTTGGTGATGCCCTTCGGGCTAACCAATGCACCATCGACATTCCAGTCTTTCATGAATAACATCTTCCACAGTCACTTGAGGAAGTTTGAGTTTGTTTTCTTTGATGATATCCTCATTTACAGCAGGACTTGGGAGGAGCATCTCCAGCACATTGAGGTAGTGTTGAGCATTTTGGAGGAGCAGCAATTCTATGCCATCCTCTCCAAGTGTGAGTTTGGGTTGTCGGAGATGTTGTACTTGGGACATATTATAGGGTTGGATGGAGTGAGAGTCCACGAGGAGAATATCAAGGCCATCAGAGATTGGCCGGAGCCGAGGAAAGTGATAGAACTTTGGGGATTCATTGGCATTTATACTTATTACAGGAATTTCGTCAGGATTTTCTCACAACTTGCTGCACCCCTTACATATTTGACAAAGAAGGGGGCATTCAGTTGGTCAGATACAGTGCAGCGAGCCTTTGACAGGCTCAAGGAGGTGATGAGCAGCTGCCCAGTGCTTTCATTGCGAGATTTTACGCAACCATTTGTTTTGGAGTGTGATGCATCGGGAGAGGGGATCGACAGAGTATTGATGCAGGGAGGACACTCTATAGCCTTTGAGAGCCGGAAGCTCCTTCCACATGAGAGGTTGTATTCTATATACGACAAGGAGTTTTTTGCCATTATGCATGCATTGGCCAAATTCCGGCAGTATTTAGTAGGTAATAGGTTCAGGGTGAGGACTGATCACAACAGCCTCAGGTTCTTTTTGGAGCAGAAGCAGCTACTAGAGAGGCAGCAGAAGTGGATCAGTAAGATCTAGGCATATGACTTTGACATTGAGTATTTCAAGGGTAAGAACAATGTGGTAGCAGATTCCCTTTCACGTAGACCAGCCATGTTGTCTCTTATGAGCTTGGATACAGATTGGAGGGCTCTATGACTTTTAGTAGAGTACTCCAAGGACAGATTTGCATGTGAGGTTCTGGATGGACAGGTGGCAGATGATAGGTACAGGGTGGTCGATGAGATCATCTACTACAGGGACCAGATCTTCTTGACTGAGGGATCTCAGCTCAAGAAGAAGATACTCCAGGCATAACATGATTCACCTTTGGCCGGACATCAGGGGTTTACCAAAACCTACAAGGCCATTAGAGAGAGGTTCTCATGGAAGGGCTTCAAGGAGGACGTACTCCAGCACATCAGGGAGTGCGATGTTTGCCAGAGGAACAAGGGGGAGATGAGCCATCCTACAAGATTATTGCAGCCTCTTCCCATCCCGAAGGGGAAATGGGAGATTATTTCGATAGACTTCATCATAGGGTTGCCCATGGTGTAGGGAAAGGATTGTATCTTTGTCGTCGTTGATCGATTGAAAAAATATGTGCATTACACAGTAGAACAGGTGGTCAAGCTGTTCTTCAGAGAGGTTTTCAGGCTACATGGTCTTTCTAAGACCATCATCAGTGACAGGGACAGCCGCTTCATGGGAAAATTTTGGCAGGAGCTTTTCTGATTGGTGGGGATGGAGTTGACACCGAGTACCAGTTATCACCCACAGACGGATGGACAGATGGGGATAGTTAACAAGTGGCTGGGGGGCTACTTGCATAGCTATGTCAGTGGGAAACAGCGAGCATGGCTGAAGTGGTTGCATCTGGGGGAGTACTGCTACAACACTACACATCACATGTCCATTGGTATGTCACCATTTTATGCTTTGTATGGGTATCATTCTTTATCTTTTTTTGATGTGATGTTCGGTGCTAGCAAGGCTCCTAGAGCTAATATTTGGATCCAAGAGAGTCAGGACATTATACGAGCTCTCAAGGATAATATGGCTACAGCACAAAACCAGCAGAAGTTGTATGCTGACAGAGGTCGGGTGGAGAGGCAGTTTGAGGTAGGGGACTTGGTCTACCTACGATTACAGCCATACCGACAGTCGTCACTGAAGCAGAAGGGAGCTGAGAAGCTCAAGCCCCACTTTTACAGGCCATACAGAGTGATACACAGGATTGGATAGGTTGCATATGAGTTGGAGCTGCCCCAAGGTAGCAAGATTCATAATTTTTTTCATGTATCATGCCTAAAAAAGGCACTGGGGCAGCAGGTGACAGTGTATCATTCTTTATCTTTTTTTGATGTGATGTTCGGTGCTAGCAAGGCTCCTAGAGCTAATATTTGGATCCAAGAGAGTCAGGACATTATACGAGCTCTCAAGGATAATATGGCTACAGCACAAAACCAGCAGAAGTTGTATGCTGACAGAGGTCGGGTGGAGAGGCAGTTTGAGGTAGGGGACTTGGTCTACCTACGATTACAGCCATACCGACAGTCGTCACTGAAGCAGAAGGGAGCTGAGAAGCTCAAGCCCCACTTTTACAGGCCATACAGAGTGATACACAGGATTGGATAGGTTGCATATGAGTTGGAGCTGCCCCAAGGTAGCAAGATTCATAATTTTTTTCATGTATCATGCCTAAAAAAGGCACTGGGGCAGCAGGTGACAGTGACAGATGAGCTACCACCCATGGATGATGAGGGGCATTTGGTGTTGTAGCCAGAGGCTATTATTGATACCAGGGAGAGGCAGCTACGAAGCAGGACAGTCCGGGAGTTCTTGGTGAGGTGGAAGAATTTGTCGGATGAGGATGCCACTTGGGAGAGTGAGAAAATTTTGCAGCATCCATCACTTCAATTGCTTGAGGACAAGCAACATTTTGCCGGGGGAGACTGTAATATTCCTAATTAGCTATGGCTGATTGAAATATTCAAATTTTTCTCAATTTTTTCGTCTATATTTTATTCATAAATAAAAAGGTGAGTAGAGGAGACATAACTCACTTTAGAAATAAAAATTTCACTCCCTAGTAGCACAACGTTGTAACTTAAGTGAGCCGAGGGGGGCCAAGATACCACGCAGAGAGGGGGGCCACGTAGACACATGGAGGGACTGTGCAGGCCAAGAGGGAGCACGTGGAAACATTGGAGGAGGTGAGGCATGCAGAGTGATTCTATTAGTTATGGAGTTTGGATTGCGGTTGGTGCAATAGTTTAATGCATGAGTAATCAATTAACTCAGTTAGGTGAGTTAAATTCAGTTGAACTGGTTGTAACGGTTTGCTGCACTAGTGAGATATTAATGAATTAAATCATATTTAATTCACAATCATTGATCTTCCATGCAACTGATGATTTACTATTAATATTTGCATGCATGTCAGTTCTAGTGGAGACCTAGTTGAGACAAGGGTTAAAGGGATGTTAACTATCAGTTGTATCATTAGTAGGTTGCCCGTATGCAACTAGACATCCATTGGAATTACCATGATCCTTGCTAGTTTTGGAAGGATGAAATTCCTAAAGAATAGGGATTTCATTCCACGTGAATTTCCCAAGAAAGGCAATTTTATTAGAGGTTGAGAATTGGATAACTTTTGGTCAATTTTGTCTAGGTTAGTGTGAGACATTTGTGAGAGTGCAGAAGACTCGTGTGAGAAGAGTGCATTGTAATTGTTTCATGATTCCATGTTGAATATACAATTGAAGATAGAGGGGTTTTGAGTAGCAAGCTTTCCCCGAAAAAATATCTGTATTGTGGTTTGATTTGATTCTTTCTTTACTTTTGTGATTGGTGATCGTGTTTAATTTCTACAATTGATTTGTAGAAGGATTCAACATCTAGCTTTAGTACATTGCTTGATCGGATTGAATCCATTGATATACATATTTTTTGTATAATTTCTACACGAAGTACGTCATTTTTGTTGAAATAGATCGTGGATCCGTAGTTTTAATACAATGACTATTTGGTCGATCACACATAGAAGTTGTTGGAAATTTAGTCCTATAATAAAGATACAATGGAGGTGATTTCCAGTTACAGCTCCACTCATCTCCAGCCACCTGTAGCATACCATATTAAAATCTGCAGCCAACTGAAGATCATAATGACTATCACAAGGTGTATGCTACATTCTAAGATACTTACCATAATGAAAAATCTCTTGCATGGGAAGGTAAACAACGTATCTGTTTTAAACCACCAAAAAGAAAGGAAGACTATCAATTTTGAGTTTAATTGTTTGTGAACAAGATTTTCCAATGAGAAACTTGAGAAGGGAGTCTTATATTTCAAAAAATATCTCATAGAAGATAGAGCAACAGTTGTTAGGTGAGATCCTCTAGCCTTGCCACCTATCAAATTTCAACAGACATACTTCTTTATTACTGAAGATGAATAAGAAATGAAGAAAGATAAAACAAATTGAACCCCAAGGAGCTGACCTAGTTGATGTTAATCCGAATGTGAAAAGGTTGTTTGTTCAAGCAAGGTAGCATCCATTATGTTAAATACTGGGAAGCTCTCATTTAGGAGTAGCTCAGGAGTTTTCACACTCTTTCAATGGACAGCAAGAAACCATATATGGTCTCCTATTGGAGGTATCAGCAGATTCAATTTTTGAAGCTTTCAACCTTCCACATGAAGGAGAAAAATGGTTTAAAAGGAAATTCATCACTAGAGGATACCTTAATAGTTTCCTTAAACACGGACACAGATATCCCAACTAAGCTAAAGGAATTCATAGAAATTACCTTAAGAGTGAATGGGCTGAGACTGTTAAGCTCATCAAAATTTATCTCACCTATGAGAGGAGATACACTGTGCTTTTTCTATATCATATGATATTTATGTTTCATGTTACAGTTATGAAGACCCTCAACTTTCCATTCTTTCTACTAAATAGCTTGACAAAGATGTCAACTAGGATTCAAACACACACAGTTGCATTATAATATAGCTTATATCATCAAGCTCTTATTAAAGTGTTATTTGAGGAATAAATCAAGAAAATAAATCAATCATGGGACCATTTTTTGTTTTATAGGGCAGGCCAACCTACATCTACACGAGATGTTCCAACTCAACCATCTCCAACTTCACAGCAACATCCTCATCCTGCTAAGAGAACTAAGAGAAATGCTAAGAAGGAGAACATCAATAAAAATACTAAACACAAAAAATAAAAGACTCCTTCAATCAAGGTTGAGAAGAAGTTGGAGAAAGGAGAAGGCTCATCAACCAATAAGAATAAACCCATGAAGAGGGTGCCTCCAGTTAGCCACCTATGAATTTTTTGGCAAGAAAACAGGTGGCTAAATTTTTTTTAAGCCTTGAAGAGATAAATTTCCTATGAAAATATCTCATCCTTGAAGCCTCTGTGTTTCCTTTGCCTTTGAAAATATCTTCACTGATGTTTCCATCCAAAAAGCCTCACTGCCTGTGAAACAATTATGCTCAGAAAAGGCCTCCATTTTCCCTTTGTATCCCTGCAAATTTCCCATTTTAACCCCTTTTTCCCCTTCTGAAATTTCTCCTTTGACTCCCAAAATCCCTTCCTAAGTCTTATAAATCATCCCATCACCCCTTTAAACCTTACAAACACCCTTTTTTTGGCTTAAAAATCCATTTTTACCTCTATCGAAAACCTCTGTTCAGCCTTAAAATCTCTTTTTTTAAGCTAAAAAACCCATTTTTTAACATATAATAGGCTAGCCCCCTTCGGCCCAGCCCCTAACCACTTCCCCTCCATGCACCCGAGTGCTAAAACCAAGCACTAAAGCATTTGGCACTTATCGGAATCGGAAGTTGAACGGAGCGCGCATTTCTTTTATAAACTGATTTCTTTCGATGCGATGGTGTATTTTCTTTGTCAGCTTTTGGAGCATTACCATCCATTGATCTAAAAAGATCTAACGGCCCGCACCTGTTTCATCGTGCCCAGTTACATTCCCTCCTTATCCCTCCGATGCAATATCAGTCATCGATTCACGTTCAAATCCGAAGGTCATCGCATCATCGGAGCTTTTCATCGTGCCAACCACAACTCTTCTCACCCCCGATTGGCCGATCCCCGATTGGATACTGGCTGTTGAATCCACAAGAACCAAAAGCCAGGATTTGATCTCATTCCGCCCTGTTTCCCCGATTGGTCACCATCCGACCCAATCACAGTAGTTGATCTCCTACTGAGATCCAACGGTCCAGATGCAATCGCACCATCGCCCAACGGAGTTTTGGCCCTTCAATCGCTCCCCTCCAATTAGATCGTAGCCATCCATACCTTACGATATGACGGTCCTCCTTTCTCCCACGCATTCCCTTAGCCCTTTGGCCTCTGCTTCATCTTTAAATCTCCGCCGTCTAATCCCCTGGATCCAACGGCTTATATTTCTCCCGACCACTAACCAGCCCCGCCACTATGGTTTCTCCTCTGTAGATCTCAGTCGTCCGTCGCATAGATCAGACGGCCCACAGTGAAACCACCGTCCGCTTGACCTCACCTTACTGACCATGCACTTTCCTCATATCACATTCTTCCATCACCGTCGGATCTCACAGTCCCAGATCCAACGACCCACATCAATATCACGTTGTTTCTTCGTCCAAAGTTTAACAGTCAGAACCTATGTGATATAGGCAGTTTTTGAGAACCACGTGTCAGTCAGAGGCCTATATTGCGCTCGAAAAGTGAAAACCACCTCCCTCCCTTTTCATCACACGAAAACAGCAGTTTTCTTCCACAAAACCACTTCCCCACTTTTTGTTCCCGAAATTCCATTAACATATCCCGACCATTGATCTGTATAGATCAACGACACTCATTTCATCTCGCACTCCATTCAAATTTTTCTTGTCGCATGACCATTGAACCTCATCGGATCATTGCAGCCATTGATCTCCTCCTGAGATCTAACGGTCCCAATCAAATCGCCCTCTGCCCATGACTGGGTCCCACCAATCTAGCCCATTTCATATGTTTTCATATATTCTCTGTGTATTTCATCCAAAGGCCCAAGCCTTATGATTTGCATTAAAAATAATTCCTCCTGCCCGGCATCAGAACTTGGTGTTATAACTTCAAACTTTAATGTTTTGCATTAAAGCTCATATCATTCCACCTAACATTTAAACTTTAATGTTTCACGTTAAATCTCATTTCATTTCGCCCAACCTTCATAAGCAATTCTGTCAGTTAATCATTACCGTCGATCATTTCCTCTAGATACGATCGGACAGTCCACGTCCATTTTTCCACCAAACCTCCAGCAGCTGCATTTTTCACCATTACGCTGCATTTTTTACCAGTGTTCCCTTGCATCCACTGCATTCACCTCTGTTGTGTTGCCATCCTCGCAACCTTCCACTGCATCCAATCCTCCCCCATGCATCGATTTCTTAACATGTTTATGTGTTTTGCAGGGTTACAGGCGGTGGAAACCGCCATTTCTCACAGTCACTGTTAATAGTGGCACAGAGCGCAAAGAAGGCCAATTTCAGAGCCTGATATTGCAGAGAAATGCCTGGGAAGGTGTTTAGAGAAAAAATTTCCATTAAAGAATAGAGTTTAACTCTGTAAAACCTCTCCAACACCATTAAAGCTCAAATTTCATAGACAGAAACAGTCATGAAGCGGCAAAGAGTATCAGTACAGGATTAAAGAGTTTTAATGCCCGGTATTGAAGATTTTAAGCCTTAATACAGTGTGTAAAGGGAAATTGTACTATATTGAAGACCTCATGATCAAAACAGAAGGCCTGATGAGGCCTAATGCACAGAAAGAAATATTATCAGTGTTTCACAGCATCTGGAGTTTCCCTCCTGAGAAAGGACACAGTACCCATATTATCTTTATTCCACATCGTGTCCCTGAGAATATTTCCACCTTGACAGAAGTCCTAATGCTACCAGAGCATTTGTTACGCAGTATGGAAGACCTTAAAGTAATTTATCTGCCTTTTTTCTTGTCACCAGAGTACTACAGAGTCCTGCGGCCTAAAGTACATCAAAGAACATACCTGGAGTAAATGTCAGCCTATCGAAGACCACTCTTTCACCCAAAGAGTACTGAAGATTAATGCATTGATATTAAGATAGAATGGGCTTCAAGCCTTTCCTTCTACTCTATTTTAATGTTTCATTTATTGTTTCATCTACCTCATCTGCCTCTCTTTCAGCTATAAAACTCATGAATAAACTCATTGTAAAGGTTGTTGATCGGATATCTGTGAACTATAAGTTGTTTCTCTTGAGATTTAGTTCTCTGTGTAAAGTTGTAAGATAGGCTGTGGAAGATGTTTTCAGACTGAATATCAAGTTGTTGGAAATGTTTTACATGACTGGTGTTGCTCTTTAATATGACAAGCACATTTCTTTGGATCCTGATTTAAAGCATCGGTGATGTTTTTCTGCCTTTGCCTTTGTTTTCCTTTGTAATTCATTACATTTCATTTCTCTGGTAAGCATCAGAAATATGGCTTAGGATATACCCTTGTATGGTACCCTAATGATTCTGCTCTCCCTACCTTTGATGTTTTGTACTAAATGTGTTATCTTAGTACTGATTCAAGTTAATTTAACCAGTGTAGTAGCTAATATTTACTGCTAGCTGATGTATGAATTAATGAATTTGTTCTTAGATGTTCTTGTTGGGTTTTAATTGAAATAATTGGGATACTAGGAGTTTAGAACGCTGATTCTATCTCACTAGGGCGTTTTTCAATCAATTGAACCTTTCTAAGTTCCCTTAAGTTGGATGTCGAAGCATTGAAAGTTTAAATCCTTTCTCTAATCTCAGGTTTTCACCTTTGTGTTTAAATCCTTAATGTTCCCTTTGTCTGAAGAGTTAACATTTTAGGAGGTGGATCATAAGTGCTTAATGGCATGTCCTATCCCTAGATCTGTTTCCTAAATGGTCACCTTGGAGGTTTCCTTGTCATTCACCTTCTTTCTTCATCATTTCATACCACACTATCATCTTTAAGATCCTATGCTTTAGATGACTAGCCTAATTGAAAGCCTTGAATACTGAATAGAAAGTAAACCCTTTCCTGACTCCATTTCCCAATGGTCTCGAGTATTCTCTGAAATATCTTTCCTTTGCCTAAAATCCTCTTTGCTCATCCTTGTCTTATATTGAACCCTTCCTTCCTGATTCCTAGCAACCAAACAAACAAACAAACAAACAAACCTTGTGCCTATAACTAGCCTAATATCTTAACATCTGAACTTCAAAGACATACACCTTTGCCTTTATAGATAAATCCCTCTCTAGACCTGGGAGGGCTAGATCCTAAGGTCTAAAAGTGGTTCTTATGTTGTCTCATCTTTTTTTATTGCCAAACTTGCCAAAACATTGGAACTCCAACATAATGGCGACTCCACTAGGGAACTTTGAGTGAAACACACCTTTAAACCCTTCTAAGAAACTCAAAGAAGACCATAGTAGCCTGAGTTGGGTGGTTAATCATTGTGGTGGACAGTATACCTTCCTGAAACATTTTAAACCTTCCACCTGGCGACTCCATAGTTCCTTAATGATTAAAGACTCCACTGGTGATCAGTAGGTCTGCTGATTATCTTGGTTTTCATAAGACTCCATTGGGAGACCAGAGTTTCATTACAACATCAGCCATATTAGAAGTAATAAGAAGGATTAAGTTGCTTTGTTTAAATACAACATATTGGCTTCAAGAACCATTCATACAAGAGCTTATCCTAACCCAAACCCACCTGAAATAGTTGACAACCCTGAGACCATCCTCAGGAAATATCCTACACCTAGGAAGCCAGCTATTTCTAGATACATCCATAGAGCTAACTCTGCACCAGGAAATTTTACAGCTCTATCAGACAATCAGTTTGACTTAGACCTACAAAGCAGTTTACCAAGAACTAGGTCATTCAGCGTTCTAGACCAGTCAGACCTTGAGCTTCCTGGTTCACCATTTCACAGTGGTCAACACATTAGGGACAGAGAGACTCCTCCATATACACCTCTGGATATTCATTTTATTCAAAACTTGGGGCTTTGTCATCCTAAATCATCTCAGCAGACTGTTGATGGTCCTAGTATCCCTATCATCCACATACTAGCTGCTCTAGCGCAAACCTTACCTCCACAGAACACCATCATGGCAGCCTGGTATGCACCTTTGGTGTTACCTCAGTGTCTAGTGCCTTTACCCAATGATTATCAGTTAAAAATCCCACATTTCACTGCAAAAGAATCCACCACTACCCAACACCATGTAGAAAGGATGGAAGATTTCTTTGACTATATGGAGATAGATGATGAGACAATTAAGATGAGAATATTTGCCCAAAGTTTAGGAGGTGATGTGAAGAAGTGGTTCAAGGGCCTACCTCCTAATAGTATCCCTGATCTTCCCTCTTTGTATCAATCCCTTATAAAAAAATGGGAAGTCAAGACCAACCCTCTCCAAATCTTAGCAGAATACAAAAACCTTAAAATAAATGTAGGAGAGAGTGTCCATGACTATTCTACAAGGTTTAATAGTGTTTACAACGCTCTTCCTCCACATATGAAACCTCCCCAAGGTATGGATTTAGTGAAATATCAGGAAGGATTTGATGCTGATATGGCCTACCAGCTTAGGGAAAGAGATTACAACACATTGGAAGATATGAAAAAAGGAGCAGTGAGTGTAGAGGCTAACCTAATTGAGAAGAAATCCAGAATGAGGGCTGAGAAAAGGGTAACATATAGGGATGACACATTAGCATCCACATCCGATCCTAAGTATGATAGCCTAGCCAAAACCATGGAGATACTAGGGAAAATGGTGGAGAATTTGACTGTCCAAGTCAGCAATCAGAACATAAACCAAAATCATAACCAAAACCAGAACTTTAGGAGAAACAACCCTCCTAACAGGCAGAGAGACTCTGATCAACAAGTCATACCCCCATTTCAAGAGAATTTCCTTGACGAATATGAGGGGATAATAGAAGAGTCTGAGGGAACCACAATAAACATCTTGGAAATAGACAACTCAATCCACAACTATTCCAGAGAAGACAATCAGTCCTCACACTCATATTGGGATGAGGAAAGGTTAGAATCTAAGGATTACAGGCTAGGATTTGAAAATTCCATCATGCAGGTCAGAGAATATTATGAACTTAGAAGAAAAAAGAGATTAGACAATTCGAAACCAAAAGTTTCTGAGATTACCATTAAGAAAAGGCCTGAGAAAACTCCTAAGGTGACTGCTGAAAGTAGCAAATCAGCAGCTGAAAGTTCTGGGAAGAACAAAGAAAAAGACAGCCAAAATAAAGATAAACAAATTCAACCAACCAGTAGCACTAGCACTGCAGCTAGTGTTCCTAATAAAAAAATTACAAACATTGTACATAGTGAGAATCAAAACACTGATCCTGCCACTAAAGTAGTGGCTAAAAAAATAGAGTTGAGTCTTACAAAGAGTCAGTCTCCCTTCAATTTGGAGAGTAAGATTTCTAAAATTAAAATCTCTGTCCCACTCTCTGATTTGGCCACTCAGGATGTATAGAAAGGCCAAATTTTGAAAGCTTTAAATCTAGGTGAAAACAGTGACACGGTCAATCTAAGTGATGATCAACCAGCCCTCCTGTTTGTTCCAAAGATAGAAGGGAAGTTTTAGGAAGGGGTAGTACCTCTGTTTAATATCAGCCTCAATATCCATGACAAGATCCTTCACAACGCAATGCATGACTCTGGGGCATCACACAACCTAATGCCTAAGGTAGTTATGGAGAGGTTAGGCCTAGAGATAACCCATCCTTATAAATATTTATATTCATTTGACTCTAGCAGAGTAAAATGCCTTGGCCTAATCAAAGATTTGTGTGTGAACCTGACCCATATTCTAGCAAAATGTATGGTTATGGATTTTGTAGTGGCAGATGTTCCACCTAAGTATGGCATGCTCTTGTCCAGGTAATGGGGAGCCAAGCTGCAAGGTACAATGCAGATGAATGGCTCATATTCCACAATCCCTGTATTTAGCCAGCTTAGGAGACTGTATCGAGAGGCATAAATGAATTTCATGGTTAGCAGCCCTGAAAATCTTGAAAATTCACATCTGTACTCTGTACATAGATCTCGACTCCTTTATCCTTTGCAACAATGAATCCACAGACGAGCTAGAGCTAAAAGACAGAGATGCTGGCAATAGAGTAGAGCCTGCAGACTTTAACATAATGGCCACTCTAGACTTAGAAGAAAACGAAGATGAAACCTCTGGACAGTGCACTGAAATTGAAACTCAGAATGAACAGAAAACAGAATACAAACAGCTAACTAATCATTTCTCTGAGCTACATACACATCAGGAAGAAAAAAAACCTCCACACCACAATGAAGATCCCATATTACAACATAACAGTGAGACCAGTATTAGGGATGAAAATGATGTTAAAACTGAAAACGATCCCTTATGGAGAATGAATTTCGATGGGTCATGCACTAGAAATACTGCAGGAGCGGGAGTGTGGTTACATAACACAGAGAGTGACTATGCTAAGATTCATGCCTTTAATCTGAACTCAAATGTACAAACAATATCGCAGAGTATGAGGCTCTCATCCTAGGCTTAAATCTGTTGAAAAAACTAAGAGCCCAAAGGATAGTTGTGCATGGAGACTCTGATTTAATCATAAAACAAGTGAACGGAGAGTATACAGCTAAACACCCTAGATTAAGAGTGTACAAGAATGATGCTATGGATTTACTGAAAACCTTTGTAGAATATGAACTAGTGTTTGTTCCTAGGAGTCATAACATCATCGCGAATGGATTAGCCTGCATAGCTAGTTCATATCATAAGTATCCTAGTGACAAAAAAATCATCATTCATACCAAATATAGACCTGCAGTGCCTGATAATGAGAAATATTGTCAGGTCTTTGAGGGCGACAAGCAGATAGAGGATTTCCTGATTGGCAGGAATGAGTTTGAATTATCAGATTCAAACTCTAAATCCGATGAGAGCTACCTGAGTGAAGAGCCCCCCGATGAAGAAAAATCACCACATAACATATAAATAAACGTGTTTACCGAACAACTTGGAAATCCAACCAAAGAGTATAAGAACGTAGGAAAAGAGGAAATAGAGGTGCTGCAGTCAAAAGATAAGAATATACCCCGAGTACTGGCACCTTTAGAGGACCTTTTTTATTTTGATGATGTAGCAAAAAAACCCACTATAGAACACTTAGACTTTGATGTCGAGGAATGAAACATAGGCACTGAAGATAAGCCTAAGATGATAAAGTTGGCTAAGTCCTTGCCCGCAGACATGAAAAAGAAATACATTGACTTATTTAAAGAATTCATTGACGTGTTTTCTTAGAGCTACGAAGACTTAAAGGCCTATGATACAGACATTATATAGCACAAAATCCCTTTGAAAGAGAACCAAAAACCCTTTAGACAAAAACTTCACAGAATTAACCCGAAACAACTGCCTCTAGTTGAAAAGGAAATCAAAAAGATGTATGAGGAAGGAATCATAGTTCCCGTGAGGTTTTCTGACTGGGTTTCCAACCTTGTATCCGTGAGGAAGAAAACAGGTGAGATCAGACTATGCATCGATTTCAAGAACCTTAACAGAGCTTCACTTAAAGATAATTACCCCTTACCAAAGATGGAACACATTCTACAGAGGGTAGTTGGCTCAAAAATGATCTCCCTGTACGATGGTTTTTCAGGCTATAACCAAGTTTTAGTACTCCCAGAAGACCAACTCAAGACAGCTTTCACCACTCCATGGGGCACGTTTATGTACGTAAAAATTCCTTTTGGACTAATGAACGCCGGTGAAACCTTCCAACGAGCAATGGACATAGCCTTTTCAGAGGAAATATTGCACTTCATTGTCATCTATCTAGATGACATAATGGTATATTCCAAGACTGATGAGGAGCACCTAAAACATTTGAGAAGAGTTTTTGAAAAATGTAGAAGGTTCGGTCTGTCTTTAAACCCCAAGAAGACTATATTCAGGCTTCAGGAAGGCAAGCTTCTTGGCCATATTATATCAGAGAAGGGAATTAATATAGACCCGAAAAGAGTTGAGGGAATAATACAGATTACACACCCGAGAAACATAAAAGAGTTACAGTCCTTTATTGGGAAAATTAACTTCTTAAGGAGGTTTATTCCCAACTTAGCTGAACACCTCAGGAATATGACAAACATGTTGAAAAAGGGTGCAGGGGTTAAGTGGAATGTAGAGGCTAAAAAATATTTTGAATCAGTTAAACTTGCACTCACCCAGTCACCTGTCTTAATCAGCCTATATTTCTCAAAATATTTCCTGATATTTTCCTTTGCCTCCGAGCATACAGTGGCTGCAGTCTTACTGCAGAAAAATCTGGAGGGAATGGAACAGCCTATTGCTTTCTTCAGCAAAGCTTTGAGGGATGCACCCTTAAAATACAACATAATGGAAAAACAGACATGTGCCTTGGTAAAGGCCTTGAAATACTTTAGGATGTATATTTTGCATTCTCACATCATTGCCTACGTGCCTAACATAGTGGTTAAAGACATGTTGTCCCAAGATCCAGATGGAAAAAGGGGAAAATGGATTGTTGTAATATTAGAATACAACCTAGAAATAAAACCCACAAAACTGATCAAAGGTCAGGGCTTAGCTCAACTAATGGTTGAATCTAATTTTCAAGCCCTTGACTTTATGGTAGATGCCTTGGATGAACAGGAAGGATTGCCTGATCATACTGTTGAAGAAAAATTTCAAAACTCTCCTTGGTATTTTGATATCCTGTATGTGCTCACAAACCTCAATGCCCCTCCTGATTTATCAAAGACTAAGGCCAGATTCCTAAAGTTAAAAGCCAGAAACTATTGCATACTAAATGAATGCTTATACTGGAAAAATACAAATGGTCTATTGCTTAAATGTTTGCCTGAAAATGAAGTAGAGAGGATTAAACAGGAGTTCCATGCAAGAGAGTGTGGAGGCCATTTAAACTGGAAAGCCACAGCTTACAAGATACTCAGAGCTGGCTATTACTAGCCTACACTTTTCAATGACATCCATAAAATGATAATTGCCTGCCATAAGTGCCAGATTTTTTAGGGCAAAAGAAAGCTCCTCTCTTTACCATTACAACCCATTACTATTGAGGCTCCCTTTCAACAATGGGGCCTAGATTTCATAGGAGAAATACACCCTGCATCTTCTGCTCAACACAAGTGGATCCTTACAGCCACGGACTATTTCACAAAGTGGATTGAGGCCATACCCTCTAGGAATGCCACATATTATGTCATCATTAAGTTCCTAGAAGACCACATCCTCTCTAGGTTTGGCTGCCCAAGAAAAATAATCACTGATAACACTACTACTTTTGGATCCAAAAAAATGATTGATTTTTGTCACATGTATCAAATAGTACTCAGTCATTCAACTGCTTATTACCCACAAGGTAATGGGTTAGCTGAATCATCAAATAAGAGCTTGGTGACCATTATCAAAAAGCTGCTTGAAGAGAACAAAAATTCATGGCATAACAAGTTATTACATGCTTTGTGGTCTGACAGGCTATCAACAAAGAAATCCACTGGAATGTCACCATATCAGCTTGTCTATGGAACAAAGGCAGTGTTTCCTACCAGCCTAGGTGTACCAGTGATTAAACTAGTCCAAGAGATCCACAAAGAAGAGGACAGTATGGTGAGGAGGATAAATCAAACAATTCATCTCCAACAAACAAGAGAAGAGGTCTATAACAGAGCTCTGAAAGTGTAGGAAAACATAAAGAAGTTGTTTGACAAGAGAACAAAAGCATGTGACTTCAAAATTGGAGATAAGGTTCTGAAGTGGGACTCAAGGAGAGAAGACAAAGGAAAGCATGGCATATTTGACAGTTTGTGGCAAGGTCCTTACATCATACAAGCCATTGTTGGTCCAAATGCATTTTTTATGCAAGAGCTAGATGGTACAGAGCTGTTTGGGGGTCCTATCAATGGCAGGATGCTCAATGGCAGGGTGCTCAAACATTACTACTGCTGGTTTCCAATTTACAGTTTTCGTTTCCATTTTAAATACCATCGCAGTGTTTTAATTTCAGAGAAAAAGAGAAAATGTTTCAAAAAAGAGAGAAAGAGAGGTTCATACATGCTCAAAACTTGAACCTCTTAAGTGCAAATATTGGCTCTAACATGATCAAAACCTGAGCCAAAAGAAGTAAAGTAGCTGGTTCTAAAATGCTCAAAATCTGAACCAGCAAAGAAGAAAGAAGAATCAGCTCTAACAAGCCCAAAACTAGAGCTGAAGTGAAGAAGAAAGTGACTCTAACAAGCTCAAAACTTGAGTCACAAATAAAAGAATGAATACTTCAAATTTTCAAGATTTCAAGCCTTCGAAACTTTTTTTTCAAGTTGTTGCAATTTCAGTTCATGTGCAGTTGTCTTTATGCCATGGATCCACAGCAAACTAGACTGTCTAATCCTAATTTAATTGTTTTTAAATTTTTGTTGTAGAATGTAGAGAAGAAATCTGCTAGATAGTTTAATCCTAGAAAATATTATATTAGGTAGAGAAACAATGATACCAACAGTTTAATCTGGTCTCATGGAGGAATAAGGGTAGAATTAGACTAGTTTTTTTTTTTGCTTTCAAAAAAAAAAATGATGAAGAAGGTCTGCAAATTCAAATGCACCTTGAAGAAAAAATGTTAGGATTGTAGGAAGGGTAGGTAGATTGTTTAGGGAATGTTTTCTGTTGATTAATATCCATCATTTTTGTAACAGTTGATTCAAAGAAAATATGGTTCAAAGATCAGGCATCTGGCCTACTCCAAAGATTATTTTCTGAATTCTTGACACCTTCAAGAAGATGCCATCCCCATGTGGAGCCACTGTTAGCCACCTATGAATTTTTTGGCAAGAAAACAGGTGGCTAAATTATTTTTGAGCCTTCAAGAAATACATTTGCTATGAAAATCTCTCATCCTTGAAGCCTCTGTGTGTCCTTTGCCTTTGAAAATATCTTCACTGTTGTTTCCATCCAAAAAGCCTCACTGCCTGTGAAACAATTATGCTCGGAAAAGGCCTCCATTTGCCCTTTGTATCCCTGCAAATTTCCCATTTTAACCCCTTTTTCCCCTTCTCAAATTTCCCTTTTGACTCCAAAAATCCCTTCCTAAGTCTTCTAAGTCATCCCATCACCCCTTTAAACCTTACAAACACCCTTTGTTTGGCTTAAATATCCATTTTTACCTCTATCGAAAACCTCTGTTCAGCCTTAAAAAAATTGTTTTTAAGCTAAAAAACCCATTTTTTAACATATAATAGGCTAGCCCACTTCGGCCCAGCCCCTAACCACTTCCCCTCCATGCACCCAAGCCCTAACACCAAGCGCTAAAGAATTTGGCACTTATCGGAATCGGATGATGAATGGAGCGCGCATTTCTTTTATAAACTGATTTCTTCTGATGCGATGGTGTATTTTCTCTGTCGGCTTTTGGAGCATTACCAGCCGTTGATCTGAAAATATCTAACGGCCCGTGCCTGTTTCATCGTGCGTAGTGACATTCCCTTGTTTTCCCTTCGATGCAATATCATTCGTCGATTCACGTTCAAATCCGACGATCATCACATCATCGGAGCTTTTCATCGCGCCAATTGCAACTCTTCTCACCCCTGATTGGCCGATCCCCAATTGGATCCTGGTTGTTGAATCCACAAGAACCAATGGCCAGGATTTGATCTCATTCCACCTTATGTCCCTGATTGGTCACCCTCCGACCCAATTGTAGCCGTTGATCTCCTCCTGAGATCCAACGGTCCAGATGCAATCGCACCATCACCCATCGGAGTTTTGGCCCTACCATCGCTCCCCTCTGATTAGATTGTAGCCTTCCATCCCTTACGATCTGACGGTCCTCCTTTCTCCCGTGCATTCCCTTACCCCTTTATCCTCCACTTCATCGTTCAATCTCCGTTGTCCAATCCCCTAGATCCAACGGCTTATATTTCTCCCGACCACTAACCAGCCTCGCCACTATGGTTTCTCCTCTGCAGATCTCATCCATCCGTCACATAGATCGGATGGCCCACAATGAAACCACCGTCCGCTTGACCTCACCTTACTGACCATGCACTTTCCTCATATTGTGTTCTTCCATCACCGTCATATCTCACAGTCCCAGATCCAACGGCCCACATCAATATCGCGTTGTTTCCTCATCCGAAGTTTAACAGTCAGAACCTATGCGATATAGGCAGTTTCTGAGAGCCACGTGTCAGCCGGAGACCTATATCGCGCTCGAAAATTGAAAACCGCCTCCCTCCCTTTTCATCACGCGAAAACAGTGGCTTTCTTCCACAAAACCACTTCCCCACTTTTTTTTCCTAAAATTCCATTAACAGATCCCAACCGTTGATCTGTACAGATCAACGAGCCTCATTGCATCTCGCACTCCATTCACGTTTTTCTCATCGTGTGACCATTGAACCTCATTGGATCATCGTAGCCATTGATCTCCTCCTGAGATCTAACGGTCCTAATCAAATCGCCCTCCGCCCATGACCGGGTCCCACCAATCTAGCCCATTTCATATGTTTTCATACATTCTCTGTGTATTTCATCCAAAGGCCCAAGCCTTATGATTTGCATTAAAAATAATTCCTCCCGCCCGGCATCAGACTTTGGTGTTATAACTTCAAAATTTAATGTTTTGCATTGAATCTCATATCATTCCACCTAACATTTAAACTTTAATGTTTCACGTTAAAGCTCATTTCATTTCGCCCAACCTTCATAAGCCATTCCTTCAGTTAATCATAACCTTTGATCATCACCTCCAGATACGATCGGACGGTCCACGTCCATTTTTCCACCAAACCTCCATCAACTGCATTTTTCCACCAAACCTCCATCAACTGCATTTTTCACCATTACACTGCATTTTTTACTAGTGTTCCCTTGCATCCACCGCATTCACCTCTATTGCGCTGCCATCCTCGCAACCTTCCACTACATCCAATCCTCCCCCATGTATGAATTTCTTAACATGTTTATGTGTTTTGCAGGGTTACAGGCAGTGGAAACCACCATTGCTCACGGTCACTGTTAATAGTGGCATAGAGCGTAGAGAAGGCCAATTTCAGAGCCTGATATTGTAGAGAAACGCCTGGGAAGGTGTTTAGAGCAAAAATTTCCATTAAAGAACATAGTTTAACTCTGTAAAACCTCTCCAGCACCATTAAAGCTCAAATTTCACAGACAGAGACAGTCATGAAGCAGCAAAGAGTATCAGTACAGGATTAAAGAGTTTTAATGCCCGGTATTGAAGATTTTAAGCCTTAATCTAGTGTTTAAAGGGAAATTGTACTATATTGAAGACCTCATGATCAAAAAAGAAGGCCTAATGAGGCCTAACACACAAAAAGCAATATTATCAGTGTTTCACATCAGCAGAAGTTTCCCTTTTAAGAAAGGACACAGTACCCACATTGTCTTTATTCCACATCGTGTCCCTGAGAAGATTTCCACCCTGACAGAAGTCCTAATGCTACCAGAGAATTTTTTACGCATTATGGCAGACCTCAAAGTCGTTTATTTGCCTTCGTTCCTATCACTAGAGTACTACAGAGTACTGCGGCCTAAAGTACATCAAAGAACATACTTGGAGTAAATGTCAGCCTGTTGAAGACCACTCTTTCACCCAAAGAGTATTGAAGATTAATGCATTGATATTAATATAGAATGGGCTTCGAGCCTTTCCTTCTACTCTATTTTAATGTTTCATTTAGTGTTTCATCTACCTCCTCCGCCTCTCTTTCAGCTATAAAAATCATGAAGAAACTCATTGTAAAGGTTGTTGATCGGATATCTATGAACTGTAAGCTGTTTATCTTGAGATTTAGTTCTCTGTGTAAATTTGTAAGATAGGCTGAGGAAGATGTTTTCAAACTGAATATCAAGCTATTGGAAATGTTGTACATGACTGGTGTTGCTCTTTAATATGACAAGCACATTTCTTTGGATCCTGATTTAAAGCATTGGTAATTTTTTTTCTGCCTTTGTCTCTGTTTTCCTTTGTAATTCATTACATTTTATTTCTCTGGTAAGCATCAAAAATCTGGCATAGGATATACCTTTGTATGGTACCCTAATGCTTCTGCTCTCCTTACCTTTGATTTTTTGTACTAAATGTGTTATCTGAGTACTGATTCAAGTTATATTAACCAATGTAGTAGTTAATATTTACTGCTAGCTGATGTATGAATTAATGAATTTGTTCTTAGATGTTCTTGTTGGGTTTTAATTGAACTAATTGGGATACTGGGAGTTTAGAACGTTGATTTTGTCTCACTAGGGCCTTTTTCAATCAATTGAACCTTTCTAAGTTCCCTTAAGTTGGATGTCAAAGCATTGAAAAGTTTGAAGCCTTTCTCTGATCTTAGGTTTTCACCTTTGTGTTTAAATCTTTAATGTTTTCCTTTTCTGAAGAGTTAACCTTTTAGGGGGTGGATCATAGGTGTTTAATGGCATGTCCTGTCCCTAGATCTGATTCCTAAATGGTCACCTTGGAGGTTTCCTTGTTATTCCCCTTCTTTTCTTTTCATTTCATACCACACTATCATCTTTAAGATCCTATGATTTAGATGACTAGCCCAACTGAAAGCCTTGAATACTGAATAACAAGTAAACCCTTTCATGACTCCATTTCCCAATGGTCTCGAGTTTTCTTTGACGTATCTCTCCTTTGCCTAAAATCCTCTTTTCTCACCCTTTTTATTATATTGAACCCTTCTGTCTAGTTTCCCAACAACCAAACAAACAAAACAAACAAACCTTGTGCCATATAACTAGCCTAATATCTTAAAACTGAGCTTCAAAGACATATAACTTTTCCTTTATAGAGATATCCCTCTCTAGACCCAGGAGGGCTATATCCTGAGGTCTAAAAGTGGTTTTGATGTTGTCTCATCTTTTGGTACTGCCAAACTTGCCAAAAACATGGGAACTCCAACACCTCCCATTTCTCCTTTTCTAATATTTATACGAGCTCGGAAGGGAAGGTTTGCAACTAAAAAGAAAAATCGAAAGCACGAATGCGCAGGAAGTTTTTAGTAGAAATTCAACAAAAAATTCAAAAGGAATATCAGCCCACCAAGTCTGATGAAGAGCTCCTAAAATATGTAGGGTATGAAATTAGCAAAAAAATAAGGAAAGAGGATGCCAAACCTATTGTTGGTAGCAGAAAAAGACACACGAGAGATAGCAACAAGTTAAGGCTTAAATCTAAGGCCCTGCATAATCCAAGTTTGTTGAAAAAGTTCATAGATGTAGAAGGAAAATCTGAAGGGTTACAAAATAATGAGTCCAAGAAGAAAGACAAAGGAAAAACCCCTTTAGGCCGACAAATAGAATCCTCAAAAAGAAGAAAAATTCAAAAGGGTTCAAAGGAGAAAAAGACCATTTTCAAAGAAGTAGCCACAAGGACCATAAGATCAAAATTAGTTGTTGAAAAAAAATCATACTTGGACAAACTTACAGAAGCGGCATCCTATATAGAAGAAAAATAAAAGGGTTTCCTAATAAAACACCTTTTTTCTTACTCGATACGATTTGAACGTGACTCAAGTTTCAAAGTATATAAGTACGCACATGTTTTTCAAGTGTTTGTTGTGCATTTTGAAAAAAGAAACGAGAGCACTACCATAAATTACGGTAGCGCCCTGATTTTGCGAATTCTTGGTTTTTTACGAAATTTCGGTATCGCCTCTTTTAAATGGTTTTTGACAATACATCGTGAAAATTTCCGAGCCGGTTCGGTGTTGGACATTGGATAAACCAATGCTCCCCATGTGTTTCGCGACATGGACTAATTGCCTCTCATGGATCCTTATCTCTGGTGATGTGATCGCTGACTAATATATGCGGGTTTTGTTTTAACAACAACTATGTTTCCCAGCAAGTGGTATCAAAGCGTAGGTCACGAGTTCGATACACAACCGACTCGCATTGGGGAGGATATTGTTGGACATTGGATAAACCAATGCTCCCCGTGTGTTTGACAACATGGAATAACTACCTCTCGTGGATCCTTATCTCCCGGCGATACGATCGTTGACTAACACCAATGGGTTTCGTTCTAATAAATTGTGATTCCTAACATTTAGGAAAGGGCAGGACTCATAACGATATGGATATACAAGTGATTTTTGATAAGTGGTTATGAGGTTGTTGAGGTCATATTTAATGAAGACACATGGTTATTAAATAACCAAAGTCATGAGGAGACAAATCAACAAAGAAAGGGCATCATGTCGACATACTCGGTACGGTCAAAGCTTGTCTTCTCTTATTTCATCTACATCTACCATGTTAGTTAGATTTTGATGGGATATATCTTTAATGTCATATATCACCTATGTAATGTGAGGGAAAGAGTGGTTCCTTCTTTTTAGGGGAGAGATGGTTAGTGCCTCTATATATATATATATATATATATATATATATATCGTTGTAAATACCATTTCGGAGTTGGATGTTGGTCTACCTGAAGACTTAATATAATAAAATAAACTCCTTTTTGCACTTCATGTTGGAGGATTTTGTGATTCAAGGAATATCTAATGTATGGTGTGTTTCTCTCATTATTTTTTCTTTTGATTTATGAGTTGCAGCAGCTAGTAAGGTGTGAGTAAGAAAAATGTTAGAGTATCTAATAGTAAATTATCTACCTTTTAGCCTTCTGCAAATCATATGTATGTTGTAGAGCATGTTATTGAAGGTTTCATGAAGGATTTATGAAATTATTTATACATGTATGCTACTTTCTAAATGTTGTTTACTTTACATAAAACATAGTTTATGTAAAGAGCCACTATTGTAGTTGTGTGACTGATTTAGGATATGCATATTTCTTAGAGCAAGTACCAGCAATCTATCTCCTTTAATTTCTTACAATCTGATCCCTATACTACCAATTTACCCATACAATTTATACTTGCCATAGCTTGGTAAATGCATGAAAGTATTAAAGAATAAAATATCATTTCGAACTCTTTAAGAAGCCATGCCACCGCTCCAAAACTTTAAATTTGAAATGAACTATGATGTCTAAGGCTTACTCCTTTTGAAATTAAGGAGTGACTCCTTGTGCTAAAATATTTGGCGTCGTTTTTGGGGAGGCGAATTGAAGTTTATCCCTGGGTGAATGAAAAATTTATAGGTCTAGTTCTGAGGTGTACAATTCTAGCTGTATTTTAAGACTCCTTTACACATGGTGACTCCATTATTGAAGTTATGGCTCCTAGAAGGACTAGAACCAGATTTAACCCATATTCCCCTTTGAGAATCCTATTCCCTGGCCCTGAAAAGCTAATCAAGAAAAAGAGTAAACAAATTTTTTTTTCCTCTGCTACTATTTTCTCAAAGGTTGTCCCTAAATAAGTCTTGCAAAATCTATCCCCTGATTTTATATAAAATATTGTACCTCCCTTATTTTCTAGCCAATAAACAGTATCTACATCAAAATTTGGTGCTTCATCATATGTTGTTCACAATCCACCAATTTTTGTTCCACAAATCCCAACAACTCATACCATGGCAGGTCCAAACCCACCCCCTAACTGGATGGATAAAAGTGTTCTTGCAAGGTATGCCCCTTTGGTTTTACCTCAACCCTTGAATGCATTACCTGTAGGAGATTATCTAAAATACATGCATAAGTTTAGTGGAGAGGGAGATGTAACAATTGAAGAACACCTTGTTGATTTTTATGCCTATGCTGACAATCTGAATATTGAGCATGAAGATGTTTAGATGAGATTTTTTGTTCAGCGCCTTGAGGGTGATGTTAGGAAATGGTTCAAAACTTTGACAGTTGGTAGCATCACTGGAATTGAAACCGTAGATGATACATTTTTAAGGAAATGGGGTGGTAAGAAATATTGTTTGTATTATATCACTGAATTTAGTGCAATAAAAAGAAAAGAAGGAGAATCAGTTTTTGATTTTTCTAAGAGATTCAACAAGATGTATAGAAAAATACCTACTAAAATCAAGCCTGCTGAAGCTTTAGCAAAAATCACTTATGTTGGTGCCTTTGATCTTGACTTTTGTTTATTATCGAGAGAAATAAGATCTACAACACTAACACAAATGCAGGAAAATTCACTGGAGGTAGAATCTAATGTGTTAGCAGCTAATAGGGTCAGAGGAGGAATTGACAGAGAAAAAAGGAAGAAAATAGTTGAAGTTTCATCTTTAGGAACTTCTGACATAAATCCTAAGCTAGATAAGCTGACTAAGATGGTCAATACATTGACCACTAAGATTTCCAAGCTCAAGATGGAAGTAAGACCAGCTACTACTAAAAATGTTTCATTTAATCAACCTAATAGGCAGTAGTTTAGAAGACCTAATAATCCTCAAATTTTGCAGAGAGAAAGAAGAGATGCTGATGATAAAAAAGTGCAGCCCCCTTTGCAGAATGTAATATTTGAAGATGAAGATGAATTTGAAGGGTTTTAGAAAGGTGTTTATATCAATTGTCTAAGATATAAATAAGGGTTGATCCATCTTACACAAGCAGAGTATGAAGATTTCATGTCATGTACTCAGAATAATGAAGAGAGTTATAATCATTCCATGATTGTAGTTGATTATCAAAGTAGATGCAATCTCATATCAAAGAATATTGATGATAACTCCAAGCATGTTGCACAGCCAAAGAAGAATAAGGATGCAGTTAAAAGTCCAACAGAAAATCAAGTGGTTGAACCAGACAAACCGGAAATTCTGGTAGTAGTTAGCCCTCCTTCACTTGAGGTAAAAATTGCTCACAAACCGCCCCCTGTTTTCAATTTTGAGAATGAGATACAAAAGATAAAGATTCATGTTCCTCTTGTAGAACTCATGAATAATGATGATTTCAAAAATACTTTTATGAAATCTCTTCAACCTCCACATACCGAAGTAGCCTCTGATGTTGTTAACCTTCGGGATGACAAGCCCACTATAATTTTATGTCCATTGGTATAAGACAGAGATGACCCTACACCTCCCTTCTATCTATCTCTGAATTTTCATGATAAAATATTGCATAATTTCCTAATGGAATTTGGAGCCTCGCATAATTTAATTCCCAAGGTATTCATCAATGAAATAGGCCTTCCAGTAACTAGAGAGTACCAAGATCTCTACTCTTTTGATTCTCGGAAATTCCAATGCCTTGGTGTCATCAAATACCTTATGGTAATCCTCTTCCAGTTACCCATGAGAGAGATGGTGATGGATATTTTAGTATCTGACATTCCTCCTAGATTTGGCATGTTACTTTCAAGGTCATGGATTACACGATTGGGAGGAAATTTTCAAATGGATTTCACTTATGCTAGTGTCCCTATTTTTGGAGGAGAACAAAGAAGACTTTATAGAGAAGCTCAGCTATCATATATCCCTAATGACATAAAATACCCCACTAAAAATCCAATTTATGCTAGAACAACTTATGTGGGTTCAAGCATTTTATATATGGATAATTTTGTTTTATCTACAGAAAATTTTCAGAATTTGAAGACGGCTAAAAAGAAGATCATTCGTGAGGGTTCTAAGTTGTGGCAAATTTGTTTTGTTGGCTCATGTTCTAGAGAAGGAGATGGTGTAGGAATAGTTATCATTTCCCCTTTGAAAGAAAGATCTACTTTTTCTTTCAAACTTGAATTTGAAGCAACTAACAATGTGGCTGAATATGAAGCTCTGCTGATTGGTTTGAAAACAGAAAAATACATGAATATAATTTTTTGTTTTTGGAGATGCTAAACTTATTATTTAGAAAATCAGAAATGTTTATCAAACTAAGCATCCCAGACTCAAAGATTACCGAAATGCAATACGGAGCATTATAGAAGACACATTCCTAGACTTTAACATTTATTTTGTTCCAAGAGAAAGTAATATTTTGGATGATTCACTTTCTATTTCAGCAAGCTCATTCAAGATTCCAATACCTATAAAGTTGAAATATGAAGTGGAAGTTAGGTTCAGACCTGGCATTCCTGATAATGTCAAGCATTGGAAATTTTTTGAGGATGAACAGGAGATTAGAAGATTTATTGAAGTTGCTGAAGAATTTTTTGTCCTAAACATTGATCAGGATGAAGATCTTATGAAGAATGATATTGATTACAAAGACACCAAAAATATAAAAAAATAGAATGTTGATTATCCTATCATTCAGCTGCCTACCAATCATATTCCCAAGGGGTTAATCCCACTTGAGAAGCCTTTTGATCACCATGATGTTTCAATCAAACCACAGTTAGTTGAAACAAAATAATAATTGGAAGATTTCAATTTGGGCACAGAAACAAAACCAAGGTATGTTAAGTTGTCAAAAGCTTTATTAGAAGAAAGAAATATTTAATACCACAAGTTGTTTTGTGAATTTTTTTATGTTTTCGCCTGGAAATGTGAGGATCTTAAGACATATGATACAACTATCATTGAGCATCGAATACCATTGAAGGATAGTACTAAGCCATTCTGGAAAAAATTAAGACAAATCAATCCATTATTGTTACCAGTGATGGAGAAGGAAGTGAAGAAAATTTTGGATGCTAAAACCATCATTCCATTGAGATACTTAGATTGGGTTTCTAATCTAGTTTCAGTAAGAAAGAAGAGTGATGAAGTCATATTATTCATACATTTCAAGAATCTTAACAAATGCTCCAAGAAAGATAATTATCCAATGCCAAAGATGGAGCATATTCTTCAAAAGGTAATCGGGTCAGACAAAATTTCCAGGTTGGATGGGTTCTCCGAATACAACCAAGTTTATGTTTGGCAAGAAGACCGAGAGAAGACAGCATTCGCTACTCCCTCAGGAACATTCATGTATGAAAATATTCCATTTGGGCTTATGAATGTCAGAGCTACTTTTCAGCGTGTTAGGGACTTTGCATTCATTGGAGAAAAAGATAAATTCTTGGTCATTTATTTGGATGATATTACTTTTTTTCCAGCTTCAGATCAAGATCACCTTCAGCACTTGAGACAAGTATTTTTTAAATGCAAAAAATACGGTATATCATTGAATCCAAATAAGTCTCATTTTTCTCTTAAAGAAGGTAAGATGTTGGATCACATAGTTTATAAAGATGGAGTGAAAATTGATCCCAAAAGAGTGATTGCAATTCAAGATTTAATACTTCCAAGATCCAAGAAAGGGATTCAATCTTTCCTTGGTAAGATCAATTTCCAAGGAATTTTCATTCCCAATTTCACTGAAGTGGTGAAGCATATTACTTGCAAGCTAAAGAAGGACAAAGAAGTCAAGTGGAAATTTGAAGCCAGAAATTCATTTGAGTTGATCAAAAAAGTTATCATTGAAGCACCATAGTTGGTAAGCCCAGAATGTTGAAATTCAACAAGAAAATGCACCACATACTAGTGTGGGATTCCAGGTCACACATGAGTGAGGAATGCAGTGACACGTTAGTGCTAATGTGGGCAACCAATTTTTAAATAAAATGGAAAATAAATTGTAATCTTATCTCATAACAAGTTGTAATAGTTAACTAAGTGTGATAGACTTAGTTAGCTCAAGAATTCGGAGTTGAGGGTCAAAGGATAGGCATGTAGAGTGATTATATTATTTACAGGGTCCAGTTGCAGTTATAGCACTAGTGTGTAGTGAGTGAAATCAATTAAATCATATTAATTGAGTTAAAATCAGTTTAACTAGTTCTAACTGATTGATGAGCTAGTGGAAGATCAAGTGAATTAAAATATATTTAATTCACAAGTATTGATCTACCAAGTAACTGATGATTCACTATTAATAATTGTGTGCATGTCAATTTTGATGATGACCCAGTTGAGACAAAGGTTAAAGGCAAGTAAACTATCAGTTGTATTTTTAGCGAACTTCCCAGGTGCAGTTATAAAGCCACGGGAAGCCCATGATCGATTGTGCAGTCAAGAAAGGTTGGAATTCCTATTTAATAGGAATCATTTTGCCTAGGGATTGCTTGAGCAAGGTGGGCTGAAGCTGGGCAGGAGATTAGCTATGTATTGGTCCAATTTTTCCTAGATAAGTGTGAGACATTTGGTAGAGTGTATGAGGTTCTTGTGAGCACACATGCATTGTATTGTTTCATGATTCCTTGGTTGATTATACAATAAATATGGAGGGATTTTGAGCAATTGATTTCCCTAGGAAAATATTTTTCTATGTGATTGATTTGCTTCTTTATCTTAGTTGCATGTGAGTGAGTTGTTATCTCTAAATTGATACTGATGGGCTGCTCCACCAGACAACTTAGAGTAACTCTTTCAAACTAGATTTTCACTAAGGATTAGCCTCTTCAACCTGAGAAGGCTCTCTCAAATTAACTTGTGATTTGTTCAATTAGGATTCAATTAGATGGCTAACTCTGTAATATTTAATTGAATGTGTTTGATTGCAGGTGAAAAACGTGTAAGGTTTACTACCATTGGGCTTATGGAGTCAGTGTCAGTAAATTCAATGACAATGGCTCTCCTTGTGGAAGCTGAGGCATGTAATGTTTCAATGAAATCACAACAGACGCAGAAATATTCAATGGCTTAATATTGAAAGGAAGTCAGAGCATGAGTAACATAAATTCTGTGTAATTAAACATCAAGCTATTGAAAGAAACATATTAATATACATAAGATATAAGCTCATTGAAACACCAAAAAAATCTCAGGTGAAGAAGAAAACACAGTCACTGTATATACCGATCATCAAAAATTTACAAAGGGTAGTGTCAAATAACATTCTCCAACTATTTCTTCTTCGAATTTCTGCCTATTAATAGGAGTTTGTCAATTAAATTGGATCTTTCCATCTAGCTATATCATCGAACCATCATTTTTGACACCTCACTTAACAATAAACTATATACCTTGGACTAAAACAGACACCCAATGACTTTAGAATTAGAAGCCTATTAGGACTCTACATATTATTTATTACAATCACTAACTTCATAATTGGATAATTACATCACTACTGGCCAAGTACTCGAGTGGCACTAACCATAATTAAGACACAAATACCCCCACTAGATATAGCAACCAATCACCCTAATTTTTAGGAAAAGATAATCATGAAATTTGGTTACTATCTTTATGATGAGCTGGAACAGATGACACCTTTGTCGAGGAGAAACTATCTGCTGGAGTGTTCCACTGATACCCTTTAATGCCTCCACATGGTTGGCTGACCTTTAATACACCTTTAAAATACCAAACTACTACCAAAAGTTGCTTGTTGCAAAAACAGAGTGAAACAGGCAGTTTCGTAGCATGGTTTGGTAACAACTCCATTTCACCCATCTAGGTTAATCTTTAGCCTTCCTCTCTGATCTGGATATGTTTTTTGGATAAAATAAGCTAAAATACAAATTGTATCCTTCTTTGATTTCTACCCATACTGTGATTTTTTGAAAAAAATAATCTACAGCAATTTCATACCAAAATCTGGCTTTCAAGTATGGACTTCGCTACGAAATTGCCTAATAAGCAGAAAAACACAAAATTTCCCTTTTTCCTCAAAATTTCACCTTTAAAACTGGAAATGATGGTTCTTAAATGCTGCAAAATTGTCAAAAATGTTTAAGGCTAACTCTTCAAACTTTGGGAACTCCATCTTTAGCAGTAGAAGGTTGCATCTCCTCAGGCTCATTTATCACTTTGATTTTAAGTCCTCTTTTCTTAAATTTTTCCTGAATCGTCTCCATTTGATCCTCTAATTCTTTAACATGTCCCTTGAGCTATTGGAAATACTAAGAGGGGGGTGAATCAGTATATCTTTTCAATTGTTAATTTTACCAGTTAGATCACTTATATTTAGAACACAAAATGAACAATGATGGAATAGATACTTTTATTAATTTCTTATTTACAATAAGTAAAGTACAATAATGATGTAGGGCTCCAACCCTAGATGAAGACTCCAATCTTCTAGGCTCCAACCTGTATTGTGCCAAACACTGACTTGGTCTTTCCAAGGCTCCAACCTTTTCAATTTGAGGCACCAACCTCTAGGGCTCCAACCCTATCTCTGGTACTGGCTCCTACCTGGTTTCTTGAGGACTCCAATCCTCTAGGGCTCCAACCCTATCTTCCAAGGCACCAACCTTGTCTCTATGTGGCTCCAACATCTTGGGCTCCAACCCTCAAATTCACTCTGTCAGAATATGTTTGGTTATTCTTCACGGCTCCCAAATTCTTCTTCAACGAGCCCCGTCAATCTTAGTCTCCACATCACATCATCAATGACAAAATTTTCTTCTTAGAAGGTGTCACCACTGCTCGTCATCGTACCCAAACAATTTCTCCAAGTTACCTCATGATGACATCAACAATGAATCATGGTCTCCAAGGGGTACCTTAAAAATGTCTTCAAGAAATCTTCAAAGTGTCTTGAATATGTTGCCCCAAGAATTCTCCAAGAGTGTCTTCAATAAGCTTCTCGAGTTTGCACTTATCAACAAGTCTTCCAAAATCTACACACTGGACTTCAAGAGACCTAGGCTCCAACAATACTAGAGATGCTCCAAGACTCTTAAGTCATCAATGCTCTTTCAACAAGTTGTTTCAACAAGACTTCAAGGATCCTTCAATAATATATTTTCAATAAACCTTCAAGATGCCTTCATATGTGTAATATTCCATTTTTTGGTGTCACCTATGATAGGGCTAGGATGGACTTCCAGAGTTAGAAGTAGACTAGTCATAGGTACAGGTTGGTGTCATCATCAGGCCCAGGGGCCTTTTGGAGGAGTTTTGAGGAGTTTCTATGCAGTCGGGTGGCATTCGCTTGATATATTCCATCATCCGAGCAATTTGGCTTTCGTTCAGGTGCATTCTGATAACTTTCGGAAATTTGAGTTATTTTTGGGCTTAACTCAGCTGATTACGCTCAAGGTGGCATTGCGGGAGGAATACATGATAGAACACCTTAGTGTAATAGCTCATTGGAACCGGGACGAGGATATCTCCATGATGGCATAGTTGGACATAAGTTTCAGTGACTAGAGGAGACATGGTAGTCGATTTACTCTTTTCTACATTAAAAAGGAATATTTTAATAAGAGGGAAAAGTGCTCCATGAATAAAATAATAATAAAATAATGCTCTAGAAGGCTCCAAGAGATGTATAAAAGAAAGGGAGGAGGCCATTGATGGATATATTTATGATCATATCATTTTCTTGTGTGAGAGGTTTGAGACGTGGTTCTCTACTTTAGCCGTAGCCCTAGGACGGAAGCCCTCGGGTGATTTGTGAGTGTTGGACGAAAACCCAACTCTCTTGAGGAGAATTCATTCAAAAGTTTCGCAGAGCTTCAGGGATTGGTGTGAGGATCATTTAGATATTCAACTTGTGCTTCATTATCTTTAGTGGTTTCAGTGACAGCTTTTTCCGTATCCGATTTGCAGTAGTCTTCTTACTGAGCCATCTACATCATTGCCAGTGTCATTCATCGATTGGGCCAGAGATCTTTCTAGGTTTTTCTCCGCTTGCTTGACAAGCTCAGGTTCTTTTGATCCTTTATGTTGATGTACTTTTTACCATGGATTAATAAAATGGCTCGGTGATTTTATCGGCATCAATTGTGTTATATTGGTGGTTGTGTGTTTATTTCCATTTATTTTGCTGCTCAAGTCTATTTCTGCATTTTTAGTTAAAATATCCCATTTGGGATATTACAGTGGTATCGGAGCAATGTTCTAGCTTAGCCATGGGTTATCTTGAGAAGCCAATTTTGGGGAATTATCATCATCAGAAGATCCAAAACCCAGTTTTTGCCATATAATAATGATTCATTGAAAAAAAAAAAAGATATGGGATTGTTGTGTAAAGACTCTGCAAGAAGCCACATTTGTTTCTCTGTTAAAAAGGATTAAAATATAGCAGGTTGATTTTATTTGGTAACTGGTGCACATTTTTTCACGCCAGAGACTGCTAATGGACACTACGGAGGACGTGAGCACTCATCTATAATTTCCAGTGTTCGTATTCCCTGTGTTGTCTAACCAGTGCCTAGTTGTGTTCACAATCTCAGGAGGAACTACGCAGCTTGAATTGGATGACCGAAACCCCATCTTCGGGAAGAGATTGTGCCAGAGATCGATACAGAAGTATGGAGGAGTGAATAGTGCATGTGACCTGCACGATGATACACATTGCAGTCAAAAAAAGGCACGCTGAAGACAGAGTTTGTGGAGCCGAGCCTGTGGGAATACGCAACACTGAAAAATCTCTATTCGACGGCGGACTTCTCCAGACGCATTGACCGTGCGTAGAATTGAGGGACTCGTATGCATAATTGGTTGATCTAACTGAATATTCCCACGTCAGCCTCACAAAGGGGAATTTTGGCGGAATGAGATCGTAGCATGGTGGAAATGTTTGTCATGGCCACACGTGAAGATAGGTCCCAGCTGGAGTAACACATCAAAGTAGTCAACTCTTAAACTTGGAGTTGTGCAATGTGATTAGAAGCTGAACAACTGATTGACACCGATAAATTAATTGGCTGCAGGTCTTCTAGAAACATTGCGAGTTGATGAGTCACAGAACTCTGCAGCGTATCACTATTAGGGAGGTGTATTACTTGGCGGATGGGTTTTGTTACCATAGATTGCACATGAAATATCATATGAACCATGGTAAATTCGTGATTTTTATGCGTGATGGGGAACCACCATTGTGCATTGGAGGTAATGGTGGTGCCACGACATATGAGTGTTGCTAAGAGGACAACGCGTTATTCTTTCTTCCATCTGCTGTTGGACGTGCTTTATTTGGCACCAGTATATAATTGATCCCTGCTAGACGGTGCCTAAACTACTGGTGTAATTATTTTAGGGAACCCATTCAGAAACTGGGGGAAGAAATTAGTTATCAGTCTACGGTTCCCTCATACTAGACTTGTTAGTTGTGCCAATATCCTACAATATTTAGAAGGCTGCTACCAGTGGGTTTTGCTCTTTAAGATGGACAAGTTCTGCCTCAAGGAAAAAAAAATTACAGTAGCTGAAGTAGAGATTGAAGATCGATTTCACTTGTATGTATCTGTAGATTCATTGAGTGTGGATTTCTTTTTCTTGCTGAAGTGTGTGGGCGTTGGAAGAGAATATCATTCTCTGTGTTACATGCTAAAGATTGCCTGAGGGCTGAGAATCATATTGAAGACTCAACACTGTGTTCTAACCCAGTTATTTTGAAGTCTGTTGGGTATGTGTGGAACACTGTAAATGATTGTGGGAATAAAAATAATGTTAGTCACCTACAGCAAGTTTTTCACCTAACAGTTTGACTATTCTTCTTAAAGAACTTACACCCAATACACTCAGAAAATAATGTTCTCATGCAAACACTCCATGATGGAGGAACTCCTAAACAAATTGAGAAGATTGAAAATAGAAATTAATCATGGCACACACCCAGAAAATAAGCAAGACAGCAGACCTCTTTCAAGTGGGATTTGTGCCATCCTTCAAAAGGGACAACCAAAAGGTTTACAGGAAGAATTGGGGATTGGTCGCAAAAAAATTTCACTTGGGACATATTGAAACACATGAAGATTTCATGGAAATTTTTGTCCAAACTAGAAGATTTTAATGAACTCTTGTCCACAATAAACCAAGCAGAAGGGAAGAAACTGATTTGGGATCTAAAACCTGCTATGCTTGCTCTTATACAACCCAAATTCTTGGAGGAACCTTGTGAAGGGGTCACACTTCCAGTTGCAAATTGCCTCAGTAACATCATGAATTTTACCGCACCTATAGCTCCATATAATGATGATGTTATGAGGAGGATTATGAGATCGATTGCAGTTACATTTTAGGATTTGGACAACAGTGTAGGCTCTACCTTTGGGAAGAAGCTTGAGATTCTATGGAGTATGACCACATTCGAGATGTATGTCATCATGTTTGACCTTGAGTGTGATGACTTGATTCTGAAAATGTTCCAATGCTTCTTTAGCATTAGGATACATCATCCTGACACTATCATAGCACACATGCAGTCCATCTTGTCGTCATGTATGAGAGACCATGAGACCATTGGCTGAGAGTTGCAGACCTGATTGTTGAGCATTTGGAGGAGAGAGTAGTTGGTCTCGCCTGCTGCTTATGAGCTAGCCCAAGGGCTAGTTGAGCAGAATATTGGGCTATTCATGAGACAGTTGACCAGGGAGAAGCTGCTCCAGTTTGGTGGATCTGGAAGCAGAAATGAGCTAAGTAGGAACGGAATTTTATTCATTTGCAAAGAACCTTGGGGACCTAATCACTCATGCTTGAGCGATGCAGATGATGTGGAAGAGGTAGAATAGGAGGGAATTCCTTCTATATTCCAGGCTGAGGACTCTTCTTCAGATGAGTCCATGGGATCAGTTGAGAATTCTTCTGGGGAGTGAGAGAAATCATGCAGAGATGATGACAGTACACCGGAGTTGTGTTCTAATGTGCAGGGTGAGAAGTCAGGGGATTCGACGGGAGATACTCTAGGTGATGAGTCACTTGTAATGAATCAGCCAGAGCAGCATATGATGGAGCCTGAGTCAGAAGAGGAGGATACTATGCAAATCATGCATGATAGTCCCTTGGGGCTGAGCCAGATGGAGGATCACATTGAGTCTATGATGGATATACCGCTAACCTTGGGGTCAGCCACTGAGGAGGAATAGTCAAATGCACAGACATCGAGTATGGTGACAGCAGTTGCAGATCCATATCCTTTGGAGGTGTTGGAGGTTGATGGTATGGCTCTGCAGGGGGCTAGGGGATAGCAGGAGTATTACATTCCCGATCAGGAGAGGGATGAGCTGTTAGAGATGGTGGAGCATTCATCTTTGGGCCGACACCTTTATGAGGTGCAGATAGATGTACATGCAGTCGGCAGAGCTACAGTACTTTCAGTGAGTAGCACTCTCCATGAGTACATTGATGGGGCTTGCAGCATATCTTTCCCACTCTAGCCCATTATAGAGAGAGGGGCTTTCTTCTACAGACAGCTTTCGTTGGCAGACAGGGCAGAGAAGTGTGAATTGATTATGGGATGGAGACAACACTCCAGGCGTGTTCCATATGTAGTTGTTGCTACATTGGATTCTTCTTCTAGGATGGATTGGCGGGAGATCATGAGTTGGTACCCTTTTGATGGTACAATATTCTTCGCAAAGTCCACAGTAGAGCAAGGGCCCTTAGACATGACAGATGATACAGATTCCATTTGGCAGTGGAGCAAAGATCGACATTTATTTAGCATCCCATCTCAGTTTCAGAAGAGCAAGATCAACATTGGATTTAGTCAGGGGTTGGATTGGAGAGAGGTGATGAGTTGGTACACAGTTAGTGGGGCAGCTTACACCATCATAGGTATAGCACAGCAGGAGATGTTTTCTTCACCTCTTAGAGCATCAGTTATATCCAGAGGTAGTGCATAGTCCGAGCCGTGGGACTTGGGCGATGATTGGCCATCGTGGCATGGGGATCCAGAAGGATTTTTTGTTGACTGGTACAGTGAGAGATCAGTTTGGGATCCCGGCATTGAGGGGTCTAATCCGAGTGGTTTGACACAGGTGAACAACAGCACCCAAAGGTTTCTATGGGATCTGGGCATTGGGTCTCATTTGTAGTAGGCCAATAGAGTGGCCCACATATTTCGATTGCTTGAGGGCAAGCAATCTTGGGGCAGAAGGTCTGTAATATTCCATTTTTTGGTGTCACCTATGACAAGGCTAGGATGGACTTCTAGAGTTAGAAGAAAACTGGTCACAGGTACAGGTTGGTGTCATCAACAGGCCCAGGGGCCTTTTAGAGGAGTTTTGATGAGTTTCTATGTGGTTGGGTGGCATTCGCTTGATATATTCCATCATCCGAGAAATTTGGATTTCTTTCAGGTGCATTCCGATAACTTTCGGAAATTTGAGTTATTTTTGGGCTTAACTCAGCTGATTACACTCAAGGTGGCATTCCGGGAGGAATACATGACGGAACACCTTAGTGTAATAGCTCATTGGAACCGAGACAAGGATACCTCCAGGATGGGACATTTGGACATAAATTTCAGTGACCAGAGGAGAAGTGGTAGCCGATTTACTCTTTTCTGCATTAAAAAGGAATATTTTAATAAGAGGGAAAAGTGCTCCATGAATAAAATAATAATAAAATAATGCTATAGAAGGCTCCAAGAGATTTATAAAAGAAAGGGAGGAGGCCATTGAGGGATATCTTTGGGATCATATCATTTTCTTGTGTGAGAGGCTTAAGACGTGGTTCTCTACTTCAACCATAGCCCCAGGACGGAAACCCTCGAGTGATTTGTGAGCATTGAACGAAAACCCAACTCTCTTGAGGAGACTTCATTCAAAAGTTTCGCAGAGCTTCAGGGATTGGTGTGAGGATCATTTAGATCTTCAACTTGCGCTTCATTATCTTTAGTGGGTTCAGTGACAGCTTTTTTCGTAACCAATTTGCAGTAGTCTTCTTGTTGATCCATCTACATCATTGCCAGCGTCATTCATCAGTTGGGCCAGAGATCTTTCTGGGTTTTGCTCCGCTTGCTTGGCAAGCTTAGGTTCCATTGTTCCTTTATGTTGATGTACTTTTTACCATGGATTAATAAAATGGCTCAGTGATTTTATCGGCATCCATTCTGTTATATTGGTGGCTATGTGTTTATTTCCATTTATTTTTCTACTCAAGTATATTTCTACATTTTTAGTTAAAATATCCCATTTGGGATATCACAATATGGCTCCAAGAATCAATGCTCCTCCAACAGCTGCTTCAAGTTGAATTTTTCTAGATCTACTCAAGATATATGGTGGAGTGTGCTTCTCAACAGAAGTCTAAACTTCCTCAAGTGTCACCTATGCAAGACATTACAAGTTTGTTCACAAGTTCAAGCATAGAAAGTTGATCAAGTCACAAGTCTTCTTGCCAAGGTCTACTCCAAAATAACTCTGTCAATAGACTGATTTATATTTCCAAACAAATCATAGCTCTATTCACCATAGGTCTGAGGTATATTATCTCCATAGGTCTGAGATTTAATATTTCCATAGGTCCGAGTTGGTATGCTTCTATCACAGATCTGAGCTCCTCAAATAGGACCGTTCATGTGACTGTCTCTCCTTAGGTGGTTGCCACATATCCTAGGTTCAGCTTCTCTAAATTTTTCATAGGTGCAGTTTGTAATAGTTCAATTACCACTGTTCTAAAGTAACTGAGTAGCAATAGATTTGTGTTGAACCTTTTCTAGGCTATTTTAGTTATCCTACTAGTCTATCCACTAGTGGCTGCCCGAGTTTCAGTGTTGTTCAAAGTTTTGACCAATAGACTATTCTAAACCACCGAATATTTTATACTAAAATTTTTTTTACAGATCTGAACTTCTTGTGTGCCACAGGCCTGAGAGACTCTAGTCTGCCACAAATTCAAGCACAACATATCTTAAGGTTCGAGCTTCTCAAATGCTACAGGTCTGGGCTTCTTTCTTAAATAATATAGGTTTGAGCTTCTATTTTTGTCCACAGGTTGTTGCCACAAGTGTATGAGCTACTGTCAATCCGAATTACTGAGGCAGGGCCTAGAGCCTTAGTGATCCAAGCTACCACAAGTCTAAATATGAGCCTTTAAAATGATTGTAAATCCGAACTAAATTTCACTCATATCTATCCTCCAAAAACAGGGATATCAAGTCCTCCTCATCCTTATTATAATCTCTGGTATCTTGTTCAATATTCATCACAAAACCGACCCAAACAATAAATATTGAGGTCCTTGGCCTCCTATCTGCTTCTGTGGTTCTTATCTGAAATCTTGACTGAATTGATGATCAAAAATGAGTGTTGGGCGTCATATTTATATAGGTTTTGACCTAAGATGAATATACACATCTGTTGGGTGAAGGAATACGAGCCTACACAAGTCGGCTCAAGTCGGCTATGCAAAAATAGTAATTTTTCTAACTTATAAAATCAATTTCTCATAATCTAGGAGGTGTATAATAGCTCTTTAGAAAGGGAAAAATATACTCTACAAGATGGTATAGGTCCCATATTGATAGGATGACTCCAAGGTGCCTAATTTTATTTTTCTTTGTGACTGCTCTTGAATTTTTAGTACATAAGGTGATTAGAACAGCAAGGGCTTCTTCATTAAGAGCAAGGATACATGAAGTTGTGTTGTCTTCATGGTTAGTTCAAGCTCATCATTATGATAAATAGTCATCTAGGACAAGACTTCTTCTTAGTGGCTTGACATCATAATGGCATCATTAATAGCTTGACATATTCATTAATAACATCCTTATCAAACAAGAGGGACTTGTCATTATGAGCAAGGACATCTTTATACGAGGTCTGAATTATGTGGGTTATTAAGACTATACAAGAATTTTGATCCCCATATTGACGTCAATGACAACCTTAGACCAACATGAGCTTCTTCCTTTCAGAATGTAACCATAGGTTTCTCTTTCTAGTGTGTTTCATTACTCTTCTCAAAGGAAGTGTTATTTTCATAAACTTTTGTCATTTGTTAGTGATTTATCATATTAGTTCAGTTGATCATTTACTTCTTCATTGAAATATTCCAGCAAATTTATGTCCACCTTGGCCTCCTATAATTGTAACTTAATTTCAATGACCTCTTCTCTGGTCTCTCTTAACTGTTCCTTCAATACCTGCACTTCAATTTTTTCCACCATCTTCTCCTTTCCTTTTCACAAAAACTTCTTCTGTTGTTGGAGACAAGTCTATTATGTCTTCTATAATAGGTTGCTCTCCTTTTTCAACATCCTTTTTCTTCTTGTTTTCCATGAAACCCTTTGCAAGTTGCAGCCTAGTAAGTGGTTTCCTTGGCTGAAATAAGAAACATGCATCTTCTCCTGCAAAATCAAGATTTTTAACAATCTTACCTTTATTTTTCTTCTTCTTGTCACCTTCAATTTCTTCGCTCTAACAACTGGAGTCTCCTCAATATCTATATCTTGGAGGATGTCTTCAAGATTTCCCTTTCCAATTGTTTGACTTTGTTATCCTCCTACTACTATTCTTACTAATATTTTGTTTTTTGTTTGTAGGTGAAGGTTGTGGGATTTCTTCCTCTTTTATAGGTTTTGTCTCGACATCCATTGGCTCTAGGATAGGCTCTGCCTCTTCTTAATTTACACCTTATGTCACAGGTGGAGATGAAGTATATTTTGGCTTTGCATTTTTATTAGGTGTCACTAAATCAACTTCATAACCACTGAGGAAAAGGAAATATTCCCAATCTCAATTTAATTTCTTCAATTCCTCCAGCACTAATATTTTAATCAAACCATGGTGAAATATTGATGTCGCACTACCTTTAGCCGTAACTTGAACCTTATCATACATCTTCCCTAAGCTCCTAAACAAAAATAAAGGAAGATCAAGGGACTGCTTACCAGTGAAATGTAATAGGAGCCTGAAATGGTATAGGTAAACCATATGAAACCTCCCCTCACAATTAAAGTACTTCTAGATCAAAAACAGTAGTTTAGAATAATTCTCCTTCATATAACTCCTTCGAATCCCAGATGCCATGTCAGCTCCAATGTGTTCTGGTTTAACAAATTCATCACAAGTTTGCATCTTGAATTTAATGGCTTTGAACCACTATTCATCTTCTCTTGGTATCTTTGTGACCTAAGAAATGGTATCAGGTGACACTATGAAATTTAAAACCCCCACCGTTGAAGTTGTGCCTATAAATTTCATTGCAAAATCCTTTGATATTTGAGCATGAAATCCCTGAAGCTTTTGACATAATTGCAAGCATTCAACATTGTTTAATGCCTCCACAAAACTGGGGTCTCCATTTAATAACTTCAGGTCCATGGGCTCCATGGGCACGTATCTCACACAAGATCCTCCCTTGTTAAATTTCTTCTTCATAGCCATCCTTTCTTATAACCATGTTGTCTCCTTCACTATGACAATTGCAAAGAGAAAAAACTAAACAGCAAGCTGCTTGTGGTGGGAGTCAGATTCTCAAAGATGATGGTGGGATGTTTCATGCAAGTCTCGAACAACAGATAACAAAGAGGTGGTTTGAGATGATTATTAAAAATGCAATTTGAAAGTGGGGAGAATGATGCCAAATGTGGGAGTGAAAGGTAATGATGAGGGTATTTACTCTTTTTCATGCCTGGGTGATCATGATAACGAATTAGATGACCTCACCTTTATCCCTAACCACTAGAACTTTGAAAACTCTTCATCCTCTATTTTTATTTATAAAAACATGATTCCGCAGTGAATACAGTTATAAACCTGGTAGATTTGCTATGAAATTGTCAAGTGATTCTGTAGAAAAATCTGCTATTTGTAATATTCCAAATTTTTAGCCTTCAAGCTAAATGGAATATTAGAGTTGTTTGATCACTAGGTAAGTGAATAAATGGGTAGGGAGGCCCATTAACCTCTTTATAAGGATAAATAACACTCCTGATGTGAAAGGAGTAAGAATAAGTAGCTAATTTGAGTGCCCTTGGGTGTGAACATAGATGGGATCATGTTGATTCAGTCAACTTTGACCAGGTCAACAAAGTTGTCTAGATACATCGAACCTCCTTGATGGACAGTGCAGTTTTGGTGGAGGAAAACTTGCATGGGCTTGATGGCACATATGGATGGGACCCAATGTGAAGAGGTTCACTTGCTATATATGGAGAGGATGGGAGCCTTTTCTACTCATGCTTTTGATATGATCATTTGATCTTGTCTGTTTAAAATTGGCTTCCTCTTGATGTTTAGCAGGGTTGCAGTGTTGTTTAGCACAGGGTGTTTCCGAGCAGGAAACCCACCTCTTCCCTTGAGAGGCCTCTTGGGAGAGATTTTCTTGTATTTCTCCACATCCAAGCTTGAGGCCAAGCACCATTCTTCAGCCCCAACGTTAATTCTATAGCATAATATTACTGTGTTGCAGGGTGTTGCAGTGGAGGTTTGTTAACACCACTTTCGGGTCTGTTTCTTAGTAGAGGGTGCCTTCCTTCCCTTGAGAGATCAGCTAGGAATATTTCTGAGCACATTTCACACCTTGGCAGTAGGAAAAATTATTCCTCATCTCCTACAGCGCATTCCCTTGCAAGAACTACGTCATTTTTCATAGAGTTGCTGCAGCAGGGTTAAGACCCTTGTTTCTGACCTAGTTTCCTAGGGAAAGGGCCAACCCTTCTTCCGGAAAGCTAGAGGAAGGGATCCTCATCCCTCTTTTGTATCATTCAGCCATATTTCTATAATTTTGCAGTAAGACTGTATTTTTCAGAGCTGAATATTCAGATCTTCTCTTTTTGTACTCATGCTTTCAAGAAGCCCTTGCTGGGTTACCTTTATAATGCATTAAGGAGGCCAGATCTTCATTTTCTTGGCATATTGTTCTATAAGGTTCCATATCTATGATTTTATATTTTAATGATGTAGAAACCCTCATAAAATATCGTTGTACATGCTTCAGTCTTTTCTGCATAACTTAAAGTCATGGGATTTGGCTATTTTGAGTTGATATGAGGCCAGGAGGTTTGTTTAACATATCAAAATGGATTTCTTTCTGATCCCATTTTTTATGTGAGGGCCTAATACAATATTCTAAGGGAACCAAGCATTATTTCACCCAGTTAAAATTCATTTCTTTATAAATAACGTTTTCAGGGTCTATTTGTTGCATTTTCCCCACTTGGGAATGTGTAGAAGTTCTTCTTTTGTTGTTGCTTCACTCATTTGATGGCTATGTGTTTTTAACACATCATATGAGTCTATTTATCACTTAACATCCATTATTGTTTTCATGTATTTTTGTAGCTCCAACTTTAGAATATCTTAATATATTCTTATTGTTGTAAAAGTTCCCAATTTTGGGATATTACAGTGGTATCAGAGCATAGTCTTGGCTCAGCCTGTGGAACTCAGCCATGATGCTATCAAGAGAAGGAGAGATGAATAGAAAGAAGACTCAATTATGTGGAGGAAGAAAGGAGGAGAGGCTCACAAAGCTTCTTCCAAAATCTATGCAGAGCATCAATGAAGATCTTAAGAAGATGAGAGAGGAGATGGAATCTCCAGAGCAGTTTGAATCTAGAGCTAGATCTAGATTGGCACATGATAGGTGTGAGAAAGAAGCTACACCCTATTATGCATAGTGTAGTCAAATGCCCAGATCTTCTATGAAAAATATGAAAGAAGAAGAAATGCCAAGGAGGGAAACTCTTAGTAATTTTCTACAAGAGTATGAATCTCAAACTGAAAATTTTAGAGATCATATCACTTTCAAAGAGTTTTGCAAGATCAAGGTGGAGAGGATAACGCTGCATGACATGGATATATTTTCTCTATCTACCTTTGATGGATCCCCAACTTGTTCAGGAAAAGCTTTGGTGGAGGAGTTGCATACTTATTTGCAGCAGCACCAAGTTTCTGAAGATGAAGCCATCATAGTTGCAGCGCTGCACTTTGAAGGTAAGGCCTATTCTTGGTGGATGTTTGAGTCATTTTCATTGAAAAATGTTAATACTTCTTATTTTGCAAAGCTCACTAATAGATTGGTAGAAAGGTTTGATAAAAATCATGAAACAATCAAACCAATGAAACTTTTGCATAAGTCGGGAGGACCTACAAACTCAAAAACACTTCAAAAACCTATTGGAGGAGCTCACCTCTTGCATGACACCTTGCTAGAGGAAAGATCCTTGTTTCCTAACCTTTGACAAGAGGGCATGAAGGTTCCTTTTTCAAAGGAGGATCCCCTTATTGAGTAGTTACCTCTTTTTCATATTGAAGATGAAGAGAACGATGGGGGTTACAACGCTATCACATCTAGATTATATCTAGTGCCTCATGCAGAGGAAGGAGGAGCACATGCTCCAACCATAGGATTTCTTGTATCATTGCAAGAGTTTCCCCAGGATATCACATATGGAAGGTAAATTGAAATCAATGAGCAACATGGTTGTGAGATACTATTGATGGAAGGAGAAGGTAGGGAGGAAGGACATCATCATTTGATGAGGAGCACACACCCCTATCTATTTCAGAGAGCTGGTGCAAGGAGAAGGAATATTGGTTTGCGCTGTGAGGGTAAGGGAAAGGTTTCCCAACCATATGAACAGTCTTCTCTTGCCATTGATGTCTCACTATATGGAGGCATTCCACCGGGGAGGCCACCAGATCTAGAGTTGGTAAGAGAAATCTTGCCATTTGGTTCACCACTCTTGGATTTTGGAGAGGTGAATATTTTGGAGGGAGAGTTTGACATGGGAGATGTGGAGTGTAAAAGCTCTATTAAACTTGAATAAGTATATATTATTATTGATAAAATACGAGATATGATTACAATGGGGAATCACCAAGGCTTTAAATATAGCCTTATGGTGTCCCTTGGCGAAGAGGCATGATCTTTGATCATGCCCTTTCACTTAATAAAACCTAAGATAACTATATCTAACTAATAATTAATAAAATATACATAACATTGCTCCTCTCTTAAGATGCTTTGTCCTCAAAGCATACGTAACGATGGGTGTTGCTGGCGAAACGCTTCAGACTCCCAAGATGCTTCTTCAATGGGCAAGTCCTTCCACTTGATTAAATATTCCGTAATAACACGAGAGCGCAGCTTCTTATCACGGGTAGATAGGATACCTTCGGGCTCTAGAACGAGCTTGCCTTCATCATCCAAAATGGGAAGTGTTGTTTGGGGCAACTGATGGTTACCCAATGCCTTTTTTAAGCAGGACACATGGAAAACATTGTGAACACAACTGGTATCGGGAAGGCTCAACCCATAAGCGACTTGACTGATCTTTTTAATAATTTGATACGGACCATAAAACTTTGGAGCTAATTTATTTTTTCCTTTTTGTTTAAGGGACAATTGCTTGTATGGTTGAAGCTTGACAAACACCCAGTCTCCAACTTCAAATGATCTCTCAGTGCGATTACGGTCAGCTTGTTGCTTCATACGATTCTGTGCAACACTCAAATTTTCTTTTAGAATTTGGACGACCTTTTGGTGTTCTTCTAGTTGATTTTTTACTGCTAGCAAATTAGTTTGAACTGAAGCAAAATCTTTCCACTTCGGAGGCTCATATCCATATAGAGCCTGGAACGGAGTCATTTTTGTCGATGTATGGTAAGTAGAATTATACCACCATTCGGCAAGATGCAACCATTGGACCCACTTATTTTGTTTCTCTGTAGCATAACACCGTAGGTAAACTTCCAAACATTTATTAACAACCTCTGTTTGTCCATCTGTTTGAGGGTGATAAGCCGAGCTCATGTTGAGGTAGGTTCCAACATGGTTGAACAATTCCTTCCAAAAGTTTCCTTTAAATTTGGCATCCCTGTCACTGACAATAACTTTCGGAAAGCCGTGTAGTTTATAAATATGTTTGCAGAATATCTCTGCAATTTGCTTTGCAGAGTCTGTTTTTTTAATAGCGATAAAGTGAGCATACTTAGTGAGTCTATCTACTACAACGAAGATCTTATCCTTTCCATCTGATACAGGTAATCCTTCAATAAAATCCATCGATATTTCTTCCCACTTCTGAACCGGAATATTTAAGGGATGAAGTAAGCCAGGTGTCATAATGTTTTCAGTTTTATTTCTTTGACACTTGTCACATTCTGCAACATATTTTTGAATATCGTGACTCATACCCTTCCAGAAAAATGACTGACGTGCACTGTAGTAGGTTTTGAAATATCCTACATGCCCAGATGACATGGAATCATGTGATTCCTTGAGTATTTTTGATATAAACTTGGATTTGGAGTTTAGATAAATTCTCCCTTTGTACCATAAGATATCGTTCTTCCATTCAAATTTTGAATTCCCTGGGAGATTATTGATTATAGCCAACATTTCCGGATCTTTGGCGTACTCACTTCTAATCTCATTAAGCCATTCAGGCACAACAATCGAAACTGCAAGTAATGTTGATTCCTCATCTTTTCTAGACAGGGCATCCGCTACTACATTTTCTTTTCCTTTCTTGTGTAATATCTCCATGTCAAAAGCGGCAATCTTCTCGATCCATTTTTGTTGTTCTTCAGAGAGTGTTTTTTGCTGAAGGAGATACTGAAGACTGTTATGATCTGTTCGGATGGAAAATTTACTCCCTAACAGATATTGTCTCCATTTGGCCAATGCATGCATAATTGCGAGCATTTCCTTGTTGTATGTGGACTTGAGACGCTCATGTTTATTTAGTTTTCTGCTTTCAAAAGCAATAGGGTGCCCCTCTTGCATTAATACTGCACCAATACCAAATCCAGAGGCATCACATTCAATGATAAATGGTTTAGAAAAGTCGGGAGTTGCCAATACTGGTGCATTAGCCATTACTTCCTTCAAATCTTCAAAACATTTCCCTGCTTCCTCATTCCATTGAAACGAATTTTTCTTTAAAAGGTTTGTAAGAGGTGCAGTTCTATGCGCATAATCTTTAATAAATATTCGATAATATCCCGTTAATCCTAAAAATCCTCTGAGCTTGGATATGTTCACTGGTTTATTCCATTCCCTTATAGCCTTAATCTTAGAAGGATCCACTTTTACTCCTTCATGGGATATTAGGTGTCCTAGATATTCAACTTCTTCTTTTCCAAAGGTGCATTTGGATTTTTTTGCATAAAATTGATGGTCTTCTAGTAACGTGAGAATTTTATCCAAGTGTTGCAAATTCTCCCTCCAGGTTTTACTATAAATCAAAATATCATCAAAAAATACTAGTACAAATTTCCTAATATATGGACGAAATAACTCGTTCATAGTGGCTTGGAACATAGCTGGTGCATTTGTTAACCCAAAGGGCATTACTTTAAATTCATAATGACCTTCATGTGTTTGAAATGCAGTTTTTGGTATATCTTCCAATCTAATTCGGATCTGGTAATAACCCGACCTTAAATCTAATTTAGAGAAATATTTTGTGCCATGGAGTTCATCCAACATTTCATCGATAAAGGGAATTGGAAACTTATTTTTAATTGTTATCTTATTTAATCCTCTATAGTCAATGCATAGCCGAAACGATCCGTCTTTTTTTCTTACCAATATAACTGGGGCAGCATACGAACTCTTACTTTTTGAAATGACCCCACATTTTAAAAGGTCTTGGATTATCTTCTCAATTTCAGTTTTATGGTGATGTGGGTAGCGATAAGGCTTGATGTTAATAGGGTCTGATCCTGCCTTGACTTCTATTGTATGTTCGATTTCCCTATGAGGAGGCATCTTCATTGGTAGATCTTGAAATACCTTTTCATGTTTCTGAACTAGTGCTTGTACCTCCTGTGATTCTTCATGGTTGACTTTTGTAGATAACATCTCTAAATGATGACATTCGACTATATAGGCTGGCGCTCCCTTTCGGATCATCTTCATCATCTGGGATGATGATACGATTTGATTTTCTGGGGCTTGGAATCCAAATAACTTGTGCTTCCGCCCTTCCCACTTAAAGCTTATAAATTGCTTCTGATGGTTGGCCGAATAAGTACCCAAGGTTTGTAACCACTGAATTCCTAAGACCACATCTACTCCTCCGAGTGGTACGACATAGAATGGAGATTCTAAACTGAAGTCTTTAATCTGCAATTTGACTTTATGGCATTTTCCTACCTGTTCAATCTTCTTACCATCGGCCACCATTACTTTCATATTAGGCATAGGAAAAGTAAAGAGGTTAAGTCTTTTGGCCATGGTTGAATCTAGAAAATTGTGCGTGCTGCCTGTGTCTATGAGAACCATTACGTTGTTTTTCTTAATATGTCCCCATAATTTTAGTGTCTGAGGTTGTGATATGTCATGGCTGATAATGACACTTGCGGAGTGCTGTCATCATCTACTTCTGGGGAGAATTCTAGGGTATCTTCTATCCCTTCTATGTCTGAATCATCATTGTTAGAATCATTAGTTGCTTCACAATTATACAGATTTTTTTCTTTCCCATTAGCACATATGTGCTTAGGGTCCCATTTTTCGCCACAACGTTTGCATTTGCCTTCCCTCATTCTTTGTATTTCCAAGTTAGATTTGTCTCCTTCACGAAGGCGTGGTGGAACATATTTCATGTTATCTTCTTTTGTAGATTGAGGAAACCGTCGTCTCGAATATACTTTTTCTGGTTTTGATAATCTTTCAAATTTCTTTTCAGCAACTTTTGCTTTTTGCCTTGCTACTTCTACGGACGTAATTTCATGTAGTTTGAGCTCTTCTTGTATATGGATTTTAAGTCCTGAGATGTAAGACTGGATTAAACGAGATTCCGACAATCCTGGTACTCGTGTTGCCAAGGTCTCCCATTCTCGAGTGTACTCATCCACATCTCCTTTTTGGCGTAATTTGATAAACATTGAAAAAAACTTTTCTTCTTTTATGCCTTGAAACCTTTTGAAGAATGCATCCTTAAATTTCCTCCAACTGATAGCAAGCATCGTCTTTTTCCACCACATATACCAATTATATGCTTCTCCTTCCATTTTCATGGAAGCATGTTTAATTTTTTCGTCATCACTAGTAATGTCATAAATCTCAAAATATTCTTCCACTTTATTAAGCCATGCAACGCTATTTTTCTCATTACCATCAAATTTGGGTAGCTCGATTTTGGCTCTTCGCTGATATGCTACTGGTGGAACAAGAAGGGGATATTGATTAGAAAATGCATTCCAGAGCTGCTTATTTTGAAAATCTGCATTACTATCTTCTTGATGATGTGGGGAATCGGTCTTTTCTTGATGCTCTTCTGAGTTTCCTGAATCTGCAAAAAAAATTTGTTGATTTTTTTCCATGTTAGGAAATATTGGGGATTGTGTCTGACTTAACTTATCTATCTTATCATTTAGCTTATTGAAGAGTTCTGTCATATTGTTCATTGCTTCGCTATGCTCTGTCATCTTGTTCATTGCTTCGCTATGCTTTTCTGTGGCCTCGTGATGATTTAGCCACATTTGTCTTTCTATTTGATTTTTCGTATCATGAACCTTTTTGATGTCGTTGGAGTGCCCTGCAACTGTACCTTCAAGATCGACTAATCTTTTTCCGAATTCTTCGGAATTATTATTGATTTGTTTCTCAAGATCTCCCAATTTCTTCTGGAATTCAGCCATCGACATCGATGAAGACATTGAACGTGTATGAGGTGGGGAATATTTTTCTGCCAGTTTCTCCTCTTTTTTTTTTTTTTTTAAATAATAATAATAATAATTTTTTTTTTTTTTTTTAAATTATATAATTATTAATTGCAAATTATATAATATATAAATAAATTATATAATTACTATATATATATAATTATGAATTGCAAATTATATAATATATATTTTTATTATATAATTTAAAACAACCACCTAAAATTCCATTGACGTTGGTTGAAGAGTCACGTTGAAATTCCGTTGACGTTGGTTGAAGAGTCACGTTGTTTCAGAAGAATTTTCGATTTTCTTTTTTGAAAAAAAAAATTCAAATTTCAGAGGTGAAGAGAGCTCGGGACTGCGGTAGTCGGGAGGTAACGCAGGGAACGGTGGAAGGACAGCAGAAGGAAAACGATGATGATGGTTTAGAAGGGCGGTGGAAGCAAGAGAATGCTCGCAGAGGTAGTGGCAGCGTTGCAGAGCCAGGCAACAGAGAGCAGAAAAAATAGCAGCGGATGGGGGATTGACCGTGGGGCAGCGTGAGTGCTGGCGGAAGGAAAATACAGAGATGGGTGAGGAAGGTAAGATGTAGAGAATTGGGCGATTAATTAATTAATATTGAGAAGCGGATTGTGAGATGAGGACCGTAGTGATAACAGAAATCGATAGGGGCGAGAACAAGGGACGGTTGGGACAGTGGCCAGGGACGGTGTGATAAGGAAAGACAACAGAAAAAGGCGGCGGCAGAAAAAGACGGAAGAATGGAGTGTATGCTGTAGCGTGGGGGGGGGGGTGGATTGTAAAAAAAATTATTTATTTATTTATTTTTATTTTTTAAAACGCAGAGTGGGAGTGAACTGTAAGGTGAAGTGAGGATGTGAGGGACAGATCGGATATGAGAGGAGAAAGGCTGCAAATTTTCTTTTAAAACTAATACTGTAATTCTGGAATTCTGGAATTCCTTAATTCTGGGTGATCACACAGATCCCGAAGAGCGATGGCTCCGATACCAATGGAGTGTAAAAACTCTGGTAAACTTGAATAAGTATATATTATTATTGATAAAATATGAGATATGATTACAATGGGGAATCACCGAGGCTTTAAATATAGCCTCATGGTGTCCCTTGGTGAAGAGGCATGATCTTTGATCATGCCCTTTCACTTAATAAAACCTAATATAACTATATCTAACTAAAAATTAATAAAATATACATAAAGGATGTCAAAGTAGTAGGAATCAGCATGAGGATAGCTTCACATGCCAGATCACTAGCATTGTCTCTTGAGAGGATTGATCCACATTGGAGGTCTCAACTCTTGGTAGAATACTCCAAGGATCTTGGTGCTTGCATGATTCTTGATGACCCTGATGGAGGTGATAAATATATGGTGGATGATATGGTCATCTATTCTTATGGCAGAGTCTTCGTGACTGGAGCTTCTAAGCTCAAGGAGAAGCTACTACATGCAATCCATGAGGACTTCTTTTCCATGCATTTTGATGCATATCCTTCCTTGGCAGAGGAGTTCATTTTGGAGGGCATCCAGCATGACATATTTCAGCATATGAAGAGATGCATAGCCCGAACGGTGATATAGAGGATGTCACAGCCACTTCCCTACTCTTTGGAGGTGAGGGAGAATTTCCAGTTGAGCCATTTCAACTCAAGGTCCCAAGTACATGGTGAAGAATGTATAATTCCAAATTATGTTTTGTACTTCTTTACTTTATATGAGCAGCATGTTGTACCAAGGAGGATTATCCCTTCTTTCATATTGTATGATGATGTGCTTGAAGCCATTTGTAGCATTGAGATTGGCTATCTCATTGGTGGTTTGTGGGGAAGGCCACATGATTTTTGGTGTGCACCATTGACACCACTTTGAACTTTCATGTTTCTATCTTGTAAAATTATTGTGGCAGCAAACAAGTGGCTGGAAAATAACTTGTTTTTTTTAATGCAGGAAAGGGATGCACTGCGTTGGTTCCTTGTGTGGGACCTTGATCCACTTTCCGATTGTCATATGACAACTTGTTTCTATTAGTTTGTTCTTCCATGTATTGCTGGTATTTCTATTTTCATGGGGAGCTTTGTTTAGAAAGTGGGATATGAGTTGAAGATTCCCATTGGGAGTATGATTCTCCCTATTTTTCATGATGAATGTTTTAGGAGCAGCAATGGGCAGCCCATGATTGCCAAATTACATCTCTTCTCTTCATGTGGGAGGAGCCATTTGGAGAACTTGAGTTTTTGGAGGAGGCACTTCATGGTTTATTTGTTTGGTGGGGTATCTTGGGCCACTCTTGGAGGTCATGATATTCCATCCCAAGATCAGAAGTAGCCCCATAATTATCAAAAATGGAGAGAGAAACCACTTGGTTGGGAGGATCCAATCTTTCCATGCAACCCCAACACATTGTATGAACCGGGGGTTAAGGATCTTTTTGAGCTAACTAGATTGGCTCATTTCATTTGGATGATGGCATGGGTGTGGAAGTCACTCATTGTGGAATAATATTCCCCATGTTCATCATTACTCCTACCTTGAAGAGGCCATTGGATATCAAGGAGGTTTCCACTTACATCTTCCATCTTTCTATGATGTAAGCCATATGCTTTGGCATGCTTGGGGGGAAACATTGGAGGACAAATTTGTAGCAGATCACTTTGAGCAGTGGTGGGGACTTTTGATGAGGATGCCACAAGAAGAGGAGGGGAGGATTTCTTATCTCCTTATACAGTTGCTTGAGGACAAGCAACATTTTGGAGGGGAGGACTGTAATATTCCGAAATTTTAGCCTTCAAGCTAAATGGAATATTAGAGTTGTTTTATCACTAGGTAGGTGAATAAATGGGTAGGGAAGCCCATTAACCTCTTTAGAAGGATCAATAACACTCCTGATGTGAAAGGAGTAAGAATAAGAAGCTAATTTGAGCACCCTTAGGTGTGACCAGAGATGGGATCATGTTGATTCAATCAACTTTGACCAGGTCAACAAAGCTGTCTAGATAAATTGAACCTCCTTGATGGACAGCGCAGTTTTGGTGGAGGACAACTTGCATGGGCTTGATGGCACATATGGATGGGACCCAATGTGAAGAGGTTCACTTGATATATATGGAGAGGATGGGAGCCTTTGTTACTCATGCTTTTGATATGATCATTTGATCTTGTCTGTTTATACTTGGCTTCCTCTTGATGTTTAGCAGGGTTGCAGTGTTGTTTAGCACAGGGTGTTTCCGAGTGGGAATACCACCTCTTCCCTTAAGAGGCCTCTTGGGAGATATTTTCATGTATTTCTCCACACACAGGCTTGAGGCCAAGCACCATTCTTCATCCCCAGCATTATTTCTGTAGCAAAATATTGCTATGTTGCAGGGTGTTGCAGTGGAGGTTTGTTAACACCACTTCCGGGTCTGTTTCTCAGTAGAGGGTGCCTTCCTTCTCTTGAGAGATCAGCTAGGAAGATTTCTAAGCACATTTCACACCTTGGAAGCAGGCCAAATTATTCCTCATCTCCTACAGTGTATTCCCTTGCAGGAACTGTGTCATTTTACATAGAGTTGCTACAGCAGGGTTAAGACCCTTGTTTCTGACCTAGTTTCTTAGGGAAAGGGCCAACCCTTCTCCCGGAAAGCTAGAGGAAGGGATCCTCATCCCTCTTTTGTATTATTCAGCCATATTTCTGTAATGTTGCAGTAAGACTATATTTTTCAAATCTGAATATTCAGATCTGCTCTTTTTGTACTCATGCTTTCAACAAACCCTTGTGGGGTTACCTTTATAATGCATTAAGGAGGCCAGATCTTCATTTTCTTGGCATATTGTTATATAAGGTTCCATATCTATGATTTTCTATTGTAATGATGTAGAAATACTCATAAAATAACGTTCTACATGCTTCAGTATTTTCTGCATAAGTTAAAGTCATGGGATTTGGTTATTTTGAGCTGATATGAGGTCGGGAAGTCTGTTTAACATATCAAAATGGATTTCTTTCTGATCCCCTTTTGTATTTGATGGCATAATACCATATGATAAGGGAACCAAGTGTTATTTCACCCAGTTAAAATGTATTTCTTTATAAATAAAGTTTTCAGGGTCTATTTGTTGCATTTTCCCCACTTGGGAATGTGTAGAAGTTCTCATTTTGTTGTTGTTTCACTCATTTGATATATATGTGTTTTTAACACACCATATGAGTCTATTTATCACTTAACATCCATTATTTTGTTCATGTATTGTTGTAGCTCCAACTTTAGAATATCTTAAGATATTCCTATTGTTGTAGAGGTTCCCGATTTTGGGATATCACACCATTCTACAGTTATTTTCACTGTAAAACCGTGAAAAAATAGTTAGGTGGCATTACTTTGATCTGAAACCATGCATATGAACCTAAAGTGGAATTTGGTGAATATGAGCGACATGACATGACTAATGGAGTGCTCTAGACTTAGGATAAAAATTTATTCCATGGATTTTTCATCAATTTCATGAACCAACCTATTAAGACAAAATGAAACCTAGGTGAGTGACCCTATCAATAAAAATTGAAAATTTATGTGTGATAACATGAGAAATGGTGATTTATATTCCGAAAAAATTGTCTAAGGATTCAATATATTGTTTTAGTACATTACATGATCGGATTGAATCCATTGGTGTAATTTCTACATGGTATCAGAGATGTGTTCGATATTTTTTACATGGTATCAAAGTGCCAAGAATCACAATAGTGGAGAATAAATTGAGTTTTTGTCTTTCAATGGCTTAACTCTCGAATATGCACTCAAAGGAAGTTCAAATTATATTGCATGGAAGGACAGGATGGAGGTAGTGTTGGAGGACAATGGGTTTAAGGAATTCATATATAATGATATTCCCAAGCTCGCAGCAGCAAATGTCGAACTTCTTGATGCATGGAAGAAGAAGGTAGCAAAGGCGAGAAGGATCTTGTTAGAGGGAGTTCGAGATCATATTTTATCGAGTCTCCATGGAAAGGAAACTCCATATGCTATGTGGAAGGCCTTGAAAAATCTATTTCAAAGCAGCAATGACCACAAAAAATTGGCACTCAAGGACAAGCTCAAGAAAATCAAAATGGAGAATTGTGACACAATCCATAAATACTTGACTAAGTTCACTCAATTTCGAGATGAGCTTGGAAGTGTTGGGATTATTGTGGTTGATGATGACTTGGTGAGCCTAGCACTTCTAGGTCTTCTTAAGAGTTGGCATAGTTACCAGGACTCTGTGAATGGGAGGGAGAAGTTACCAAATTTGGAGCAACTATGGTCGGATTTGGTACAAGAAGAGTTTCGGTGGAATACTAGGGATGGATCCTCATCTAAGACTAATGATGAGGAAAATTGTGCCTTGGATGGTAAGGCAAATAAGGGGAAGGGTAAGAATTCCTATTCCAAATATGAGACCAGCAAAGAAGGCAAGAAGTGTGACATGTCAAAGGTGAATTTTTTTTACTATCATGATCATGGACACTATGCCACAAATTTTCCACAAAAGAATAATAACAACAAGAAGGCTACGGAAGCTGCAGCGGGTGAAGCTTTGTTCTCACAGTTTGAGTTGGACTTCTCTCTCATCGCATGCATGGAGTCAAATGTGATGGGATCTATGTGGTACTTGGATAGTGGAGCATATTTCCACATGACGGTCCCCAACCCCTACTCCATGTAACACTAAAGTTTAAGTATTTCTGAGGACCCTTAATTGTTAAGACTCACATGTAGCGCAGTCGGTTGTGGCGGGTGGATGCTCCACAGGAGGTTGCAGGGTCGAACCCAGTGACCTCCATAAAATTTTAATAAACCATCTAGGGGACACGTGGTGGCCTCAGGGCTAGCCAGGTGCCACCCTCCAATTGGCCACTAAAACACAACTCATACAAATTAACCCAATCACAATATACCACTTTTCAACCTCTAACTAGCTTTGAGAAAAAGGAATATTCTTAGGCATATTCTTTTTTTTGTTGACTGGGCATACCAGTCAACCTGTCGCAAAATTTAGTTGTTTTGGAAATCGATCAGAAATTGATATCTCCCTCATACGACATCGGTTTTTCGAACCATTCACGTCACCGGAATCAGGAAGATGAGATCTACGCAACCATCCTAGTTTCAACCCAATCCTATAAATTTCAATTTGAGAAAAAATTATGAACACCTGATCACACCTCCCCATTGGGAAGCTTTTGGACCCCAAAATACTTTGATTACCTGTTCAATAGATGAGGGTACAACTCCCTCACCTTTCCAACTTCCATCCACTTTTCCTTGCTTGGCCTATTGCCTTTAAGCCACACTTGAAGGTAGTCAACACTTCCCCTCTTGGATGCTCTTGTCCTCTTGTCAAGATTTGTATCTTCCTTGAGCTCATCCAGAAATTATGGCGAGAAACCTTCAATAGAAGGTAGCTGAACATCACTTCCTTGATCATCGATCAAAGGTGTCTCATACAAACGTGAGTTTTCAACATTAACAATTGAATACATTTGCATATATGAAGGCAATTCAAGTTGAAATGCATTGTTACCAACTTGTTTTATGATCTTGTATGGACCATAGCGAATGGGTTTGAGCTTTTTAACCTTCTCCTTGCATCCTTTTTTTCTTATGTGCAACCATACCTCATATCCTTCTTGAATATTGAGATCAACTCTATGTTTTTCATGCTTCTCCTTGTATTTTCTTTGACTTTTCTCAATCTTTTCTTGAACTTGTTAATGTATAATCTGAATTTTCTCAATGAACTTTCGAGCCTTGTCAATATCACTATGCCCATCGATTACAACATCCTTCTCAAAGATGAAGTCTAATGGATATTTTGGAAAATACCCAAAGCATACTTCAAAAGGTAATGTATTTGTAGAAGAGTGCTTTGCTCAGTTGTAAGCGTGTTGAATGTAATGCAGTTGCTCATCCCACAACTTAGGATGTTTGATACAATATCCTCTCAATAGATGCATAATGGTTCTATTCACCAACCTGAGTTTGGCCATAATTTTGCGGATGAAAAGCAATACTCTTTTTCAACTTTGTGTCCATCATACTCCAAAGGTTGGACCAAAAATTCCCAATGAACCTGGAATCTCTTTCACTAACAATAGAAGTAAGCAATCCATAATGAACCCATACATCTTTAAAATAAAGTTCAGCAATTTTTTCAGTATTAATGGTTTTATTACATGGCATAAGTATACACATTTTACTGAATCTATCCACAACTACATAAAGATAATCATGTTGTTTTCTTAACATAGGTAGACCTCCAACAAAGTCCATGGAGACACTCTCCCATGGCCTTGATGGTACCGGTAGTGGCGTGTACAACCCAAGCTTCCTATTGCTAGGCTTACTTGTTGAACACATAGAACAACCTCTTATAAAACGCGACACACTATCTATCATGCGAGGCCAATAGCAATACCTCTGTAGATGTGCCATTGTTTTTCTTACCCCAAAGTGTCCAACAATAAGAGATGAATGAGCTTCTCTCATGATACTTAGCCTCTCTACTTGTGGTATACACAGTTTTCCCAAATGAAATAGCAAATTTTTATGCATGTGATAATCATTTTCTTCAACTTGATTCCCTTCACTCAAATTAGCATACACATCTTGAAAATCAACATCATGTGCATATTGTTCTATGTAACTCTCATGTACAATAGGATCATTTTTTATTAAAGTAGAAGCACTTTTAATTTGTCTTGAAAGCATATCCACAAATTTATTGAAAACACATTTCTTGTACCTTATAACCAAGTGAAACTGTTGAAGAAATCCCATCCACCTGAAATTTCATGATTGCTACAATTTTGTTTGTGACTGCAAGTACTGTAATGGTTGGTTATCGGTATGTATAATCGTTTCTTTACCCATCAAGTAGTGTTTCCACTTCTTGACGCTTTGTACTAACACAAACAGCTCTTTTTCACATGTAGGATAATTAGTTACAACACCATTGAATGTTTCATAATGAAAAGTGATAGGCTTACCATGCTACAAAAGAACTATGTCCATGGAATAATCACTAGCATCAGTTTGTATCTCGAATGGTTGTCTCAAATTCAGTAATGCAAGTACTAGAGCTGAACTGATCTTGTGTTTTAAAGCTTCGAAAGCTTGTTGTTTTTTTCCTCCCCATTGGAAGCCTTTTTTCACACTTTTCATTGCATGCATAGGAGCTGTGATGGTAGAAAAGTTAGCAATAAACTTTCTCCAATATTGAGCTGCACCTAAGAAACTTCTTACCTCAGTTATTGTTTTCAGGTGGGGCCAATTCACAATGGCTTCCACTTTAGAGGGATCAATTCTCAATTCGCCTCCTCTTACAATGTGTCCCAAATAAACCAAAGAAGTCTTTCCAAACTCACACTTTGACATCTTAAGAAACAATTTCTCTTTTCTCAAAACATCAAGCACCCTGTTCACATGCAAGACATGTTATTCTCTTGTTTTGCTGAAAATCAATATTTCATCTAAATATACAATCACAAAGTCATCAAGAAATGGACGCAAAACACTATCCATAACATGCATGAAAGTTTTTGGTGCATTACACAAACCAAATGGCATAACCAACCACTAAAAGAGTCCTTGTTTGGTTTTGAATGCAGTTTTCCATATGTCACTTTTTGAAATTCTTACTTGATGATATCCACTTCATAAATCTAACTTATTGAAAAAATTTGCTTCTTTAAGTTGATCAAGCAAATCATCTGTCCTTGGGAGTGGGTATCTTTTCTTTACCATTATCTTGTTAAAAGCTCTGAAGTCTACACACATGCGCCCAAGTCCCATCTTTCTTTGGAATCAATATTATGGGTGAACCGCATGGCGAAGTGCTTGGCCTTATTATTCCTTTGTCCAGCATCTCCTTGATTTGCCTCTTTATTTTAGCATTCTCCATTATCTACATGCGATACATGTCGATGTTTGGAAGAGGATAGTCTTGCTTCAACTGAATCTCATGTTGAATCTCCCTTTTTGGAGGCAATCATGTTGACTCCTAAAACATCTCATGATGTGCATCAACTAAATCATATAAATCTGATTTCAACTTAGGATCACAATCCTCAAATGATTCATGATTATCATCAGCTTTAGGCTTAATCATGGAAGAACAAAATTCTTACTTGAATTTACCAGCCTCTTTACCTGTCCAGCATTTACCATAGCAATGTTTGTCTTCTTGCGATGTGCTCTAACTATGTACTCCTTGCCATCTTTGAATAAATGGTATTTGTTCTCATGGTGATGGAAGATCGTTTTCCTGTCATACAATTAAGGACTCCCCAACACAATACCTGTTATGTCAAGTGGAACCACATCTAATTCAAATGTGTCAAAAAAATGTGCAGTTATTGCAAACCACAATATACACTTCTTTGAAACCTGTAAATTTGCATCCTTACAAATCCAACCAAGTGGATATGGTTTTGGATGTGGCATAGTCTGAAGATTAAGTTTCTTGACCAAGTCTTCAGAGATTAATTTTTCTTGTGACCCACTATCAAACAATGTGTCAATCTTAGTATGTTTGGATACCCTCACATGAAACAGTTCAATTCTTTATTCTTCATTTGGAGCATGTATGTGACAGTTTGATGTACTAATACTAGGTTTAGTTTCAATTTCTTTCCAATTCATGCTCTTCAATCCCATGGCTGCAATTTTAGATTCATCACTTGAATCCTCTCCTAAATCATGTTGAGTTGTAGCTGCAGTTTTCTGTTTCCCTTTGCTATTGAAATATTTGGGTCTCTTTTCAGGATGTAATTTCAAACATTGATTTTCATTATGCCCTTATTTTGAACAATGTTTACAAACCACTTTTTCTCCCTCTTTCTTAATAGATGCATTTTTTTTTCCTTTTCCTTTTGAGGTCTTCTCTTTTATTTTACCCTTAAAATGTTTTTTCTACCCTCTTCAGAAATGTTTTTCCCTCTAGCTTCTAGAAGTGTGGCCTGAACACATACCTCATCTAGACTTTTCAGGTTAAACATGAGGATAGTATGTTTAAGGTATCTATGTAAGCCTCCTATGTACTTGAGAAAAGTATCTTGGCTCTACAAATCTACCCCTATAAGAGAGTTCTTCTCCTAAATTCTTGGGTTTAAACTTGTACATTCCGTCCTTTCAATTGTCTAAAGTTTTTCCAATTCATTTTGGCTTTCTGCATATGAGCTAATGGATAAAACTATTGTTTTATTGCAGAAATGAAATCAGTCCATGATAGAATAATCTTACCATGCTTCTTGATCTCCACCTTTGTCTTGGCTTCCCACCAAACAAGTGTTTCACCTTCCATTCTCAATGAAGCTGATTGGATTTTGGTATCATCATCATGAAGGTTCTGGATTCTCAAATAGACCTCCAATTTCCTAATCCAAATATCTAGCTTTTCTACATTGACTTCACCATTAAACATTGGAAATTCAAACTTAACATAAAGTTTTAGAAAAGGACTTTTACCAGTGTTCTTTGACTTGTGTGACTGATGTACTAAAAATGAAGTAGAGGATGATGATGGTGAGGATGAGGATGATTACTTTCCACTGCCTTCATTTCCTCCACTTCCCTTCTTTGACTTATCTTCATCATTGTGACATCCTGATTACCCATGTCCTTCCTTGTGAAGTTTAGATCCCTCTCCTTCCATTTTCTCATTCCTTTCTTGATAAAGGATTCTCACCATCTCAGTCATGTCAAGGAATGCTTTCCTAAACACTCTTTCTTCCTCTTTGGGATCCACTTCTTCATGGATTTCTTCTTCCTCTGAAGGCATGCTTAATGTTGCTTATGCTTCCTTAGGAGGTGAACTAGGTGGTGGAGATTGTGGCAATATTGATCTCCTTTGATGTGGCTCACTTTGAGACCCTCTTGCTTCCACCAATGTGCCTTCTCCTCTCTTGAGCTTGAGCCCAGTAAGCAGGTGAAACTTGCAAATAGTTAAACAAATATTTTGCACAAAACAACACCAGAGAATAAAATCTAGCTCTGATACCAGCCTGATTTGAAAGTATTGTATTAGTTTGTTATGCTAAGTTCCTTTTCAGTGATAAAACATGTGCATACTTGTCTCCATAGTTTTCTTAAGTATTGAGGATTTTAACTATGCAATATTAGTGATTTTAATGAATTAGAAGCATGAAAATTAGAGCAAATAACACTAAACAGCAATGTATAAAACCACACATAAATTTACACAGCAGGCTTGATGAAGAATTTCACCCCTCCTGGGCTACATCTGTTGGTCCAGCTCCCAATGGCATGTCCATCGTTCATTAAGCTCAAAATATTACAAATACATGTGTTTACACACCTTTCTAATACCTTGTTTATCTATCCCAATGGATCCGAATGCTCCAATTACGCTAGATACAGGCTTCATTTACTCCGTTTAGGTCTAAATTGACCCCCATAGTTATTTTCCCAATAACTCCTAGAAAACCTCAACTAACTATGGGAGAAACCCACCTAGCTGAGTTAGAAACGGTCATTTCCGAAAATTTGGAGTGCGCCCATATTTCTCTGCCCGGCACTAACAATAATGTTTAATGATAAGGGGGAGGGGGTGGCCACATCCCAACCCCTGAAACCCCGTGGTTCTATTAAATTCCAAGCAGAACTGTCGAGTGGATAGCTACGGTAGGTTTATTTAAGGCGGATTTTGGTGTTAACCGAACCGTCGGCGTGACTCTCGCATGTGATAAGGTCAAATGTGTGGATTTATGAAACGGTTGTTTGTCTGGTTGTTAATTTTGTTGTTGCAGTTGCAATGAATTGACATGTGACTGCTCTATGGGGTCGTTGACGAGTTGGTGTCGTCGGTGGTCCCCAACCCCTGGTCCATGTAACACTAAACTTTAGTATTGTCGAGGACCCTTAGTTGTTAAGACTCACATGTAGCGCAGTCCGTTGTGGTGGGTGGATGCTCCACAGGAGGTTGCGAGGTCGAACCCAGTGGCCTCCATAAAAATTTAATACACCGTCCAGGGGACACGTGGAGGCCTTAGGGCTAGCCATGTGTCACCCTCCAATTGGACACTAAAACACAACTCATACAACTTAACCCAATCACAATATGCCACTTGTCAGCCTATGACTGGCTCTGAGAAAAAGGAATATTCTTATGAATATTATTTCTTTGTTGACTGTGCACCCTGTATGCTGACTGGGCATCCCATTTAACCTGACGCAAAATTTAGATGTTTGGGAAATTGATCAGAACACGATATTTCCCTCATACGACATCGATTTTTCAAACCGTTCATGGCGTTGGAATCAAGAAGTTGAGATCTACGCAACAATTCTGGTTTCAACCCAATCCTATAAATTTCAATTTTGAGAAAAAATTATGAACACCTAATCAGCATTAAAGCAAGGGAAGTGGTGAGCCGAGATATAGGTGAGTTATGGCACAGGAGATTGGGCCATCTACACCATAGTGATTTGAGGAACATGGAGCATATTTATACATGTCTTTCAAAGGGTACTCTTGCGTAGATAGACACATGCAAGGGATGTACCATGGGAAAGTATACTAAATCCACTTTTCATGAGAAGGAGAACTGAGAAGCGGCAATCCTTGAGAAAATTCACTCAGATGTGTGTGGACCATTCTCTACACCTTCCACAGCAAATCACAGGTATTATGTGATTTTTGTTGATGGTTTTTCTAGAAAGTGTTGAATCATCTTTCTACAAAAGAAAGATAATATATTCTCCAAGTTTTGTGAGTTCAAAGCACTGGTAGAGAAATATACATGGAATAAGGTGAAGGCTCTAAGGAGAGACAATGGTGGTGAGTATATATCTAATGAATTCAAGAACTTGTGTGCCAAAGAAGGAATTCAGACAGAATTGATTGCACCTCATAACCCACAACAGAATGGGGTTGCAGAAAGAAAAAACAGAACAATTGTGGGAGCAGCACGAGCTATGTTACATGATCAGGGTACCATTGCATTTCTGGGAAGAGTCATGTAACACAGTGGTATTTGTGCAGAACCATAGTCCTCATCGAATACTTGACATGAGTACACCAGAGGAGGCTTTTTTAGTAATAAACTAGATGTTTCATATTTTAAAATTTTTGGCTCATATTTCTATTGCCATGTGACCAAAGATGTCAGGAATAAGCTAGAACCAACAACAGAGGTTGGGATATTTTTGGGGTACACTGATACTCCCCACAACTATCGAGTGTATTTTTTGCCTAACAGGATGACAATTGTCAGGAGAGATGTTAATTTTGATGAGGAGAAAGCGATGTGATTGTCCCTTGAGAGGGAGCTTGACTTGCATGCAGATGAGGAACTCTTAGTTCCAAATGATGAACCTCAGGATGTGGAGCAGCCATAAGCAGAGGATCATGGAGTGGTACAAACCACTCTTGCAAAGCCATCCACCAGAAATGGTAAGAAGCGCACCAAAGAGGCTAGCAGATTGATGCTAGATGTGACAAAGCATGTAGGTGCACCTACATCATAGTGCAGGCAAAGAAGGTCCCCAGACAGGTATACTAGATACATGGTTCTTATGAGCGAGTGTATTGTGACATAACCATCCTCTTTTGAGAAAGCAGTGCAGCAGCCAACATGGTTTGATGCCATGGTTGAGGAGTATGACTCAACTATCAGAAACGATGCATGGGAAGTGGCCCCAAGACCAATTCAGAATTCAATGGCTGGATCCAGGTGGATCTACAGGTGAAGAAAATAGTAGATGGGAGTGTGGATAAATACAAGGCTATATTTATCGCTAGAGGATTCTCACGGGTAGAGGGGATTGACTATGAGGAGACTTTTTCACCAGTTGCAAGGTACTCGTCGATTAGATCTATCCTTGCACTCTCAGCGCAGATGGGGTGGAAGATATATCATATGGATGTAAATACAACCTTTCTCAATGGATTTATTGAGGAAGAAGTGTACATTGAGCAGCGATAATTTTTTTAGACCTTTGATAGGGAGTTTCATGTGTGCAGACTCAAGAGAGCACTATATGGGCTTAAGCAAGTGTTAGTGTGCCATGTTTTGGTGGATTGGTAGACCAAATGACAGGGTAACATGGAACCAAGCTTTGGAGTCCAAGTATCTAGCCTTCTTGGACTCAGAGAGGGATCTCTCTATTGAGTGCAAAGGATGTGTTATTTTTTCTCTAGGGTTTTGATTTTAGGCTAGTTGTTAAGTGTAGGGTTTGTTGATTGTTTTGGTTGGGTAATATGGTCAATTGGAATAGTTGGAGTAAGATTCTATCAAATCCATTGGGATATGGAGTCAAATGAAGGTCAAGAGTGTCTAAATTATGAAACAGAGTGTGTTGCAGGACCGATTTAGCAAGGTTAATGGATCCTTAAGGTGATGTATGAGGTGTAGTGAAAATTAAGTTTGGGAAAAGCTAAGAGGTCTTAAACATATATAGTTTAAAAGTTACAATTCATGAGGTAGGGCAAACCATTAAGCTCAAAAAACAATACTCTAAACTAATAAACATCCAAGAGAAAAATTCCAGTGAAACATAGAAAGCATAAGAGCTTATAACTTTAGAAATTCACCTTCAATTTTTGGGAAAACACATAAGGAAATAAAAATAGCTCAATTTATGGAGATGGAACTCCTAAACAGAATATATCAAGTTATCGAGAACTTTGAAACAAGTTTGCAAGCATGGACAAAGGGCAGGATCAAACGAGACCTCTTTGACTTAACCTAACAATCAATATTTCACAGAAAGTCTTCAAGATAGGGTTTTGAAAACTTCAAATAAGCAGGACATACCATGAATCATACTTGTAATCTAGCATACTAACCATACATGAAACAAAAACAAGTTTTGGTGGACCTAAGGAATAGTCAATAATTCCTTAAGATGGCCAAAAGAGAAAACATCAAAGTTATAACAAACAGGAGGACTGAGGTGCCTCAAAGAACATGTCTCAGCCTATACTTTTCTGTTTTATAACAACCAAGAAACATGAAACATAATGATAACAAAGGAAAAAATAGACAAATTAGGAATACATCACCATTCACCAAGCTATGGAATCTTGCAAACAAGCTTCTCCATCATCAAGCCAAACAAGCCATTCATCCACTTCACAAAACCAAATTCTTCTCCAAGCTCATGAAACCATGTATATTACTCTTGAAGCTCATCAAATTCCAACAAAATACATAGGGGCCTAATGCTATATTTATGGAGCAAATGAGGACTAAAACCCTAAATGTGGTAGGAAAATGTCAAATATAGTCATAAATATCGTTTATGGCCAAGAGACCATGCAAGGCCCAAAGCACATAATATCCTAAGAAATAAAATCTAAAATAAAAATTTGCACCTAATTCTAGATTAATTTGCCTCAAAAAACTCAAAAATATCTACTTGCAATAATTGAGTGTGTTTCGTTGACTTTTGGTCCAAAACACACTAGGCAACCTCTGTGCGTCGCGCCACTTCAACAAAAAATAGGGTCTCTTGCAGCTAAGTATTGGACCCCTTCCTGACACTGGATTTGGCTTCGTGATGGCTCGTTGGAAATCCTGATGAGTCTACTTTCCAGAAATTCTTAAGTTGTGCTAAGTGGATTCCATTTACCTATTAAAAAATAAATTTCCCGAACACTTCTCTATGCGCAGTGCCTAGTCTGAAAATGCGGTAGAAAGGTCAAATTTTTGATGTCTTTTGACCTTTTCAGGGGGTAAAAATGCTCCAAATGATCTGAAAATTGGTGAGAAGACTAATGGTGATGTGATAAATCCAAAAATGCAAACTTTGAGAGTTGAGGATGAACCAATGTTGTGTGTAGCGCCTAGGGTGCTGCGCACAGAGGGGTCAAAATTTGGAAAAAACAAAATTTGGTTCAAAATGCCTCAAACTTGGTGGAGAGGTCCCTCAAGAGGTCTATGTCACCTGTTGAGAATCCTCGGCCAAAATTACAAGGATATCATGCACTTTTTTTCTTTTTATGTCTTCTAGCTCCATGAGGGCCTTCTTCAGTTTGGCACAAGCAAGCATGTTTTTCCTTGCATAATGCTTGGTAATTTTCTTTTGTAGGGCAAGGCCTCTCTTTACCTCCTTGAAATGCTTATGATCCTCTTTTTAATAGTGGATGACGCGTTGTGCCATCTCAAACTCTCTTTCCCACTCCCTAAGTTGTGCATCTTTGTCCATGAGAAGCAATCTAGTGGTCATCTCCTTGTCCTCATTGTCACTGTCTAGATCAATGAATTGGGGCCCTTGAGAAGTTTTATTGATCCTTTTGCTTATCCTTACCCTTACCTGCTGCTCACCTTTGTCCATATTTTCCTTGCCTTTGTCTTTGTGCTTGATAGCTGGAGGAGAGATGGTCCTTTGCCTTTTTGAGGCAGCAAACACATCTATTTTGCCTATGTGGTAGGTGCATGTGAGAGGAGTGATGAGGGTGCCTTGATATTTGGTGAAGTCACAAGCCTTTTCATCTTTTTCATGGCTTTCATGAGTCACTTCATGCTCCATTGGGTCACTGATTTCTTGACCTTGAGCCCCATCATCATCATTGTTTCCTCATTATTTTCTTCACTGTCATCTTGGCCTTCAAACTGATCACTACCCTCCTCACTTGCCTCATTTTGGCTCTGTCCTTCACTAAGGTCTTCTTCTCTATCACTTGTTGTGCTCTCATATTGAGTTTATTTGTCATTTAGAAGCTGATCAGTGTCATTATTTTCATGACTATTTCCTTGCTCATCATAATTGTCTCATTTGTGCCACTGCCTTGGTCACTGTCTGCCCCTTCAAACTCTATCTCAGTTTCATCATTTGTATGTTCTTGGTCTTCAATTTCTTCATCCTCTCCCTTTGTTTCTTCATTTTTATTGTCTTCATTCTTTTCAGCACTTGAGAGTGATTTATTGGTGTCACCACTATCACTGTTTTGCTCCAATTTCTCACTGCCTTCCTATTTTTTACTACCATTTTCATCACTCTCCTCCATGTCATCATCATCTTCTTCTTCATTATTAGGCTATGTTTCTGCCCCACTGTCTTCTTTATTTTCATTGCTATTTGTTTGTTCTTCATGGCTACTGCCATCATCTTCTTCCTTGGCACTGTTTTCCTCTTATTTTTCTTCATCTAACTCTATTTCTACCTCACTGTCCTTTTCCTCTCCATTTTCATCTGTTTGCTCCTCATTAGAGCTACTGCCACCATCTTCATTTGATGCATTAGGAGGAGAAGTAAGAGGTAAATTTCCTTGTGGAGAAGGCATAGGTGGAGATGATGGAGGAGTGGAGGGAAGTGGATGTGAAGTGGAAGGAAAATTTTTCTGAATGAAGGCTTAGGGATTAGCAAATACATCATGTGAGATAAAAACTTCCCAAGGGATTCCTTGCTCCTCCAGCTGGTGTAAAACAATCATATTAACCAATGAGTGGTGGAAAAGGCTCTGCATTTGGTGGGCATAACTCCTCTTCTTGACCACTGAAGCCATTTTGTCAATTATCCAGTAGAGATAGTATGGTACGTTTAGCAATTTAACCCTAGTGAAGTGCATTAGAAGCGTTATATGATAAGAATAAACCCTGGAGTACCTCCCCTCACAGGTGAAGTACTTGATAATCTGCCTCATCAGTAGGGCATACCTCTCTAGCAAGTGGGAGAAGGGGAAACTAGCCTTGCAGCCTTGTTGACAGCTAGGTTTGAGGTAGGGCTCATAATAGCTCAAGTCCAATTTCTTATTTTTAAACCATCTCTCACCAATATCTGCTATTCTTGTGGATTTAGCAATGGATTCAGATGAGAGTTCAAAATTCACTCCTGCTAGGTTGACTTGGCGGTTTTGTAGGCTGAGAATGAACAACCTAGTCAAGTCTGAGTGGCTTTGGACTTGTTTAACCCTCTCACAAAACTGATAACATCCAACATCTTGAAAACATGCAAGGATCATGGGAGAAGAAGTGATTTGAATGGTGTCTAAGGGCTCAAAACTATTAACCCTTCCTCCCTTATGTTTTGGCTTGATAGGCCTCTAGCCTTCATCACTACTGGTATGGATGATCAGGAGCTCAAGTACGAGCTATGGAAAAAGCTCAAAATTGAAAGTGTTCAAAATCACTTAAAACCTAAACGAATGAATAGGCCTCATCAATACAGTCCTGGCGCCATGAACGACACTCAAATCTGACATCGTATGTGAAAGTTATGCAAGTTTGAAGTTTTCAGTAAACTGCAAAAAAACTGAGTTTGACCAGAGTTGACTTGACTTTGGAAAATATTAAAAAAAAATATTTTGGGAATATTCCTCTGAATATTATGGGAATATTCCTTGTTCCATGGAATATTCTTTGTGGGTCAATCATTCTTCAACAAGTGTCATTCAATGGTTGGTTGGCAAGTTGACTTTTGGTTTTGTTGGCCAATCAGTGGGTGCCACGTGGCAAGCCCGGAGGCTGCCACGTGGCCCGAGGCTGGTGGAAATTTTGTATTATAAAAATTTTGCAGTTCTGGTGGATTGAACCTGAGACCTCCGGGTTATGGCACTAACATCTTACCGTTAGGCCCCAATGGTGTTACTTAACAGTTATAGCCCCGAGATTTATTTGAACGCGAAAATATTCTTGGGCGGAAAAAAAAAGGGGCTAGCCCCTTAGGGATAGCGCGGGTGACATGTAACCGCCCCACTAAACTGGAAGCTATGACTATTAAATGGCGGTTCTAAAACAGTTTCAAAACCATAAAATGTGACCACATAACATTTGTTTTAAGGCAACAGTTTGTTGTAGCACTTTATGCGGCGGGTTTTGTGGACCGTTCACATGCACCCACCAAACATTAAATTTAACTACTAGTGGGTTCTACCAGAACTGGGCACATTCTTCCAAATCCGGCCTTAGTGCCAATTTTAGTGCGGTTATCTACAGTTTTCCCAATTTTAGTGTGATTGTAATATCCCCAAAGGGGAAATAACCAGTAATACACAGAAATATGCCAGACAGATATATGAAACAAAATGCCGGAACCAGAATATGGAACAAGTACACATAGAATGCCAGAACACTAAGCCATTTTATTAATCTGAGAATACATATATAGGGGTACAAGATAATCAGAATGAGTGCACCTATCCTTGCCCTAGGCAAGTGGAGACCCTCTCAGAACAAATAATGGCTGCAATAGGGACAGCGTCCTATCTGGCTGAAGAAACTGCTATGGAAAACTGCTGCTGCAATGCACTGGAACTATGAGCTGCAAACTGGAAAGGTAGCTGATCTCAATCCTCCAGACAAACCCCAGAAAATGTGAAGCTGATGCTCCACCTCCGAAGATCCACCAATCAAACCCTCACCAGTGAAAACGCTGTCTCTGCCAGTGACAGCGCAGAAGCCAAAGAAAACGCTGGCAAGAAGGGGTGAATCCAACCACAAATCCTCCAGATGAGATAACCAAACTCCTCAGGGCTGGAAACACTGAAAAACGTTGCCAAAACCCCACACAGTAACCCTGCTCATCAGATCTGCGTCCTCCCTAGCTGGATCTGCGTCCTCCCTATCCAGATCTACGTCCTCTCTCTCTAGATCTGCGTCCTCCCTAGCTGGATCTGCGTCCTCCCTATCCAGATCTGAGTCCTTTCTACCTGGATCTACTGGATCTGCGTCCTCCCTATCCAGATTTGCGTCCTCTCTGCCTGGATCTGCTAGATCTGCGTCCTCCCTATCCAGATCTGCGTCCTCCCTATCCAGATCTGCGTCCTATCTCTCTGGATCTGCGTCCTCTGCCCTAGCCTGCGCAGTCTCAAGAAAGGGGGTATCTCCTCTGCCAAATCTCCACCAGAACTACTGCAAATCACCACCAGAACTACTGCAAATCACCACTGAAACTGAAGGAAAGAAACCTTGCTCGAGCGGGCACTCGAAGTCCCCAGGAGCCAAGGGTGAGATCTCCGACCGGAGACACTCATTTTGCACTAAACAGTGCTGCAGACCGACTAAACAACCGGCGTGCTGAAGTAGACAGAAGTCTAGCTCTCAATATCAATATCAAATCAACCATGCCAAATGAGGTGAGAACCCCACCTTTTATAGTGCTAAACTCCCTCCAAAACCTTCACTGCGTCCTTCACTCTCCTTGGCCTGCGCAGTTAACCTTGGGTCAGCGTGAGGCCTCCCCTCATACTCATGTGGACCCCCAAGGCCCCCTCTTTAAGTTATAACGTCAATCAACTAGGAAAAAGGAAACACTTTATTTTATAAAGTGAGGTGACCACTCTTATTTCTCACTTTATTTATTATTTCTAGCTAAAGCGGAAAAATTAAACAAAAATGAAATATTCAAATTAGCAATGCTAATTTGGAATATTACAGTCTCCCCCGGCAAAACGTTGCTTGTCCTCAAGCAACTGAAGTGATGGATGCTGTAAGATCCTCTCATCCTCCCAAGTGGCATCCTCATCCGGCAAATTCTTCCATCTCACCAAGAATTCTCTGATCTTCCTGCTCCGCAATTGCCTCTCCCTAGTGTCGATAATAGCCTCCGGCTGTAACACCAGATGCCCCTCATCATCTGTAGGCGGTAGCTCCTCGGTGACCCTCACATGCTGGCCCAGTGCCTTTTTCAGGCATGATACATGAAAGATGTTATGAATCCGGCTGCCTTGGGGCAACTCCAACTCATACGCAACCTGCCCGATCCTGCGTATCACCCTGTATGGTCCATAAAAACGAGGCTTTAGCTTCTCCGCCCCCTTCTGCTTGAGCGAAGACTGTCGGTATGGTTGTAGCCGTAGGTAGACCAGGTCCCCTACCTCAAGGTGTCTCTCCACCCGACCCTTATCAGCATACAACTTCTGCTGATTCTGTGCTGTGGCTATGTTGTCCTTGAGAGCTCGGAGGATGTCTTGGCTCTCTTGGATCCATAACTTGGCTCGCGGAGCCCTGCTAATACCAAACATCATGTCCAAAAAAGATAAGGAATGATATCCATACAAAGCATAGAAAGGTGTCATACCGATGGACATATGGTGCGTTGTGTTGTAGCAGTACTCGCCCAAATGTAGCCATTTCAGCCATGCTCGCTGCTGCCCATTGACGTAGTTACGCAAGTAGCCCTCCAGCCACTTGTTAACTATCTCCGTCTGCCCGTCCGTCTGGGGATGATAACTAGTGCTCGGTGTCAATTCGGTCCCCACTAGTCGGAAGAGCTCCTGCCAAAATCCGCCCATAAAGCGGCTGTCCCTGTCGCTGACAATGGTCTTGGGTAGACCATGCAATCTGAAAACTTCCCTGAAGAACAGCTCCGCCACCTGTGCCGCCGTGTGATGTGCTGAAATGGCGAAAAAGTGAGCATACTTCGTCAGCCGGTCAACTACCACGAAGATGCAATCCTTGCCCTGCACTGTGGGCAACCCTGTGATGAAGTCCATCGAAATGCTCTCCCACTTCCCCTCCGGAATGGGAAGAGGCTGCAACAACCCTGCAGGATGACTCATCTCTCCCTTGTTTCGCTGGCAAACCTCGCACTCCCTGACATGCTGGAGTACGTCCTCCTTGAGGCCCTTCCATGCAAATCTCTCCCGGATGGCCCTGTATGTCTTGGTGAACCCCTGATGGCCCGCCAATGGTGAATCGTGTGAGGCCTGGAGTATCTTCTTCTTGAGCTGATATCCCTCAGTCAAGAAGATCCTGTCCCTGTAATAGATGATCTCATCGACCACCCTGTACCTGCTATCTGTTATCAGCCCATCCATGACCTCGCATGCAAATCTATCTTTGGAGTACTCAACCAATAGTCGAGCCTTCCAATCAGCGTCCAGGCTCATGAGTGATAACGTGGCCGGTCTACGAGAAAGGGCATCAGCTACCACGTTATTCTTCCCCTTGACATACTCTATGTCAAAGTCGTAGGCCTGGATCTTGTTGATCCACTTCTGTTGTCTCTCCTGCAACTGCTTCTGCTCCAGAAAGTACCTCAGGCTGTTATGATCTGTCCTCACCCTGAATCTGCCACCCACCAGGTACTGCCGGAATTTGGCCAATGCATGCATGATGGCCAACATCTCCTTGTCGTATATGGGATATAACCTCTCGTGTGGAAGGAGCTTCCGGCTCTCGAAAGCAATCGGATGACCCTCCTGCATCAAAACTGCACCAATCCCCTCTCCTGATGCATCGCACTCTAGGACAAAGGGCTGCGTAAAATCTGGCAACGCTAATACGGGACAACTGCTCATCACCTCCTTGAGCTTGTCAAAAGCTCGTTGTGCTGTGTCCGACCAACTGAATGCCCCCTTCCTCGTCAGATCCGTGAGGGGTGCAGCAAGCTGAGAGAAGCCCTTGACGAACTTCCTGTAGTAGGTGCAGATACCAATAAACCCCCGGAGCTCCGTCACATTCCGTGGCTCTGGCCAGTCCCTGATAGCCCTGATTTTCTCCTCGTGGACTCTCACCCCGTCCACTCCTATAATGTGTCCCAGATACAGCATCTCCGTCAACCCAAACTCACACTTGGAGAGCTTGGCATAGAACTGCTGCTCCTCCAAAATGTGCAAGACTGTCTCAATATGCTGGAGATGCTCCTCCCAAGTCCTGCTGTATATGAGGATGTCATCAAAGAAAACCAGCACAAACTTTCTCAGATGATCCCTGAAAATGTGATTCATACAAGACTGGAAAGTAGCAGGTGCATTGGTCAGCCCAAATGGCATGACCAGAAACTCAAAGTGCCCATAATGACACTTGAAAGCGGTCTTGGGAATGTCCTGTTCCCTCACGCGTATCTGATGGTACCCGGATCTCAAGTCAATCTTTGAGAAGAACCGTGCTCCTCTCAACTCATCCATCAGCTCATCGATCCTGGGAATGGGGTACCTGTTCTTCAGGGTCTTCTTGTTCAGAGCCCTGTAGTCAATGCACATGCGTAATGTGTTGTCCTTCTTCTTCACCAGCACTACAGAAGAAGCAAAAGGACTAGTGCTGGGCCGAATGTGACCAAGGGCCAGCAACTCCTGAATGGCTCGCTCTATCTCGTCCCGATAGGCCTTGGGATGCCTATACGGTGTGGTAATCACGGCCTGTATCCCCTGCTCAAGCTCGATCGTGTGCTCAAACCCCCGATCCGGTGGCTGCCCTGGTGGAATATCCCTGAAAACTACTGCATATCTGTCGAGAATAGACTGCAGATCAGGGTGCACTGTCCGCCCTGTATCCACTGCCTCTGAAGCCCGCAACTCTACTTCCCACTCTATATCTCCCTTGCGGAAAGTCGCCTCCATGCTGTGTGCCGACACTGTCTGGGGTGGGTATGTGTTCTGCCCTCGTATCTTCTCATGCTTCCCCGTCTTGGGATCATCCCACTCCATCTCTAGGGCCTTCCAATCCGTCGTGACCTTCCCCAGAGTAATAAGCCACTGAACTCCCAATATCACATTGGTGTCCGGAATGTCCACCACAAAGAAGTGATCGGTCAATGTATAAGTGCCCATCGTCACTGATAACTCAAGTACATATCGAGCACATGCCATGGTCTGATCTCCTGGTACCAAAACAGAAAACCCATCAAAGCCCTCCGTCGGTATGCCTCTCCGCGCAACCATCTGGGCATCAATGAAGTTGTGGGTGGCCCCACTGTCGACTAAGACTGAAACCCGCTGTCCGCGCACTGTCCCCCGTACGCGCAAAGTCAAATACTTGGGGACTCCTCGCAGTGCTGCTAGAGCTCCCCCAGTAGGTGCAAATGATGCCCCACCTGTCGCGGGTGGTGGAGGTGGTAAGGTACTCTGTGCTGCATAACATCCTCCTGCCTCCTCATCATCCTCCTCATCCTCTTCTCCGCTGCTCTCGGAGAAGACCTCTATAAAATGTGCCTTCCCTGCCGCACATTTGTGTCCCGGTGCCCACGGCTCCTGGCAAGTGAAGCATAATCGCTTCCGCCTCAGCTCTCTCCTGGCCTCATCATCAATCTGCCCTCATCCCGGATTCGCCTTGGGAGGCGGAGCCCTCGTGTCCTTACCCTTAGGCTGGAAAGCCTGTCTCTGGGGATAAGGTGGCCGAGTCCTGGGCAAGACATCCTGTAAGTCTCGAGTCCTGCTGATGGCATCCTGTAGTGTAGCCGGTTTGTTCGACCGGACTAGGCCACGAAGTGGCTCTGACAGCCCCTCCACAAACATATAAACCATCCGGGCTGCCGATAAGTCAGGTACCATCACTGAAACCCTCAAGAAATCTGAAATGTATGCCTCTGCACTCCCAGTCTGTTTGAGCTTGGTCAGCTCAACAAAATGCTGCTCCGGATCCCTCCTGTCAAAGCGCTCTACCACCCTCCGGGTAAACTCGGCATATGTCGTCACTGTGGAATGCCCGAGTGTCGCCATCCCATGAAACCACCAGTTCTGAGCCTCACCCTCTAAATGCAATGTAGCCACCTTAATGGCCTCTGTCTCCGACATCTGGTTAAGCTGGAAATAGATGTCCAGCTTCTCCACCCAGGACTTTGCCGAATTGTTTGATGAACCATCAAACGTAGGCAAATGGAATCTACTAGCCGCGCGGTGGTCATCACGGTGGTGTCAGTGCCCCCTGTGCTGGTGCTGGTCACGGGGTTTGATGCCATACTGAATATGGAGATAGCGCTCGAAGGTGAGAGAATCCATGAATGCCTGTCTGAAAGCCTGATACTCTGCAAAAGCGGCCGCCCATCGAGCTGGACTCAACTCTCTCGGTGCTGTCGACCCCTCGTCCTCTACCAGGAAGGTAGGCATGGTAGGTCGCGTGGGTGCTGGATTATCCCTCTGTGCACCTCCCCGTACTCCTGTCCCTGTGTCTTCTGGCAAGAATGTGGGCATAGTGGATCGCGCGGGTGCCTGAGTTGTCACAATGGGGATAGCATCGTGCACTGGTACGTGGCGAGACATACCAGATCCCTCACCGATCTGAAGAACTCTAGGGAGTTCTTTCTGACTGATCTCCATGGCCACGAGTCTCTGTGACATCTCCTGCATGTGATGGAGGATCTCTCTAAACCTCACATCATCACCTGCCATTGGATTACGCTGTTCTGGGCCCTTCTCAGGCTGCTCTGCCTCTGAATCTGTCTCAGGTGGCTCCTGATCGGAATCACTTCCCCCGAAAACTTCACCTCTCGGCTGCGTTCCTTGATAGATGTAGAAGGGGTTATCCCCAGGAACATCATGTTGCTAACACCACGAGGTGAGCCGGATCTGCTCCGTCTGCACATAATATCCCCGAAGGAAATAACCGATCAATACACGAAATATGGAGCAGTTCTCATAAAACACGAAATCTGATGCAGGATAGAACATGGAACAGTACACATAGAATGCCGAACACTAAGCCATTTTATTAATGCGAAATACATATATAGGGGTACAAGATAATCAGAATGAGTGCACCTATCCTTGCCCTAGGCAAGTGGAGACCCTCTCAGAACAGATAATGGCTGCAATAGGGACAGCGTCCTAGCTGGCTGAAGAAACTGCTATGGAAAACTGCTGCTGCAATGCACTGGAACTATGAGCTGAAAACTGGAAAGGTAGCTGATCTCAATCCTCCAGACAAACCCCAGAAAATGTGAAGCTGATGCTCCACCTCCGAAGATCCACCAATCAAACCCTCACCGGTCGCATTTATCTCTGCGATGACAGTGCGTGGATGATGACGCAGCGAGAAGGGGTGGATCCAACCACAAATCCTCCAGATGAGATAACCAAACTCCTCGGGGCTGGAAACACTGAAAAACGCTGCCAAAACCCCACACAATGACCCTGCTCATGAAAAACGTTGCCAAAACCCCACACAGTAACCCTGCTCATCAGATCTGCGTCCTCCCTAGCTGGATCTGCGTCCTCCCTATCCAGATCTACGTCCTCCCTAGGCGTGGATTTGCGCACGGATCTTCACGTCCTCCTATCCGGATGCGAGTCCTTTCTGCACGGATCTGTCGGATGCTAGCAATCCTCCTATCCGGTCTGCGTCCTCCTACTGCTGGATCGTTCTTTGGATGCGCATCCTCCCTGTCCGGTCTGCGTCCTATCTCTCTGGATCTGCGTCCTCTGCCCTAGCCTGCGCAGTCTCAAGAAAGGGGGTATCTCCTCTACCAAATCTCCACCAGAAACTACTGCAAATCACCACTGAAACTGAAGGAAAGAAACCTTGCTCGAGCAGGCACTCGAAGTCCCCCGGAGCCAAGGGTGAGATCTCCGACCGGAGACACTCAGTTTGCACTAAACAGTGTTGCAGACCGACTAAACAACCGGCGTGTTGAAGTAGACAGAAGTCTAGCTCTCAATATCAATATCAAATCAGCAATGCCAAATGAGGTGGAAACCCCTCCTTTTATAGTGCTAAACTCCCTCCAAAACCTTGACTGCGTCCTTCACTCTCCTGAGCCTGCGCAGTTAACCTTGGGTTAGCCTGATGCCTCCCCTTCATACTCATGTGGACCCCAAGGCCCCCTCTCTAAGTTATAACGTCAATCAACTAGGAAAAACACTTTATTTTATAAAGTGAGGTGACTAAAGTGAGGTAACCCCTCTTATTTCTCACTTTATTTATTATCTCTAGCTAAAGCGGAAAAATTAAACAAAAATGAAATATTCCAAGAATTCGCCGATGCTAATTAGGAATATTACGGTGATTTTGAAATGACATTGGGCAAAAATGGTTTTGGCCATAACTTCATATTGGACCAAATTGGATGAAATTTTGGTCAATTTTGGGTATTCACAAAGGATTATAGAGCCATTGAGACAGGTTTCAGAGCCATTAGGTTGATCTTCATCAATTTTCCTCATGATGGCTTGGAAACCATCGGAAGGGGCCAATAGGAAGGGCCAATAGGGAGTTGAAGCTGTGTTGGGCTATGCTTACCCATTTGAGTGAACCAAAAACCAATTTCGACTATTTTCATCATTCCAAAGCCATTTGGATAGGCTCTAGAGGTATTATAGGTGTTCTACAGCCATTTTAGCTTCAGGAAGCCTTGAAACCCTTGGGGCCATTGGGGAAATGGAGTTGTATTGAGTTGTACCTCACTGTTTGAGGTGAACCAAAAACCATTTTCAGCTATTTTCCACCTTTTGAACCTAATGGATTTTAGAACTATTTGAGTATTTATACAACTCGAAAAGCTTCATAGGAGTTCAAAGATCCATCAGGGCCTTGTTGAAGAAGGCACTGTTTTTGGTAATTCTTCACTGTTTAGTGAATATGGAAAGGCATTTTTAGCATTTTCATGTCTTCTAATTCTTTATTTACAGTCAAATTTTCCTATTGAGGCACTTTTAAACTTGTATTAGCATTTTGGATTATTTTAATACAAGAGGACAAGCCAATTTGGGAGGCTTGGTCCAACAGACGTAGCCCAGGAGGGGTGAACTGCTCACCAAATATCTGAGTCATGTTATGTTGAAGTTATTTTTCTGTGTATTTCTGATTTAATATGTTAAACAAAAAACTTAATTAACATTCCCTCATGCATAAACTCATAAAAAATTACCGAATACACTTTGTTTAACTTGAAAGACATGGAGAATTTTGCACACATTTAATTAAATTGAAATGGATACTTTGCAAAACATTTATTGAATAATTAACAAATACTTCCATTTTCAGATCAGACGGTATCAGAGCTCAGTTTTTACCATTTTTTTTTCTGCAAAATGTGTTAAAACAGTGTAAAAGATTGATTGTTTTATTGGTTGCAAAATGATTGATTATATGAGTTTGCTTGAGTTGAAAAGATAGTTGTTGATAGCTAAGTCTTGGAAAGAGTTGTAGGTTATTTCCTTACCCCAAAGTACCTCAATATTATCTTTGGAAAAGAAACCCACTTGATTAGTGTTTGCTACAAAAGCTATTGAAGTTTGTGTTTTATGGCTGCTTGAATAAGAAGGGGTCTTTACATCCATTTGGTTAAAAGCTTGTCATTTGTTTGAAAGCTTTGGGAACTTTTCTTTGGAAGTTCCTTTTGTTAATTTGACCATTTACATAATGTCAACTTCTTCTACAAGTGAAGTTTCCTCCTTCACGAGATTCTTCAATGATGACATGAAGAATGAGTTCATTAAGGTGAAGGACATGGTGCAGATTCTAATTGAGGATCAAAGAGAAAGTGTTAAGCTTCATGCACAATTGTTAGCCATGAAGGAGGAGAAGGAAAAAATTCTCCAAAGACTGCATGACATGGAGAAACAACTCCTTCAAGCTCAAGAAGCTTTTTCCAAGAACAAGCGTGAGGAAGAGGTAAACCATTCCAACTTGTCTTCAATTTCCTCAATTGAAAAGTGTGTTGGTTCTTTTGAAAAACATACAAGGGGTATAGGGTCCAAATTAATGTTTAAGATGGGCTATCATGAAGGCAAAGGTTTGGGCAAGCATGCACAAGGCATGGTTGACCCTATTTCGGTTGTGGAGCGACCCAAGAATGTTGGTCTTGGTTATATGCAGTTTAATGGCGAAGACTCCAAATCCTTGAATGCATGTGATGCAAATTTAAAGAGAACCTTTATTCCAAGTTCCAAAATGCATATATGTCAAAATTGTTTTAAGGATGATTGCCATTGTTTTAAGCCATCATTGCAGCAAGTAGAGGGTAAACATGTCTCTTATGGCGAGCATGCAAATTTAAACAATTTTCAAGACAATAACTGTGATGTAAGTCTGAAAAAGAAAGTTGTCTCCTCTACTAGTTCATTGTCTTTCGAAGATAAAAAGGATGGACATTCCATGCAGCAAAAGAGGTATAATTATTCACATGATCAATTTGATTATGTTTCAGCAAAGAATGATAATTTTTCTTGTTCAAATGAAAGAAATTTTTGTTCCACATTTTGTGGTGGATTTAACCATGTTGCTTCAAGATGTTGGTTGAAAAAGAAATCACACAGGAAGCAGAAGAGGCAAAGAAAACTTTCACAGAAAGTTCTTAAGAGTTGCACATTTTGTCAAAATAAGGGACATGATGTCTCTCATTTTTGGACTTTGCATCCAACAAATCGTCCAAAGCACATGAAGCTAGAGGAAAAAAATAATTGGCGCAAGTGGATCTATGGATTCCATTATTGATGTGGAAATGGAAGATTCACATGTAGAAATGTTGCAGTAGGAAAATATGCCATGGAGATGGCTTGGTAGGAAGTGGATTAACTTCTTAATGCAGTAAGTCATACTCATTTTGTACATGCAAATTTTAGATTTTGTATGCATGTATTGCAGTTGAAAAGTTTGATGCAAGATTGCATGTAAAAGCAGTTTCAGTTGAAGGAATTTCTTTGTTGTTGCAAAATTTCACCATGGAGGTGTAAAAGATGAGTATGATACTCACTTATATTGCAGCAATGTCTTTTAGTTCAGATCTTATAGTCACCCACATGTTATTGGGAATGAAGCACTTGTTGGTATTTGAAAAGAAGAGTTGAAGTTGCACATGTACATGGAGGTTGTAGTTGGAAATAATTAATATTATTTGTATATTAATGGAGAAATGGTTACATTGTTGTAACGTACCTCCTTAGTTTAGGATTAGTTCCTAGAATATAGGAGTCTGGTTACAACCTCCTGCTTATTTTCTATGTACTTAAAGATGTATCTTTCTGATTAATGTATGTAGAGTGATCTCTTCGTTTGACTGTAGTCTCTAGGTGCAGTACTCACCTATGAGCTGCAACTGCTTCTTTTTCAATTCAGTGTGATTTTTATCTTGGTATCAGAGCACAGATTAGGGGGAGCCTGATTTTTTTTTTTTAGAGCTTTATTGACTATAGAGCCTTAGTGTTTGAGGTGTACACAGGAGCTTTGTGCTCACAGGAGCTTCGTGTTCGTAGGAGCAGGTGGACTGCAGCAACGCCTGACTCATAGGTCTCAGATGATTGATCATCTCTGAGCAGAAGAGAGGGTTGGCACATTTTTTTCGCTCTCAGTCATACCAAGAAGCGCAATTGGTGCCACTGTGAGGGCCATACTCGCGCCAATGTGTCGAAATACACCATTGGCGCATATGTGCAAGCCATTCCCATGCCAGTTTCGGGAGACGCATCGATTTTGATTTGGGCATGGATTTTTAGCCTCGGTAAAGCACCAACCTCTTCCTCTTTGGAAAGATATGCAACTTTGGCATATCGGACTTGCCCAGTGGTGGCATATTGAAGTTCCGGATTTGCCCGGTGGTGGAATATTGAAGTTCTGGATTTTCTCGGTGGTGGCATATTGAAGTTCGATTTTCTCGGTGGTGGAAGATCGGACTTGCCGGTAATGGCATTTGTTGTCGGTTGCTCGGTGGTTGTTGCCTTCAAAATACCTCCTCATCAACTCAGAGGAGAAGACAAATATGTAAGGAATACAAAGACCTAAATTAAACCTATTTCTGCCAAGGTAACGCCTTTCTATAACAAAACAAGAGCGTTATAACGCATGAGACCAGTAAATGTGCCACGTTAGTGGCTAGGGAAACGCTCTGTTTACACTAGAGGGAAGCACTACCCGTGTTTTGAGTTTGAAATGGCAAAAACGCGTGGAGAATGATTTGAATCTTCGGCTTTCCCTCACAAGAGAGTTAGTTCACAAAGGAAACTGCAAAGCACCAATTCATTATTGGTCACTTCCATAAAAGGCTAAACTCTGAAGGAGGTAAAAGCATAGAGATTAAAGAAACATCTTAGTTTTTTCTATTCCAAACTAGTGGAAAGAGAAAGGCAACAATGGATTTCTCCCTCTCCTATAAAAAGGAGCTGAAGGCTCTTAGTTGAAGGTCGAAGGATTGTTAATGTTCCGAATACTTGTGAAGTAGAGGATAGTGTTATAGTGTGAAGGCCAAGAGTCAAAGAGGTTCCTAGAGAGCTTTTTGACTAAGAATTCACTACTTAAGAGATAGAGAGATTGGGAGGCTGAGGAGGGCTTGGTACAACCGATGGTTGTAATCCTCCTTCTTTCAAAATCAATAGAACTGTATTTGTTTTGTCCATTCGATGCTTAATATTGTCATTATTGTTTGAATATTTACATAGCATGATATGAATGGCTCAGATGGGTATAATTTAGATGTTCATTATATATTAGCTTAATTGATAGGATATATGTTGTGTTAGAAATAACACGAGTGCTTTGTTTGATTACAGGACTAATATTTGGAGCCGGTGAAGAAAGACTCTTGCTTCGCTGCCTAGTGTTCTCCAAGGGATTCCGATATCGTCAAAGAGGTAATTTTCTATCGCATTCCGTCAAGTTGTTTTAAGTTAATATGAACATGTATATGCCATCTTTATGAACTATACATCTAATCTTACTGTCTACCTCGGGCACCGAAAAGCCTTGAGAGGGATATACGATAACCAACAACCCAAGCATTTTACCCTATAGCAGAATTGGCGACTCTGCTGGGGATTTTTCCCCATAGTTTTCGGACTATTTCTTTCCTCCTTTCTTCTCTCCTCTGTTCACAGATCCTTCCGACTAGTACTTATGCCCAGTAAACATTTTAAAGGCTCGCAGAGTTCAATCCTGTTTTTGTTTGACCATCTGAAGAATTTTTCCCTGGATAATGCTACACATGTAGTTTCTCCAGTGCGTTATAATGTTGTCTCTGCTTAAAAAAAGTGCGTTAGTCTCTGGATTAACGCTTACTTTACTCAGAGATAGTGCGTTACTCAGCCAAAACTTGTTGTTCACTGCCGTGATTATGTTTAGTTGCAGAATTTTTTGGCCATCAGTATATCTCCTTGACTGAATCCCTGCGCTTGTTTACTAAACTGGCATTTCTGTTTGTTTTCTCTTGTTTGAAAAGTTAGTGTCAAAAGCATTTACTTTTTAGAGAAGAAATTTTTTTTTTAAGTTTTTTCTGCATCTAGCTGAGTTAATTCTGAATTTTTCAGTTTATAGACTGTTAAGAAGAGGTAGATAGAAGTCTGAATCTTTAAAGCTGAACTGAGTTATTTGAATGTTAGTGCATGGATGTTGAAAAGAAACCTCTCCTTGTAGAAATACTCTTCATCGAATTGAATATTTAGAGCATGTTTTGCATGGTTTCTTGAGTCAGAGTCTCATTACATTTCATACGTCCACTCCCCCTCCGCAAGACTAATAATCAAGTACACTAAGAATCAAGCGATAATAAAATCAATCAAATATTTTTTGAGCTCACACAAACAATAGTTCAGGCTAGGATCTTGGGTTAGGAGCAGTGAGAAAATTACCCAAGATCTCAAAACTTGAAACTAGAGTCATTAACGAGCGAAATCCTACTGCACTCATATTATCGGGACCGTTCCTTTACCGGAGCTCAGCGCGAGACAACACTTGGGTGCACAAGAAGGTAGCCCGCCTTCGACTGCATCCGGTGGGTGTGTTATATATTGGGGTTCCCTTCGGGGATGTCGAAACTAGATTGGGGATCTAGGTATTCTGCCCATATAGCACACTGTCCTTGACCGTGGACCCCCCTGATGATGTCTGTGATTTGAGGTATCTTTAGTGGCCATACTTTTTAGGGACTTACACAAGGTGACTGGGACGGGCTGTCCTGGTACCTGAAACAGATGGACCCACTCTGTCTTCGATATTTAGGAGGGTACTCATCTTCACGAGAGTGCTTACACCTATCGTCTGAGGTTCGGGCGAAGCTCTAGAGTGACCGTAACTGTACTTTGGACCAACCCTCTCTGTATACTATTGTGATACTGGATTTCATCACCAGCAAACGGTAGTAATCAGACAGGGCACCCTATTCTGGCTGCTTGCTGATTGATTTTAGAGAGTCCTTTTTTCTTTTTTAGGTGTGTGGCTACTGTCACTGAGACTTTATAATACATCACAATTTATTAAAATTTGTTAAAATTAAGCAGGTCACCGTGGTGTCCCCTGACCCATGCCATCTGTCTAGATGACAGCAAGGTCTACCTCCTCTAACTATTGAGGAAGAACTGAACCTTGGTGAACCCGTGCCTTCTATGGAAGAGCAGTCTCCACTGACTAATCTTGATTGTCACATAGCCTCATATCATCCGGAATTTCCAGAGGACCCTTTCACTGAAGGGGTTGTACCTCATTACAATCCTCCGCTCACTGATCCGTTGGGGCCTGTGATAATTCAGATTCCACCACGCCAAGATATGTCTTCAGTCGCACCAACATCCATTTCACCACCGGCATCCACTGGGTCGATGCCAATGGAAACCATCCCAGGTTCGCCACCATCCTCCCCGTCGGTGGTCAGTTCTATGCCATCACTGGGTAACCCCAGTAGTCAACATATACCTACTCCCAACCCTATGGTCATCACAACTGTCAGTAGCTTACCGAATCCTTCGGCATCTACTTCTACCGTGACCACGTTGGGACCCACGGTAGCTCCTCCCACGAGTATGACTACTTCGGTACCTTTTAGCAACCCTTTCGGTTGGAACCCTCTGCTGAGTTCAAACCCTTTGGCCTCTATGCCAGGGGGCAGTGTCACCAGCACTCAGGTAGCAGGGAACATTTCACTTCCTCTACAATCCTTAGGACAAATAGGACAACCTATTGTTAATACTTTTCCTTTAAGTGGTTCAAATATAGGTGTAGGGTCTATGCCGTTGCCAAACTATGCAAGTAGTAGCATGCCTCCGGGAAACTCTATTGCATCCATTTGGACTAACCAACCCCAACCTCCATCTGGAATGGGAGGGCACTTTTATACTTGGGGCAACCAACCGTTCGCCCCGCAATACAATATGCCCTATGGACAACAACAGTATGTCCCTACTCCTCCACCTATCGGAAGTTTTTATCAAAGTCCCACTTATCCTCCTGGTAACACATTGATGGGGGGACCCTATGGTCTAAGTAGTAAACCCATACTTCCTTGGTTAGATTCGGGAGAAAATCCACAATTTCCATTTTTGGCAGCTTTGGACATCCCCGATATCCATAAACTGACTAACGACCCCATCAATCACAACCTGCTTTGGCCTCCTGTACCGCATAAGATTCCTTCTGACATCCCGAAGTTCGACGGGAAACAAGGGGACGACCCAGCCGCACACATCACTACCTTTCATCTATGGTCTATATCCAATTCCATGGTGGATGATAGTGTCCGGCTTCGACTCTTTCCCTGCACCCTTACAGGAAACTCCGCCAAGTGGTACATAGAATTGCCATGTGCCGCCATCAATACTTTTGGCGCTTTAGCGACGGAGTTCCTAAAGAACTTCCAATTACCAATTAGAGTGGAAACCGGAACGGAATTGTTAACATCGTTGCGCCAAGACACCGCCACCCACATCTCCGATCATATTCATGAATGGAGACGTAGGAGGAGGCTAGTCAAAGCACCAATCCCGGATCATCTCTTAGCCAATTGGTTTTGCAAGTCTCTTTTACCCCACATCTCTAAAGACATTGGCCTTTCTGGTGCGGTTACAGAAGATCAATGTATTCGCCGTGCCCAACATTTGGATTTAATCTATTCATAATCCGGCACGATATACGATCTGCTCCCCCATGCCCCTGGTAACCTAAATCCTCCGGCCACTCAGAAAACCGGAGCACATGCCGACGGTCTCGTTGGCATAATCTCTGGTGTGGCCACAAAGCAGTCTCGGGGGCAAACCTCCCATCCATCTTCGGCTACCACCGCCCCTCACCAAATGACTACTCTTCCTCCCGCTGAGGTGAATTCTGTGCAAACCTCACAAAAACCTAGCGGGAAAAATAAGAAGAACAATAAAAAGACGTCTTCTTCGGAAGAGCAGTCGGATAATCAGAATAACCCTAATCAAAAAAACGCTGCCAAAAATGACAAAGGGAATGATAAACCCATGAAATTTCCTTGCAAGATCTGTGCGGAGGAGCACTTGACATACAAATTTCCTCGGCTGCAGGTATGCACCGATTTTATTGCCAACAAGGATTCTAGGCGAACACCTGCCATTCTTCATAATCCTTTCCCTAATTAGCAGCAGCAACATCAACACATGGTCGAAAATCCACCACAACCCCATCAATGGGGCAATGGTGGTTCGCATCCTTCCGGTGAAGGACCATCTGCCATTTATGGCATTGAGAGTGTTGAGCTTCAAACTCAAGCCAAGCTTTATGGAAATCCTACCATAGATGTTCAAGAACCTGGAACTAGTTCAAATCCACCGCTGCCCAATGATTTGTATATTGAACGGCCTATTGATGAACCCGTGATTCGTCCCCCCAAAGGGACACTTCGACGCATGACTCATAACACCTCTGCACGTGCAGCCCAAAACTACAACATTGTAGAAGATTTGGCGCAGGCACCGTCAGCTATGTCTGCTCTCGAAGTATTACAAACCTGTCCAGCACAAAGGAAAGCCTTGCTTTCGGCCATTGGTGGAATAGACCCCCAGGATTCCATGCTAGCTATCTTTGATATGGAAAAATCTAAACCTCGCCTCTCACACCAACTCACATTCCAGGTGTAGGTTGTGTCGAAAGGGAGACCAATCCATCGCACTGTCATAGATGAAGGTGCTTCGACCTGCGTTATGTCACAAGCTTGCTGGCTCAATTTAGGTTCTCCTACCCTCACCCCACCATCGAATTCCCTCAAAGCTTTCGATGGCCACACGTTCCTCCCAAAAGGATACCTTGCTAGCTTTCCCATCACTCTGAGTGGGAAAATGGTAAACGTGGACGTTGAAGTCGTAGAGCACCATCTAGACTATAATCTATTGCTTGGTCGCAGTTGGTCTTATGCCATGACTACCATTGTGTCTTCGGTCTTCCAACTCATCCTATTTCCATTGGATGGGAAAATAGTCACAGTGGATCAGCTATCCTTCTGCACCCCTAATTATGCTACGTTACCAAGTAGCATTGTACCCCTAATAGGAGGCTTTCTTGACTCTTACGTCAGTATCGGTACCGGTCTTCTGAAGGCATCTTCCCTACTGGGTTGTTTTCCTCTCCCGCCGCCACATATCCCAAACACGGTTGCAATGATATCCACCACTTTTGATGACTCTATCGACCCATGGATCATTCTGGCACCTTCAGACATTGATTCCTATGGAGATCAGATGCCGCTCTCACCAGCCGAGTTGGCTTACCAAGCCATCCAAATATCTAAACCCTCCTGCCCATCACAATTCTCTCTAAGGATCTCCTCAATGAAGTCTTGCCTATAGATGAAGCTATTCGAGAGATCATGTCTCTAGAAGAATGACCTCGGGGAGAGTTTCACCATCGCGCTTCGATGATTGACTCAGAGGCGATAAAAACTGAAATCCCATCTTTTGACCAATCTGAGATGGTTCCCTCTGCTTATACGACTGTTCAAACTATCGATTCAGAAGGGAACATGGGTAATATTTCTAAGACAATGCTCATTTATATCTCGGTCAAAATGGGTATCGTGGAAAATATTCAAATTGGAGCCGACTGTAATCCTGAGGAAATTGCGTGCTTCACATTCCTTTTCAAAGAATTCCACGATGTGTTTGCTTGGCCTCATAAGAAAATTCCTGACATAGATCCTTCTATTGACGAGAAAGAGATCAAGAAATTTCGAGCATTCTTTTTACGATATTTTTCTTGCTCGTTAATCCGAAAAACCTCAAGTTCCCTTCTTTGGACTCGTTAAACTTATACGAAGTTGATATCGAGCGTTCTTTTTATGGTCCTTTTTCTTGCTCATTAATCCGAAAAACCTATAGTTCTCTTCTTCAGACTCGTTAAAACCATGAAGAAGCACTGAGCATTCTTTTGACGAACCTTTTTCTCGCTCATAAAACTGAAAAAACCCTGAGTTGCCTTTGTCGAGCTCGTTAAACTACCACGACAGAAAGTAAGGAGCCATTCTTTTATCTTTTTCAAAGCTCTTTAAACTGAAAAAGTAATCGAGTTTTCTCCACATGACTCGTTAAAATTTCACAGAGGCACCGAGTTTTTCTTTGTTGGATTTGTTAAATTTTCACAAAGAGTACTGAGTTTACTCCGTCTCCTCGCACTCATAACAAAATGAGGTAGACGTCTATCGAACATAGATTTCTCACTTTTCCGATTTTGATGGACTAACTTACAGAAAATGAACTGTTTCAGGCTTACTATTCTCCCTTTTCCATGCCCGGTTATCAAGACATGACAAAGGTACCCCAATGGAGTTGTCTTTTATGATATTTTTCAGACTCTCTAAATATGAAAAGTTCACCGGTTGCATAAGTGGACTGGTCAAAACCTATTCTGATGGAGCGCAAGTTTTTCTTTGGGACATTTCGGACTCTCTAAAACACAGAAAAATTCACCGAGTTTACCCATACGGACTCATTAAACCTAATCAAAAGGGGCACGGAGTTGTCTTTTATGATATTTTTCGGACTCTCTAAACATGAAAAAATTCTTGAGTTTACCTAAATGCTGGACTCGTTAAACTTAATCGGACGGGGAAAAATTTGGACAAATGGATATACCTCTTATTTACATTTGGAAAGAGTTGGTTGGCAACAAATTCTTCTTCATGGCACTTCCCCCTTAAATCCCTTAAAACTCTTTCGTAGTTAGCCAAACCCTACCATCTATGAGTGTGCTTCATCTCCCGGTGTCTACTGCACGGTAAAATCCTAACACACTCTTTGGTGTTAATCAAGCTTCAGCTGCCTAGTACCCTGCTAGAGTGCCTTCTATTGTTCAAGCAGATCTCGCTATCTAGTGCTCTTGTTATCAACGAAACCGCTCATTATGCCAGAAATTATTTGTCATCCAACATCCCCATTTACTCTTCATTATCTCGAATCATAAACAACATCATTTGGTTTCCATTTCATGTTGACTGATGTAGGACGCCTCAGTGCCTACCTTTCAACAGATCTCTTCCTATTGACTTCAACATCTTATCTAGGAAGCTGATCCAGAAACCCATTAGTACCCAGATACTTGCAGACATCAGTGGCAGGTAGTCTTGTGTTTCATCAGGGTTCTTCATCATTGGCTCATGTTCGAATGATTCTACGAGTGTTCGACTTAAACTCATTTTATTCACACTCGCTAGATTGTACTGTGCATCTTAGGGACCATCATCATTATCAGTGGCAGCCTTCATGTCTGTTAATAGTTTTCATTATCGACTGGTAATCAGACGATTTCTCACATGTTCGATGACAAATCCTTCATTCACATGTTGAGGAATATGCAGTTTAAGTGAATTGGCGGTCAAGACCTTGGGGCAAAGGCTACATCATTAAAGTTGTGTTTCCTTCCCCAAGTTGTGATATTGTTTATGGAGACAGCTTCTTCAGCCTGATCCTATTATGATATACACTTCCAAATTGTGCTTATCGATGGACAGATTCTTCATATCTCTATTCTAGAGAAATCATGTTGCTTAAGCTACTGAGCATGGGAATGCCTGACTTAAGGCAGATACTATATTTTTTGACATATGTTGTTGTTTCAGGTTTTCCTCAGTCTTTCAATCTCTTTATCTCTACACAAATTATAAAGTATTTCGGCCATCATCTTCATCTCTGACCTCACACCTTATGGGGAATCTATTATAGGTCAAAATACCTCCTCATCAACTCAGAGGAGAAGAAAAATATGGAAGGAATACAAAGACTTAAATTAAACCTGTTTCCGCCAAGGTAACGCCTCTCTATAACAACACAAGAGCATTACAATGAATCTGATCAGTGAATTTGCTGCGTTAGTGGCTAGGGAAATGCTCTATTTACACTAGAGGGAAGCGTTACCCGTGTTTTAAGTTTGAAAAGGGAAAAACCCACAGAGAATGATTTGAATCTCCGGATTTCCCTCACAAGAGAGTCAGTTCACAAAGGAAACTGCAAAGCACCAATTCATTATTGGTCACTGCCATAAAATACTGAACTCCCAAGGTGGAAAAAGCATAGAGATTAAAGAAACATCTTAGTTTTTTCTATTCCAAACTAGTGTAAAGAGAAAGGAAACAATGGCTTTCTCCCTCTCCTATAAAAAGGAGTTGAAGGCTCCTAGTTGAAGGTCGAAGGATTGCTAACGTTCTGAATACTTGTGAAGTAGAGAATAGTGTTATAGTGTGAAGGCCAAGAGTCAAAGAGGTTCCTAGAGAGCTTGTTTACCAAGACTTCACTACTTGAGAGATAGAGATATTGGAAGGCTGAGGAGGGCTTGAAATTTTGCTTGGAGTAGTTTAGCCAATCCTCCTTCTTTCCAAAATCAATGGAAACACGTATTTTTTTTGTCCATTCGATGCTTAATATTTTCATTATTTTTTGAATATTTACACGACGTGTTGGAGATCCATCGGATAAGGCATAGTTTAAATGTTTATTATATATTGGCTTAATTGATAGGATATATGTTATGTTAGAAATTACACGGGTGCTTTGATTGATTGCAGGACCAAGATTTGGAGTCGGTGAAGAAGAACTCTCGCTTCGCTGCCTAGTGCTCTCCAAGGGACTCCAAGATCATTAAAGGGGTAATTTTCTATCTCATTTTATCAAGTTGCTTTAAGTTAATATGAACATGTATATGTTGTCTTTGTGAACTATATAGCTAATCTTACTGTCTGCCTCGGGCACCGGAAAGCCCTAAGAGGGATATACGATAACCAACAACCCAAGAATTTTACCCTACAGCGGTGGTGACGGATCGGACATTAGACTTTCCGAGTGGTGGCTCATTGAAGTTTTGGATTTTCCCGCTGGTGGCAGATCATACTGGCTCGGTGGTCGCACATTGAAGTTACGGATTTTCCAGAATTAGTGGCAGATCAGTGGTCAGGATCTAGTATGTATTGATTTTTTTTACTGTATCCTGCAATTATTCAGTTGGGTAGAATTGTTCATCGGAAGATCTGAAAGTTTATCAGTCCAGTATGAATAAAAGTATAGAATTGTATCTCCACGAGTCTGGAAAAATCGATGGATCTAATTTCACCAATTGGAAATTCAAGATACAGACATTACTTGAAAACGCAAATGCGTGATCGATTGTCATAGGAAATGAGAAGAGACCAAATTTGGTAACAGGAACATCTGCACAAGAACAAGACTGGGATAAAAGGGAGAACAAAGAAAAATTCATACTGAAGATGTACGTCAAGGACAATATTATCCCACATATTAGAGATGGAAAATCTTCCACTGCTATTTCGACAACGATCAAGAATCTATACCAGACTCAAAATACAAATCATGTTTTTTCACTCAAAGGCAAGTTTTTTGTGATGAAGATGGAGGAAAATAAGTCCGTTGTTGGATTCATTGCTAGAGTTAAAAACCTGAAGGACAAATTGGGAGATATCGGAGAAAAAGTGTCTGATTTCGATCTAGTCACGATCACATTGAATGGAATGAAAGATGAATATCATATGTTCATCACAGGATTGGCAGCAAGGGAGAAAGCCCCTGCATTTGAAGAATTGACAGGGATTTTTCTACAAGAAGAAGAGCGGCAGAAGAATTTTAAATCACAGAGCAATGATCTTGCTCTGATGGCGACAAGGCGACAATACAAAGGGAATCAGCCACAACAGCAACAGCAGCAACAGAGAGGAGCCAACAAGTTTCAAAAGAGACCGTTTAAAGGTATGTCTGCTAACAATTTTCCCAGCAAGAGATGTTTTTACTGTGGAAAAAATGGCCATCAGATTAAATATTGTTATAAGAGGCAGACAGATGAAAAAAGGAATAAACATAGAAAGCACAAAGGTTACTTTGTTGAGGAAGATGAAGACCATAGCCACGAACTTCGATTATTTATAGCCAATTGTGCCCTTTCAGCTTCTAAGGGAGATGAGGACGACATATGGTATGTCGACTCTAGTGCATCCTCACTTATGACAGATAAGAAGGAATGGTTTGAATTTCTTGAAGAAACTTCATGTGGATCAAAAATTTATCTAGGAGATGATAGCAGATATGAGATCGAAGGGTATGGTGATATTCCGGTAAAGTTACCTAGCGGTGACATTAGACATCTTAATAATGTATCGTATGTGCCCGGAATTAAGAAAAACTTGATCTTTGTATCTATGATAACTGATCAGGACATGAGAGTTCAATTCTTCAAGACTCGTTGTGTCATAAAGGATAGCAAGATGGAAACTATTGCAATAGGAGTGCGTGTGGGGAGCCTCTACAGACTAAATGTGAAAAGCATGCCACAGCAAGCCATGGTTGCAATAGGATCGACAGCCGAAAACCTCTGGCACCAGAGATTTGGTCATCTTAATCTGCAAGACCTCATTCTACTTCAGAGAAAAGGTATGGTCGATGGACTCCCTGTTTTCCATAGTGTTCAGTTGGATTGTGATGGATGTGCATTAGGGAAAATGCATAGAGAAGAATTTCCTTTGCATGTTAATAGAAAGGAAAGAGATATTCTAGAGCTGGTGCATATAGACATATGCAGACCTATGCAGACCAGGTCACTAGGTGGTGCATAGTACTTCCTTTTGTTTAATGATGACTGAACTAGATTCTCTTGGATATATTTTTTGAGTAAAAAGAGTCAGACCTTTCAGTATTTTAAAAAGTTTAAATCTATGGTATAAAATCAAACAGGAAAATGCATTCTCTGCTCAGATCAAGGGGGAGAATACAGGTTGTGAGAGTTCATGAATTTCTGTAGATATTATGGGATTGTTCAACAATTTACAGTGCCTCACTCACCACAGCAGAATGGAGTGGCAGAACGAAAGAATAGAACTCTTGTGGAGTGCGCAAGGAGTATGCTTCAAGGTAAGGGTCTATCAAATGGTTTTTGGGTGGAAGCCATTAACACTGTTGTCTATTTAAAGAATAGGAGTCCTACTAAATGTCTTGGCTTCAAAACCCCTTTTGAAGCATTATTTGGATTCAAACCAGCAGTGAGTCATTTAAGAGTATTTGGGTCAAAAGCTTTTGCCCATATACCCAAGGTGGATAGAAATAATTTAGATCCTAAAGCCATGAAATGTATCTTTGTTGGATATGGCATTGAGTTTAAAGCATATAAGTTATTTAATCATGTGACTCATAAGATATTTGCAAGCCGAGATGTGGTATTTCATGAACAAGTTGAGGAAGGAAAGGATGATAGTAATAATGATTGGCACATTCCATTATTAGTGGAAGCAAACAGCGAGGATGATCAAAAGTAGGAGCAGAAAGAAGAAGAAGAAACAAGTGATGTAGTCAATGATGCGAGCCGTATAAGTCTGAAGCAGACAGATTTGAGGTAAGTCCCCTACCAAGGAGATCAGGTAGGAAGACTCGAGTACCATCTAGATTGAAAGACTATGCTTTAATGACAAACATTTTAAACATTTTAGAACCCACAAATTATAAAGAAGAAAATCAATCTGATGCATGGACGGCTGCAATGAATGAGGAAATTGAATCAATTATTAGAAACCATACTTGGGATTTAGTTGCACTGCCTGAAGGTAAAACACCCATAGGATGCAAATGGTTGTATAAACCCAAAATAAATGCAAATGAGAGTATAGAAAAGCTTAAAGTTAGACTAGTAGCAAAGGGTTACTCACAGCAAGAGGGAATAGATTTCGATGACACCTTTGCTCCTGTATCAAAATTAAACACCATTAGAATGCTAATTTCTTTAGCAACAAAACATAAGTGGGAGCTACACTAGCTAGATGTTAAGTCTGCATTTCTGAATGGTGAGTTGAAAGAATAAATTTATTTAGTTTAGCCTGAAGGGTTTGTTAAAAAGGGGCAGGAACGTCTTGTTTGTAGATTGAAAAAGGCACTATATGGTTTAAAACAAGCACCCAGGTCGTGGTATGAGAAGATCGATTCATTCTTTGTATAGCATGGTTTTCATAGGAGCATGAATGATCCAAATCTGTATACCAGGTTTAATAAGCAGAGGCAAATTATTTTGATTTCTTTGTATGTGGATGATATGATTATAACAGGGAATGCTAATAATCTGATCAAAGAAATAAAACAGCAGATGTCACAAGTGTTTGAAATGAAAGATCTCGGAAATCTCAATTATTGTTTGGGATTGGAAGTATGGAGAGATTCTGGACAGACTTTTCTTACTCAAGGGAAGTATGCCAGAAGTCTGCTAGAAAATTTCAGAATGGAGCAGTGTAGATCAGCAGCAACACCATTGTAGCGAGAATCTAAAGTTGTCCGGTGACGATGGTACTAAAGTGGTGGCTATGTATGGAAGTAGCTAGTTGGGAGTTGTTACCTTGCTTCATCACCTTGACATTTCTTGTTTGTATGAGCTCATTAAACACTCATACATGCCTCCTTTGCAAGTCTTACAACCTTTGGTCCTCATTCCATGCCCTGAAAATGAAGGAAAAACCCTAAAAAGCTCAAAAAACCTTGGGTACGCAGTTAATATGAAGCCTACCTGCGTTTTTAGCTAGGGTACGCAGGTAATGTGAAGATAAACTGCGTTCTAGAACGCACTTTTCCAGTGTAATGCATGCGGTACCCCTGTAAAGTCAAAAATGCGCGAAATTAAACCAAAAAAGTTGAATTTTGGTCAATTCTGGAAGGTTCTGGATGAGATTTTTTGGGGATGAGTACGCTTTGGTAAGGTGCATGTATCCCACACCTTAAGGGACTAATCCCTTGATGTGAGGAGCCTATCCCTTTGAAGGAGGATTCTATCCCTTTAAAGGTGGAATCCTAACCTCCTCATCTGATCTATAAAAGGAGGCATTGGGTAGCCTTTTGGGGTTAAGTCAAGAAGTTCAAGAAGTTAAACTATTGGAGATTGAGGTTATGGAGATGGAGAATTAGAGTTCAAGCTTTATGTGTTTTTGAGTTGAAGTGCTGTTTGAGATTTATACTTCTTTCTGCTAAGCTTTTGAGAGGAAAGATCACATACCTCTTTTTGCTCCTGAAGGAAGAGTGCAAGACTTATCAAAGTAGAGGAGATTCCTGCTTCGGACCCCGGGAAGGCCTTTCGAACATCAAGGCAAAGGTTGTAAGGTTCTTCTGTATATTTTAATATTAATACAATCAAGTTCTGTTTTCTCAATAAATTGTCGTTCGATTGTTTTAATAAGCTGTCGTTTGATCATTTATTTCATAGATTCCTTGATCACTATGATAGGTATGTTTTATAATTATTTGTTATACAGGTGCTATTGATATTTTCTTGTTTGTGATTGCAGATCAACGAAAGATGATACTTTCTTGTAACAAAAGGGCCCTTGTTGCGACGAAGGATTATTGATGCAACGGAAGCATTGCGACCACAAATAAGCATTTGGATCTAAGGTAGGATCGACACCTTCATAACATTTAATTGTAAAACGAATATATCTAGAGAAAGACAAACTTAGTTGTTCGTTTGTTGCTAGATTGTCTTCTGACACTAGGGAGATCGGTCTTGTCTGCAAGACGTCTTGTCGCAAGAACGATTTATCCGGCCAACGGGGTCGCTTCTCGCTGATTACAAATAGACCAGACTTGGCATACTCTGTTAGTATATTGAGCCATTTTGTGTCTAAACCACTCGAAATTCACTAGGTCACAGCAAAAAGTGTGTTGAGGTATCTTAGTGGTACTAGTAATTATGGTATTTTATACACTGACACATCTGATGTTACTCTAGCAAGATTTTCATATTCATATTGGGCAGGTAACTTGGATGATCTAATGTCTATCACAGGTTACGCATTCAGCATTGGATCTGGGGTCATAGCATGGAGCAGCAAAAATAAAAGCACTGTAGCTTTATCTTCATGTGAAGCTGAGTACCAAGCATTGTGTGCAGCCACATGTGAAGCTATCTAGTTGAGAAGACTTCTCAATGACGTAGGAGAAGAACAGAAAGAATCAACTACCATCAAAAGTGACAACCAGAGTACCATCAAGCTAGCATACAATCCAGTATTTCATAAAAATACCAAACATATCGATACTCAGTTCCATTTTGTTCGAGAGAAACTTCAGTCAAAGGAAATATTTGTTGAATATTGTAAAACTTGTGACAATATGGCTGACATTTTTACTAAGCCTCTTGGGCATATAAAATTTGAATTGCTTAGAGGGATGCTAGGAGTTTAGGGTAATCCTTTCTCCATTAATGGGGAGAGTTGGAAATAATTAATATTATTTGTATATTAACGGAGAAATTGTTACATTGTTGTAACCTACCTCCTTAGTTTAGGATTAGTTCCTAGAATATAGGAGTCTGGTTACAACCACCTACTTATTTTCTATGTACTTGAAGATGTATCTTTCTGATTAATGTATGTAGAGTGATCTCTTTGTTTGACTGCAGTCTCCAGGTGCAGTACTCACCTGTGAGCTGCAACTCCTTCTTTTTCAATTTACTGTGATTTTTATCTGTTGTATGTGTAAATAATGAACTATATATAGTTCATTGTACATGATACATACACATGTGTTTGTCAAGATGTATATTATTTTTTATCAACTTGTGTCGATTGTGTGCACACTTGTTACAGATTTTTTGTGTCAATTATATAGCACATTGCAGGTCAACTTGTTGTTGATGTCGTATGTTGCACAAGGTGCCTTTGGTTTCGATTGGTGCAGAGAACGAAGTGTCGGTGCAAAACGGTGCAAGATTCCATGAGATGGAAAGGCATACAAGCAAAGAGGGCTCAAAGTTTAGCAAGGGTCATTGCTGGTTTCAGAATGACAGAGTGGTATGGCGAGAAAACTTGGTCGAGATTCGGCACAAGTACATAGCTCATTCAGCAAAAATTCGCCATGTGAAAAGTTGGCAAGTCAAGAAAATTTTTGAAGGCTAAAGAGAAGATGATGTTGTTATTCTCACATTTACTGTATAGTTCAGTTTCAGTTTCATCATTTTAGTGAGATTTTTGGGTCCAAAAGCTTCTCATTTGGGAGGTGTGATTAGGAGCTCAAGTCTGAGCTATGGAAAAAGCTCAAAATTTAAAGTTTTCAAAATCACTTTCAACCTATACGACCGAATAGGCCTCGTCGACACGATCCTGGCACTACGAACGACACTCAAATCTGACATCGTATGTGAAAGTTATGCAAGTTTGAAGTTTTAAGTAAGCTATAAAAATTTGAGTTTGACCAGAGTTGACTTGACTTTGGAAAATATTAAAAAAATAATATTCTAGGAATATTCCTTGGAATATTTTGGGAATATTCCATGGAATATTCTCTGTGGGCCAATCATTCTTCGACAAGTGTCATTCAGCAGTTGGTTGGAAAGTTGACTTTTGGTTTTGTTGGCCAATCAGTGGGTGCCACGTGGCAAGCCCGGAGGCTACCACGTGGCCCTGGGCCGATGGAAATTTCGTATTATAAAAATTTTGTAGTTCTGGTGGATTGAACTTGAGACCTTCGGGTTATGGCACTAACGTCTTACCGTTAGGCCCCAACGGTGTTACTTAACAGTTATAGCCCCGAGATTTATTTAAACACACAAAAAAATTTTGGGTGGAAAAAAAAGGGGCTAGCGTGGGTGACATGTAACCGCCCCACTACAACGGGGAGATAAGACTGTTAAATGGTGATTCAAAAACAGTTTCAAAACCGTAAAATGTGACCACATAACATTTGTTTTAAGGCAGCAGTTTGTTGTAGCACTTTATGCAGCGGGTTTTGTGGACCGTTCACATGCACCCACCAAACATTAAATTTAACTGCTAGTGGGTTCTGCCAAAACTGGGTGCATTCCACCAATTCCGACCTTAGTGCCAATTTTAGTGGGATTTTGACATGACATTGGGCAGAATGTTGTTTCTGCTATAACTTCTCCAATATTGGACCAAATTGGACGAAATTTTGGTCAATTTTTGGTATTTTGAGGATTCTAGAGCCATTGAGATAGGTTTCAGATCCATTATAGTTGATCTTCAGCCACTTTTTCTTCATGGAAGCTTGGAGAGCCATCAGGGCCAAGAGGGAGTTGGAGCTATTTTGGGCTATGCTTAACCATTTGAGGTGAACCAAAAACCAATTTCGACTATTTTCAGCATTCTAGAGCCATTGGGACAGATTCCAAAGGTATTAGAGGTTATCTATAGCCATTTTAGCTTCAGGGAAGCTTGGAGAGCCACTAGGGCCATTGGGGAAATGGAGTTATCTGGAGTTGTACCTCACTGTTTGAGGTGAACCAAAAACCATTTTCAGCTATTTTCGACCTTATGAACCTAATGGAAGAGGTTTCATAACTATTTTAGGACTTCTACAGCCTGAAAAGCTTCACAGGATTTCAAAGAGCCATCAGGGCCTTGTTGAAGAAGGCATTGTTTATGGTAGTTCTTCACTGTTTAGTGAATATGGAAAGGCATTTTTAGCATTTTCATGTCTTCTGATTCTATATTTACAGTAAATTTTTCCTATTGAGGCACTTTTAAACTTTTATTAGCATTTTGGAGCATTTTAATACAAGAGGACAAGCCAATTTGGGAGGCTTGGTCCAGCAGACGTAGCCCAGGAGGGGTGTACTACTCACCAAATATCTGAGCCATGTTATGCTGAAGTTATTTTGCAATGTATTTCTGATTTAATATGTTAAACAGCAAACTTAAATAACATTCCCTCACACATAAACTCAGAAACAGTTACCAAATACACTTTCTTTAACTTGAAAGACATGGATAATTTTGCACACATTTAATTAAATGGAAATGGATACTTTGCACAGCATTTACAGCATTTAAAAATACTTCCATTTTCAAATCAATGGATTTCTTCTTCAAACATAGTAACTGGTCAAGAACAAAGATATTTCAAACTTGTTGAGAGATTTTAGATCTAGAGAGGGAAAATGAGTGATGTGAGGGAAATTTTTTTGTAAATGAGGGCTAAATGAAGTATTTCTAGGAAAAATTCAGAGTTTTAGGAGGAGGTTTGTTTGCACTGAGTATCTTTACCCTTATGACAACTCTTAAATTTTAAAACCCTTCCCTAGGAGGTCAATAAATCGATTTTTATGGAGATTAGGGTTTGGTCACATTAGGCCTTTCAATACCTTCTTGATTATGAAAAAGACTGCTTGGAAGGTAAGGAAGAGAGCCACCAACCTTGCCTGACTGATGTTGTAGCTTTGGAGGTAAGAAATTTGAGTTTTAGGCCTTTTTTAATAATTTATGCCAAATACTGTCTGTGCGTAGTGCTGGGTCGAGTCGGGCCAATAAATGGACCTGTTGGGCCTGTCGGAGTGCAGCGCTGGCATGCAAAGGTGGGAAGTCGGGCCATTCTGGACCTGTGCGTAGTGCCGCCCTCCCGGTGAGTAGCGCAGTGTAAATTTACACTGCCGCCACCTCGTATGTGTGCAGCGCCGACGGCCAAGTGCATAGCGCCTAAGTTTTTTGACCCAATTTGCAGGAAAACCTAAAAAAATTGCTTTCAACGGTTTTCTTCCTTTTTGCAATGACAAATATGAAGTGGGGAATAGGTCAATGAGACCCTTATAATATTTTTGAAAAATGATTTCATTCCAAAACCCACTTTCCTAATGTTAATTATCTTCTTACCTTTTTCACTATTATTTTTGGCCTTTTTGGTCTTGTAGGTGGCAAAGTCTCAAAAAAAGTGGTTTTTTGCCTTGCTGGAAACCTCTTAATGTTCTTCTTTTGCTCATAAACCCTTCATCCAGCTCAAAATGACTCTTTACTCTCATTTGTAAATATGAACCTCTTCATGATGTTTTAACATTTGCAGACAGCGGATTTCTATTTATTTGCCATATTTTCCTTTGACTGTCACTTTGTCATGTGTCTCACTGTGAATCAGAGAAAAAAATTCTTAATGTGGAAACCCTAGCAGGTGATGTCAATGACTCCTTTAGTTTTCATGTGTACCACCATTATGAGATACATTTGGGTTTGTTTGTCCTTACCAATTTTCCTGTAGGTAACCCTTTGTAACAATCCTACAGAAGTGTCACTTAGGGTTAATATATCTCTTGCAGAATATGCTCTTGATAAGAAAAACATTTTGTAGAAATTTTGAATAAATATTATATTATTCACTGAGATTATCATGATCACACACTATTTTAGTTTCATGCATAATACATAATCTCTTCTACCATTGATCATTAATTGCGAAAATATAAACAATCACATGCACACATTAAAACCATAAATAATCACACATATAAACACAGTATTTATGGGAAAGCTTAAAGCTAAAAACCCCCAAATATATTTATATTATATAATATAGATCATGTAACAATCATTGTACAAAGCTTCTCACAAGCTCTCAGTACAATCTCCAATTGCTACACACTACACAAGCTCAGATCTAGCAAAACACATGCTTCAATATTCTCCACCTGTTAGCCTGCCTCTACTGCGCAATCCCTGATGAATATTGGCCCTGACTGAGTTCGAATCCACCTAGTATGCACTACGCAATCCTCATTGGCATCTCCATCCTCGTAGCCAGTTTAAACTCATGAGATCCATAGTCACAAATGATAGTCACACTGCTCTTTCACCTATCTCTTCACTGGTCTCCACTGAAACTGTCCATGCACTGAAGTTAACTGATGTATTCTTTAGTTGATTAATGAGTTTATAATTAGTGAATTAATTATTAATTAATTCACACCACTCTCACTAGTGTATCAATCGGTTAGACTAGATACAAATAGCTCAACTATGTTTAGATTAGTTAAACTGAACACAACTCCATTAACTTCCTCAATCAACTCCACCAAACTCCGTCACATGAGTTCTAACTGAAGTCCTCCATGCAATAGCTCCAGTAAACCCTCAGGAATAGCGTAATTCATACATCCCAGTTGTTTATTGCCACATCATGCAACTAGCGAAGTGCTCAGAGGATGGGGTAATGTTTAGAGTCCAAATATTATTAAGAGCTAATAATATTCGACATATCTGTTTTTAGATTTGAAATCTAAAAATAGTTCCCTTGATATATCTAAAAATATAATTTCATCTATTTTTCCAACTTGACCAACCATCCACAAATAGCATCCTGCAACTTCTGAAATATGATCACCATGTCTAGAAATAGACATAGTCTAAAAATAGACTTGCACCTAAAAATAGCCTACATGCCCACTTAGTGAAGGTGACTAATTTTCACTAAGCTCATCATCTTATTGAATCTCAAAACTCACTCTCAACAAGATAGGGATTATCCTTCACCCCGATCCTGCCTCTGTGGTATTCGAATTTGCTCCTGGTGAGCGCCTTCGTTAAGATATCAGCATCCTGATCCTCCGTGGGAATGTATGAAAGTAACATGACCTTCCGCTGCACACAATCTCTGATATGATGATACCAGATGTCAATCTGTTTAGATCTATCATGAAATACTGGATTAACCGAGAGTTTAATGCAACTCTGATTATCACAATAAATCACAGTAGGATCTAAGTGTGAACCGAACAACCCGACCAGGATCTTCCTCATCCATATAGCCTCGCATGCAGCCAAACTTGCTGCCATATACTCGGCCTCTACTGAACTGAGTGCCACGGATCTCTGCTTCCTGCTGTACCAAGAAACTGCTGTCGACCCGATACTGAAAATCCCTCCAGATGTGCTCTTTCTGTCCGTTGGGCTCCCTGCCCAATCTGCATCCGTGAAGCCACATAGCCTCACCTCATCCAACTGTCTGTACCACAATCCATATCCCGATGTGCCTCTGAGATATCTCAATACATGCTTCCCCGCCTTCCAAAAGAGCTTGGTAGGCTTAACCATAGCTTGTGAAAGCTGGTTAACAACATAGCATATGTCGGGTCGTGTATTGACCAGATACATAAGCGACCCCACCAACTATCGATAAACAGTGGCATCCACTACCTCCGCCGAAGTAGCATCCTCCTTCCTCCATCCACCAGGAAGAGGAGTATCAACAGGCTTGCAGCCATGCATTTTGAACTTCTCCAGTATCTCCCTGGCATACTTGCCTTGAGAAACAAACAGTCCATCACTGCGCTGCCAAATTTCCAATCCAGGAAATAATGAAGGAGGCCCAAGTCCTTCATCTCAAACTCTTTTGCAAGATCATCCTTGCATGAGAGTATCAACATCTCATCACCTGTCAAAATCAAATCATCTACATAAAGTACAATGATCAGCAACTTACCCTCCACCACAATCTAGTATAGGTTAGGATCCGCCTCACTCTTGGAGAATCCAAGTCCGATGAAATAACTGTCTATCCGTGTGTACCAAGCACGAGGTGCTTGTTTCAACCCATACAACGCTCTCTTGAGCCTGCACACATGCGACTCGCTGCTGAAGATCTTGAAACCTTCGGGCTGCTCTATGTACACCTCCTCCTCAATGACTCCGTTGAGGAACGCAGTCTTCACATCCATCTGATGAATGTGCCACCCCATCTGCGCTGAGAGAGCAAGAATCGTTCGTATGGAAGAATACCTTGCGACAGGTGCAAAGGTCTCCTCATAATCGATCCCCTCAATCTGTGAAAAGCCTCGGGCAACAAATCTTGCCTTGTACTTCTCCACACTCCCGTCAGCTGTCTGCTTCACTTTGTAGATCCATCTCGAACCCACCACTGATTTCCCCTCCGGTCTCGGGACAATCTCCCATGCACTGTTTCTGACAATCGAATCATACTCTTCCACCATGGCATCTACCCATACGGGATCCTCCACAGCTTCCTCGAAAGAGGATGGCTCTGTCACGATACACTTTCTCATAAGAGCCATGTATCCAGTATACCGGTCAGGTGATTGTCTCTGTCTGCACTGTGATGTAGGTGCTCCTACAACCTTCTCTACATCTTGAGCCAGTCGCTCAGCTTCTGTAGTGTGCTTCCGCCCTCTGATGGTTGGCGCTGCCTGAGTGGTCTCTTCCACTCCATGAACCTCCTCTTGTGGCTGATCCACATCCTGAGGCTCATCCTTAGGAACTAATAGCTCCTCATCTGCATGCAAGTGTGGCTCCCTCTCAAGCGAACACTTCGTGGCTTTCTCCTCCTGAAATTTGATATCCCGTCGCACAACAGTCTTGCGATTGTCTGGAAAATACACACGATAGTTGTGGGGTGTATCAGTGTACCCCACAAATATCCCAACCTCTGCGGTCGGCTCCAGCTTCTTCCTAGCATCCTTCATCACATGAATGTAAACAGGTGAACCAAAAATCCTCAAATGGGAAATATCAGGCCTCTTACCAGAAAACGCCTCCTCGGGTGTACTCATGCCAAGTATCTTGTGAGGACAACGGTTTTGCACATATACTGCAGTATTGCATGCCTCCGCCCACAAGTGAATGGGTAGGCCCTGATCATGCAACATCGCCTGTGCAGCACCCACTATCGTTCTGTTCTTCCGCTCAGCAACCCCGTTCTGCTGTGGGTTATGAGGTGCTATGAGCTCTCTTCGAATTCCTTCTGCGCTGCAAAAGTCCTTGAATTCGCCAGAGATGAATTCACCACCATTGTCGCTCCTAAGAGCCTTCACCTGCTTCCCCGATTATTTCTCAACCAGTGCCTTGAACTCACAGAAATTTGAGTATGTCTCGCTCTTCTTCTGCATGAAGAAGATCCAGCACTTACGAGAAAAATCATCAACAAATATCACATAGTACCTGTGATTTGCTGTTGAAGCTACTGAGAAAGGTCCACACACGTCTGTGTGAATTCTCTCAAGGATCATCGTGGCGTGACTATCCTTCTCGTGAAAGGTGGCTTTCACAAATTTTCCCAAGGTACATCCCTTGCACTGATCTGACTGCGCAAGAGTACCCTTAGGAAGCCCAGTAGAAATCTGTTGCAGTATCTTCAAAGCTCCATGGTGAAGGTGGTCCAATCTCCGGTGCCACAACTCGCCATCATCCCGGCTCACCACTCCTTCTGCCTTGCCTGCCATTGTTGCGCAACCATCTACCTGCAATTGATAAAGGTTCTTAACTCGAACCCCTATCCTCCGGGTCTCACCAGTTGCCTTACTGCGCAGGAAAGCCTTTCCCTCGCTAAAGACAACATCATATCCCTTGTCTTCTAACATCGCCACAAAGATAAGATTCTTCTTCAATCCTGGAACATGCATCACTTCCTTCAATACAAAGGGTTTACCAGACTCCCTCTCAAAGGAAATGGTATCGATACCGGTCGCACTGTATCTACCATCATCGCCCATCTCGATGTGCACTCCAAGATCTTTCTCATCCAGATCGGTAAACAAATCTCGATCTCCTGTCATGTGAAAAGATGCACCACTGTCCATAAACCACACTGAACCTATCACACTTGAGACCAAGCATGCGATCAGCGAAAAATCCAGCTCAAACTGCGAGGCTAAGGCCTCTCTAGCTGCAGTTCCAGTAGCCTGCTTATTTTTCTTCTTTTGTGGACAACTAGTGGCGTAATGTCCGTGTTGGTGACAGTGAAAGCACTTCACCTTGGACATGTCCTACTTCTTGCCTTTCGCACAGTTGAGAAGCTTTCTTGTTCTTCCTTCTGCCTTTATTAGCCAAAGCAAATTCTCTTCGTAGAGTTCCTTGATGAATCCATCCCTCATACTTCGCCTTATCTCCTCTTGCACAGATCCGACCAAAGTCTCTCCCATCTTGACAATTTCTCCGACCATTACAGAGTCTGATAGGAATGCCAACTCTTCGAAAGCCCAAGGAGAGCCAAGCTCACAGAGTCACTCATCACCTACAATCACCCCACACTTCCCAACTCATCCCTGCATTGGGTGAACTTCGTGAGGTACTTGGGCATCTTGCTCCTTTCTCCATCTTTATGTTTACGAGTTTATCCCTTAAGCGCCAACTTCCTCGGTCGCTCTTGCTTTGGAATAAATCTGTCCAAGGCTTCCCACATCAAAAATGTAGTGTTACACGGGGACTCGCCCCCCCACCTAGGGGTCTAGAATCCTCGCCCCCTCGCGCTCCGGGGTCTTGGGGACTTCTAGGGGACGTTTCCCGACGCCCCCAAAAATCAGAAAATTAAGGGGGACGTCAAAGGGGACGTTTCCTCAGATTGAGGGGTCGAGGGTGCTTTAGGGAGCATGAGGGAGCGTGAGGGGGCGTGAGGGGACGGGGTCGAAGGTGCTTGAGGGAGCGTGAAGGGAGTGTGAGGGGGCGTGAGGGGACGGGAGGGAGCGTGAGGGGGCATGTGGGGCCCACAATTTAAAAAAAAAATTAAATGAAAAAAATAAAAAATATATTTTAATAATCGATTGTTTAATTAAATTAATTTTTAGGTTTCATTTGTTTTCATTGTATCATTGTATCATCCGCACTTAGCACTTGCCGCCCAACCCTTAGCACTTACTGCAGCCGCCGGAAGAAGCCCGCAGCTTGCTGCCCACGGTCGGAAGAAGTTATGTTTTATGTTTTATGTTTCACTGTTGCAAACATAACTTTAAACTTATTTGCTTTTAAGTTTTAATATTTATGTTTCAGACTTGAGTTGTAAACTTCAGTTTAAAGTTTATTTTGAATCTTGATATAATATCATATATGTCATGACTCATATGATATCTTAAACTTTATTTTCATTGTACACTGTTAGTAGTTACATTAATTATTATACAGTTACAAAGTTACATATGAATCTATGATGTATGTTTTAAGTTTTAAGTTTTAAATTTGTTTCAGTTAGATGATTCATCATTCATCGATTTATAATTTTTAAATTTTATCATTTATGATTTATCTTTCATGATGTAAGTGTATGATGACTGTATATACATTCCTTGCAAAAATGAAAAATACAGTTGCATTATAAATATTTATTATTAAATTTTCAATGATATATCATATATAATATTATAATATTATATATATTTTTATATTTTATAATTTTTATGACCCCGACGTCCCCCCACGTTTCCTAAAAATTGGTAGGGAGCTTTTGCATAGGTCGCTCCGTCTCCCCCTCGCTCCCACCGAAAGATCTGTGAACATTGTGTTCAGAAGTCTCACTATAAGGTTGGACACCAGTGATCCTTCACGCCTCGCATCGAATCTCACACTTTGTCGTCTTCTTTCACCATGTGCGTCGGAATCTGAAGATTTAAGAGAAGTAGGTTTTGAATTTCGTATCCATAGTCCCTTCAACCCATTGTCATCCAGCACTGCCTCCATCCTGTCCTTCCATGCAATATAATTCGAGCTGCCCTCAAGGGCATACTCCAATCGCAATCCGTTGAAAGACATCTCAACTTCGACACCAAGAAAACACTGCTGCAAATTCGAATTCCACCAGCACAAAACTCAACCGCTTCAATGTTCTGCAATTGCTCCAATGATCAATATCACTCTGATACCATGTAGAAATTTGAATAACTATTATATTATTCACTGAGATTATCCTGATCACACACTATTTGAGCTTCGTGCATAATACATAATCTCTTCTACCATTGATCATTAATTGCGGAAATATAAACAATCGCATGCGCACATTAAAACCATAAACAATCACACATATAAACACGGTATTTATGGGAAAGCTTAAAGCTGAAAACCCTTAACTATCTGTATATTATATAATAGAGATCATGTAACAATCATTGTACAAAGCTTCTTACAAGCTCTCAGTACAATCTCCAATTGCTACACACTACACAAGCTCAGATCTAGCAAAACACATGCTCCAATATTCTCCACCTGTAAGCCTGCCTCTACTGCGCAATCCCTAATGAATATTGGCCCTGACTGAGTTCGAATCCACCTGGTATGCACTGCGCAATCCTCATTGGCATCTCCATCAATGTGTGGTGCAAACTCATGCACCAGTATGGTCACAACTGATAGTCACACTTTCTCTTTCACCTACCTCTCCACTGGTCTCCACTGAAACTGTCCATGCACTGAAGTTAACTGATGTATTCTTTAGTTGATTTATGAGTTAATAATTAGTGAATTAATTAATAATTAATTCACACCACTCTCACTAGTGTATCAATCAGTTAGACTAGATACAACTAGCTCAACTATGTTTAACTCAGTTAAATTGAATACAACTCCACTAACTTCTTCAATCAACTCCACCAAACTCTCTCACATGAGTTCTAACTGAAGTCTTCATGCAATAGCTCCACTTAACCCTCAAGAATAACATAATTCCTTCTATCAGCTCCTGTGCCATATCTGTGCACTTAACTGAAGTGCTCCAAGAGAATAAGATAATGTTTATAGTCCAAATATCATTAAGAGCTAATAATATTCGACATATCTGTTTTTAGACTGGCAATCTAAAAATAGATTCCGCCCAATATGTCTAAAAATAGAAGTCCATCTATTTTTTCCGACTTGACCAACCATCCACAAATAACATCCTGCAACTCATAGAACATGATCCATATGTCTAAAAATAGACTTTGCGCCAAAAATAGCCTGCGGGCCCACTTAGTGAAGGCAACTTCTTTCCACTAAGTTCATCATCTTGTTGCAATCTCAACACCTGCTTTACTGCTCTTAGGCTAGCTATATGTTTGTTTCTTTGACCATGTTGACAGTGAGGTATCTCTGGTTGGGAAGGTGAGAAAATTAAAATATTTTTATGTCTTTCTATGGGCTGCTTTTGTTCTTGCAGGTGCCTACACAACTTCTGCCTTTTGATCACTGTCTCTTTTGGAGTTGGACAACTCATTTTATCAACCATGAACCTAGGCTTCTCATAGTTGCCTCCTTTGGAAAAATTTTCCCTCATGCTTGTCTCCTTTGGCCCTTTAAAAAAATTTCTATCCTTTCTTTGAGAATTCAACCTTGAACTGATATTTCTGGCCTTTTTTTTTCCTTTTGGTGAAGTGGGGTACTGGTGTTTAGGTCTTCCTCCTTTGATCCCTTTAGTTCTCTGATTTTACCTTTTGAAACCTCATACTTTTTGTACCAATACTCTTTACCTTTTTGTACCTTTGGTGATGTGGAGTCAATGCCTCTTTTCCAAACCCTAGAGGGTAGCTTGAAACCCTCTGAAACCCTCTGCTGTTATGAAGGAGGTTATTTCACTACCTTTGACCAGTTTGTCAATTTTCCTAAACTCCTAGGTTTTAGAGTTGCTTAGAAAAAAGTAACTAGGTTTGTCTTCTAAGTTCTCAAAAACTTCTCAAAAATCATTAATCATGTCTAAATACCTTCAATAGTGCAATGATGGAGCTTGAGTTAATCTTTGCTCTTGCAACCCTAGTACTGATTTATTACTTGGTCAAAACAGTCATAAACCCTGATTATTTTCAAACATATGCTTGTTGCTTTCTTCTTGCTATGAATGGTCTTCTTATCATAATTTTCTCTTTTACCTTACCCATTGCTATTCTGATGGCTATTTTATCCTCTTGCGAAAATGTGAGAAAAGGGCAGTCGTCCCCTTGCAAGATTCATGCTTCAGACCAAAAATCTTTCCTTGAATAACCTTTTTATTAGTTTGGAAAAGATCACCTGTCCTTTTCTTCTTTGAATGCAGTTTCTTCATACAGGAAAAACAGATTTTGTAGGGCACCAAATCCACCCTGTCACTTTGTGAAACCCTAGGTGACCTAGTGGAGGTTTTCTTGGACTTGGTTTTTGGACTGAGACCTAGAATTAGGGATCATATAGTGTAAGATAGAGTTTATGATAAAGTAATGTATTGAAGATCCAAAATCCAATGTACTTTATTTATCTAAAGAATATACAGAAATAGTTTGTGACCATCATTGTTTGGGAGTATTTTGGGATACATAACAAAGCTATTGGATTGGTGGGCTTAGGTAGTAGTGCGGGTTTTTTTTTTAGGCAAAAATAAACAGAGGATTTGGGCCAAAGGTGAAAGCATATAGATAGAAAGAGTGACATAAGCCACTAATGGGTTTTCTGGGACTGGTAAGAAAAGCTAGATATGATGGAAAGATGAAATAGTGAAAATTTATCTTTAAGGATGATGAAGGCAGTGAGATTTCTAGAACTCATAATGTTCATGAACTTTGTTTCTAGAAATCTAGGAAAATCATTCAGTCATCTATGAAGGAAAAAATTACTGATGACTAATAGCAAGCACCTCGTGATTGGTACACCAGGATCGATAGTTATTTCACCGGGTTGGGCTTCACAAAGCGTTAAGTGGATGAGAACCTATATCATATTGTGGTTGGTGGTAAGCTTTTGATTATTGTACTTTATTTTGATGAAATTATACTGAAAAGTGATGATCAGCTCATAACTTCTTGCAAAGAGGATCTTGCAAGAGAGTTTGAGATGAAGGACATGGGGCTATTGAATTATTTCCTTGGCTTGGAATATGGCAAAGAGATGGGGAGCTATTTGTATCTCAGGGCAAGTATGCCAAGGAGATTCTGAGGAAGTTCCACATGGAGGGAATAAAACACATGGAAACTCCTCTTGCAAGAAACTGGAGGAAGGAGGATGCTACTGTTTACAGGTGAGGTAGTGGATGATACTTTTTATAGGCAGCTTTTGGGTTCACTTATGTATTTGGTGAACACATGACCAGACATATGCTACACATTTAACCAGCTTAATCAAGCTATGGTTAAGCCTACCAAGCTCATTTGGAAGACGGGGAAGCATGTGTTGATATATATCAAGGGCACTACAGAGTATGGATTATGGTACAGACGGACAGAGGGATTGAAGCTTCAAGACTTCATCGATGCAGATTGGGCAGGTAGTCCATCATATAGGAAGAGCACATCAGGGGGCATCTTCAGCATAGGATAAGCCGCAGTTTCTTGGTACAGCAGGAAGCAGAGATCAGTTGCACTCATTTTAGCCGAGGCAGAGTACATGGAAGCTATTGAGGTTGCATTTGAGTCCATCTAGATGAGGAAGATACTTGTTGGTTTTTTTGGTCATCAAATGGATACGGCAGTGATACATTGTGATAACCAAAGTTGCATAAAATTCTCGGTTAATCTAGTATTCAATGACAGGTCCAAGCATATTGACATCTGGTACCACCATCTCAGAGATTGTGTTCACAGGTGCATTATTTTGTTACAGTACATTCCCACGAAGGATCGGGATGCAGATATCTTGACGAAGGTGCTTGCGAAGAGAAAATTTGAATACCATAGAGGCAGGATCGTCTTAGCAAATAACCTCTTTCTTGTTGAGAGAGAGTGTTGAAATTAAACAAGAAAATGCACCACATACTTGTATGGGATTCCAGATCACACATGAGTGAGGAATTCAATGACACATTAGTGCAAATGTGGGCAATCAAATTTTAAATAAATTGTAATCTTATCTCATAACAACTTGTAATAATTAACTAAGTGTGACAGACTTATTTAGCTAAATAATTTGGAGTTGAGGGTCAAAGGATAGGCATGTAGAGTGATTATATTATTTACATGGTACAGTTGCAATTATAGCACTAGTGTGGTGTGAGTGCAATCAGTGAACTCAAATTAATTGAGTTAAAATTAGTTTAACTAGTTCTAACTTATTGATGAGCTAGTGGAAGATCAAGTGAATCAAAATAGATTTAATTCACAAGTAGTGATCTACCAAGTAACTAATGATTCACTATTAATAGTTGCATGCATGTCAATTCTAATGACGACCCACTTGAGACAAAGGTTAAAGGCAAGTAAACTATCAATTTTATTTTTTGCGAACTTCCCAGGTGTAGTTATAAAGCCACAAGAAGCCCATAATGGATTGCGTGGTCAAGGAACGTTGGAATTCATATTTAATAGGAATTATTTTTCCTAGGGATTGTGTGATCAAGGCAAGCTGAAGGTGGGAAGGAAATTGGCTATGTATTGGTCCAATTTTTCCTAGATCAGTGTGAGACAATTGGTAGAGTGTATGAGGTTCTTGTGAGCACACATGCATTGTATTGTTTCATGATTCCTTGGTTTATTATACAATAAATATGGAGGGGTTTTGAGCAGTTTATTTCCCCAAGAAAATCTTGTGTTCTACGATTGATTTACTTCTTTCTCTTACTTGCATGTGATTGAGCAATCATGATTTATATTCCACAAATATTGTAGAAGGATTCAGTATCTTTTTTTAGTACATTACATGATCGGATTGAATCCATTGGTGTAATTTCTACATGGTATCAGAGTTGTGTTAGATATTTTCTACACTGAATACTCAAATCCTTTCTTGATATTCTCATTTGCCTCTCAAGATATAATTGTTGATCTTTTATTACAAAAAATATTCAGAAAATAAGGAAGCTCCCATAGCATTTATCAGTAGAGCTCTTAGAGATGCAGAATTGAAGTATGAAATGTTGGAAAAGCATGCCTATGCATTAGTGAAAGCTCGGAAGGCTTTAGAGTTTATATTCTGCATGCTCAAGTTATTGCCTATGTACCTTCATCTGTTGTTAGAGAAATATTAGTTCAGCCTGATATTGAAGGAAAAATAAGTAAGAAGGTGACTAAAGTTCTTGAGTTTGATTTAGAGATAAAGCCTACCAAACTAATCAAAGGTCGAGGATTATCCAAACTACTAGCTGAAGAAAATTGTAAAGTTTTGGGCTTGAATTTCATGGATGACAATCTAGAAGGGAAAATTTTAGAACCTATAGACATCATGGCGTTATATGTAAAGCTTTCTGAGTACATCTGGTATAAGGATATCATTTATTTTCTGCGGCATTTTAAACCTCCTCCAAATTTTGATAAAAGCATAGTGAGATATTTGAAGCTGAAAACTGTTGTTTTTTGCATCAAGGATAATTTCCTATATTGGAAAGATCCTACAGGATTTTTTTTGAGATACATTGACCCAAATGAGTCCAATAAAGTTATGTTTGATATGCATAGTAGTGTGTGTGGATGTTATCACTATTGGAGATACACTGCATACAAAATATTAACAGCTTGCTATTTTTGGCCTAACTTATTTTTTGAAGTTTGTGCTAAGGTGAGAGCATGTGAAAAATGTCAGAAATTCAATGGTAAGAAATATTTGAAGTATTTTCCTCTCAATCCCATAGTTTTTTCTGCACCTTTCCAGCAATGGGGCTTAGATTTCATTGGAGAAATTTGTCCACCTTCAAGTGGACAACATCTTTGGATTCTTGTTGCAACTGATTACTTCACCAAATGGATTGAAGAAATACCTACCAGGAATGCTACTCACAAAGTTATCATTAACTTTCTGGAGGGAATCAAAAAAAAAATTGAACGCTACTAAAATTTATGGTAGCGTTTGTTTTAGCCCTTTTCGGACAGTCTGTTTAATTCTGCTTTGTGTATGTTTTTCTTTAATCTGATGCTACCAGAAATTTCAGTAACTTCCCCTATTTTTCAAAAAATAAAAATAAAAAAAAAAGTGCATCCATTTTGTGTTAAGACATGTGTTCCTGTTATAAAATATGTTTTAAATATTTTATCATGAGATTAGGTCACGTGATAGGAAAGGTTTACGGTAAGTAATGTTGAGTTAATTCATGGTTATACGTGGTGAATTATAGGTGTCAATCCTCAGTTTTAAACAGCTATTTGTTGTCTGTCCTGTCTGCCAACTGAGTCAGTTCATCCTCATGTCGAAGTACATGATTTTTGTTGAATAGATCGTGGATCGGAATTTTTAATGTGATGATTGTTTGGTTGATCTCGCATAGACGCTGCCTGAAATTTAGGCCTATAATAAAGATACAGTGTAGGTGACTGCCAGTTACAGCTCCACCCATATCCATCCACCTGTAGCATACCATGTGAAACTCCGTAGCCAACTGAAGATCATAATGACTATCACAAGGTGTATGCTATGGTCTAAGATACTTACCATAATGAAAAATCTCTTGCATGGGAAGGTGAACCAACGTATCTATTTTAAACCACCGAAAAGAAAGGAAGACTATTAGTTTTGAGTTTAACTATTTGTGAGCAAGATTTTCCAATGAGCAACTTGAGAAGGTAGTCTTATATTTCAGAAAATATCTCATAGAAGACACAGCAACACCTGTTAGATGAGCTCCTCTAGCCTTTCCACCTATCATATTTCAGCAGACATACTTCTTTCTTACTGAAGATGACTAATAAAGGAGGAAAGCTAAAATGAATTGAACCCCAAGGAGTTGACCTAGTTGATGCTAATCCAAATGTGAGAATTTTCTTCAAGCAGGGTGGTATCCACTGTGTTCAAGACTAGGAAGCTCTCATTTAAGAGTAGCTCAAGAGTTTTCACACTCTTTCAATGTACAAGAAGCAACCATCTATGGTCTCAAATTTTAGGTATCATCATATTCAATTGTTGAAGATTTCAACCTTCCATAAGAAGGAGAAAAATTGTTTAAAGGCCAAGTCATCACTGGAGAAGACCTTAACAGTTTCCTTAAATGTGGACACAAATATCCCAACTGGGCTAAAGGAATTCCCAGTAGTTACCTCAAGGGTGAATGGTTTGAGACTGTTAAGCTCATAAAAATTTATCTCACCTGTGAGGGGAGATACATTGTGGTTTTTCTTTATCATATGAGATTTGTGTTTAATGTTCTAGGTATGAAGACCCTCAACTTGCCATTATTTCTACTGAAGAGATTTACAAATATGTCAACAAGGATTCAAGCACATGCAACTACATCATAATACAACTTATATCATCAAGCTTTTACTAAAGTTTAAGTTGAGGAAGAACTCAGGAAAAGAAATCAATCATGGGACCATTTTATGTTTTACAAGGCAGGCCAACCTACACCTACACCAAATGTTCCATCTTCACAACAACACCCTCAACCTACTAAGAGAATTAAGAGAAAGGCTAAGAAGGAGAACATCCATAAAAAGGCTAAAAGCAGAAAATAAAAGACTCCTTCAATCAACGTTGAGAAGAAGTTGGAGAAAGGAGAAGGCTCATTAACCAATAAGCCTAAATTCATCAAGATGGTTCCTCCCATTTCTCCTTTTCCTAATGTTTATAACAGAGCTCAGAGAGGAAAGTCTGTAACTGCAGAAAAATCCAAAGCATAGGTGCTACCGGAAGTTTCGTAAGCAGACATTCAACAAAAAATTAAGAAGGAATATCACCCCACTAAGTCTAATGAAGAGCTCCTAAAATATACATGGTATGAAATCAGCAGCAAAAGAAGGAAAGAGGATGCCAAACCTATTTCTGGTAGCAGAAAAATACACACCAGAGACAGCAACAAGTTTAGGCTCAAATCTAAGGCCCTACATAATCCAAGTTTTCTAACAGAGGTCATAGATGTAGAAGGAAAATCTGAAGGGTTACAAACTAATTAGTCCAAGAAGAAAGACAAAGACAAATCCCCTTCAGATCAACAAACGGAATCCTCAAAAAGAAGAAAAATTAAAAAGGGTTCAAAGGAGAAAAAGACCACTGTCAAAGAAGCATCCACCAGGACCACAAGATCAAGATCAGTTGTTGACAACAAATCAGACTTGGACAAACTTACAAAATTTGCAGCCCATATGGAAGAAAGGTAAAAGGGTTTTTCCTAATAAAACACATTTTTGCTTACTAAGTACATTTTTGAACAGCGGCTCAAGTTTCAAAGTATATAAGTCTGCACAGGTTTTAAAAGTGTTTGTTGTGCATTTTTGAAAAAGGAACAGAGCGCTACAGGAAATTCTGGTAGCATTACAGTTTTTGCGTAGTTACAGGTTTTTACCGGAATTTACGGTACCGCCTGTTTTAAATTATTTTTTACAACTGTCAGTAGAATTTCCAAGCCAATTCAGGAAAGATAATGTAATATTCCCAAATGGGAAAATCAGGAATATAGTGCAAAATGCTGGAACAATAATTGAAATCATCATCTAAAAGTAAGAGGCCAATATGATGTAATATTCCTAATTTGCGACAGCAAATTGGAATATTCTATTTTGTTTATTTTTGCCGCCTATAGTTTGTAATTAAATAAAAAGTGAGTGAAGAGGGTCTAACTCACTTAAATTAAATAAGACATCCACCTAGTAGCACAACATTGTGACTTAAGTGGGAGTCAAGGGGGGACCCAACACCACGTGGAGGAGAGGGCCTATGTACACTCTAGAAGTTTCTCCAAGCTACTGTGGAGATAAGGATGAGAATGTGGATAAGGATGAGGATGTGGAGGAGAGAGAGAGACTACGTTGGGTTTTGGAGGAAAACCAACACTATAAAAGATGGGGGAGCCTCCTCATTTGATTCATGCTTGGATTATGGATTGTTGAGTGAGACATATTGTCTTCTTTGGCACGCTGGCTGTTTAGCCCGTCTGCTGCACTGTTTAGTGCACTGAGTGTCTCCATGCGGAGATCTCACCCTTAGCCTCGGGGGACTTCGAGTGCCTGCTCAGGCAAGGTTCTTTTCTTAGCATCATCCTCCAGGACATCGTTATTGCTGCAATAGCATAATACTGTGTTGTAGGGTGTTGCCGTGGTGACTTTACGACACCACCTCCTTCTCTTGTTTTTCAGAGGGAGAGTCTCTCTTTCCTTTGGAGGATCAGATTGGGAGTTATTGGAGCTGATTTGCAGATCTTGGCATCATGACAACAGTTATTCTGCCCCTATTACGCAGTCCCTCTTAGTTACTGCGTTATTTTCATGGTGTATCTGTTGTGAGGGTTTGCCGGTTGATTTGAGGGGAAGATCTCAAGTGTAAGGATCAGCCTTCCACTTTGGAGATCTATTGGAGGAGGTCTATTTTAGTTGCTCATCATCTTCAGCCTTCTCTATTTGGTTTCAGTTTGGAGTTGTAGTAGCTGCCCAGCAACTCCGACATTTTTGTCGTATTGTGCATTTCAACCAATCCCTTGGAGGATTGAGATATTTTTGCTTATAAGGGTTAGAACTTTTCTCCCCTATTTTCTTTGAGCCATCTATTGTCATATCCATGTGTTGACACTATTTTAGAGCAGCATTATATCATATACAACGTTTTTCTTAGTCTGCGGTTTATGCAGAAATAGCAGTGCTTCTCATGTTTATGTACATGTGTTGTGGAGGCTTGCATCTCTTCTCTTGAGAGGTTGTTTCCTCAAGATTTGTACTCTCTCTTGCTGCTATATATTATTGGCTATATATTCATCTTCTTGTCTCACATATTCTGGAGAATACGCTGAAAGGGTTTCTGAATCATTCTCTTGTCTTGCAACACCTCAATTCTTGAGGGGTTTTCTATAAGAATCGGTTGTTTAACCTTGTTTAAAGCCTATGCCATGTTATTAGACTTATCCTCTGATTTATAATAGTTTTTTAAATCTCATACCTTCAGAAAAAACGCTGCCCTTTCTTCAGTAAAATTCTGCATACTCAAAGTCTTGGGAAATCAGGGTTTTTCTTGACTAGTCGGGAAGGAGGAACTGTTTAACCTAGAAAACGCCTTTTTTTGAGCTTAAATTATACATGGAGGTCCCTCTCGACCTAATATAATATATCCCAGAACCTTGAGCCGTAATTTTACGCATATTTTCTTATACACTCATTTTAGGGCCAAAATCCTCACTTTTCCCCACCTTTTTGCCCTTAAAAGTTGAGTAAAGGTTTCTGCCATTATTTCTTTTGGTTGCTGAGCATTCTCAAACATATTATATGGTATCTACATCCATCACACCTGAAGGATGTATTTTTCATGCATGAGTCGCTGAGAAATTCATTTTCTGGATGAGTTGTCGTAGTTGCCGTACAATATTGTATGTTCTAATTCCATACCACTTGGTGTGTTCATCTTCAACTCTTAGACAGAGTCTGGAAAGGGCTAGATAGCCTTCGGATCTCATTCTCTTTTAGAGACAACATATCCGGTAAATGCCCTTCCAGTCAATCTCTGGTTGGAGTTTGCCGTGTTTTGGAGATATCCTTAAAACGGGATATTACAGTGGAGACCTTTCATATTTTATAAGAGCAACCAAATATGCATAAATAATGGGCCATAAGATGTATAATAAGAAAGAACATGCCTCCAATGGAAAAAATCCCTCAAAAAGAGGTGTTGCTACTATATATGAAGACTGGAAGAGAATATTGTTACACCGTTGTTTTAAAGCCACTCACATGTGAAACTTCCTCTTTTTCTTCCCACCCCCGGTTTTCAGTTTCACCTTATTTCTCCTTTTAGTTAAATGCCCTTTCCCATATCCTTACATTCAACAACAGGAAAATAATTTTTTGCTGAAAACACAAATTCTGGAAAATTTACAGAATGTTGGAAAATGCAGAAATAAAAATCAGCAGATACAAACAACCATTCAACACATTATAACATAGTGATTTTTGGTCAAGGTGACCTTGGAAAAACCCCCTACAACTCTTGGGGAAAACCAGTCTGAAAGCTTCTCTTTTATTTCTGAAAAATGCTTTTACAGTGAGCAGTAATACACATAAAATTACAACAAACACAAAAATCACTTATCTCGACTTTCGTGCCACCCTCCACCTTGAAAACCGTGCCAAACAGCGAGCAGAAATTTTACAGAGAAATTACAACATTAAATGCTGTCTTTGCTGCCTCGAAAAACGTGCCAGGAATGACCGTACGGACTGTATGGATTCCATACGGATAGGACAACAGCCCTCTTTCTCGATTTTCCTGCCTAGAAAATCAGCCTAGAAAACCGTGCTCCTTGCTACTGTTCCAGTTCCTCGAAAATAGTGCTGCCTCTCTCTCGAAAACCGTGCAAACTGCTGTATGGATTTTCTGCCTCGGTTAGTGTGCCAATGAAACTCACTTTCTATTTTTAATTCACCCCACTTTAATAAAGACCCACTTACTCATTTATTTCCAAAGTCACTTTCCTTTCTAATTTCACATTGACTTTATTAAAGTCACTTTAAAATTAGATTTTAGTAACTTTATCACTTAAAGTCACTTTTAAATTAGATTTGACTTTATAACTTTATAAAGTCACTTTAGGAGAAAAATTAAATTCTTTTGGACACTTTTCCCTAGGCCAAAGATCAAAGCCTTAGGGAACTACCTGTCCTCCGGTAACCAAATTTCAACACTCCCTCTTACCGAGGAAGGTGTTCCTCACCACACCCATCTTGTCTCTGAAGTAGACATGCTTGCCCCGTGGTAAGGCTTTGGTAAGAATATCTGCAACCTACTCATCAATGGGAATATACTCAAGCTTCACAACTCCCTTTTGAACATAGTCTATGATGAAATGATATCTGATCACGATATGCTTTGACCTGTCATGAAATATTGGATTCTCCGTGAGTTTAATGCAACTCTGATTATCACAGTAAATCATTGAAGGTCTCAACGGTTGACCAAATAAGCCAAACAACATCTTACAAAGCCATATGGCCTCACAACTAGCTAGAATGGCTACCATGTACTCTGCTTCCGCTGAACTCAATGCTACTGACTGCTGCTTTCAGCTGAACCATGACACCACTGCCGAACCCAACCCAAAACAACACCTTGAAGTGCTCTTCCTATCAGAAGCACAACCTGCCCAATTAGAATCAGTGTAACCTGCCAATCTCACTCCATCCTCCTGCCCGTAGTCCAGACCATAATCCACTGTCCCCTGCAAGTACCGCAAAATGTGTTTTGCAGCCACCTAGTGAACCTTCCTAGGCTCACACATAAACTGACTCGTCGTGTTGACTACAAAACAAATATCTGGTCTAGTGTTGACCAAATACATCAA